>JAHWGI010000182.1:977500-1158047 GCA_029379305.1 Frankliniella fusca | reverse complement strand
CGGACCTGCGCCGACTTATCCTGAAGAGCGCTCTCCTCGCTCTGTCTCTCTCGCACCTACACGGCAAAGCCCATGAGCGCGCGCGAGAGAGAGAGACAGCGCGAGGAAAGCGCTGCTCTTCGGAATAAGTGAGGGCGGACCTGCTTGTGCTTATCGCCTGCCTCAAACATCCGAGCCGCGGCGAGGTAAAGCGAGGCCGAGGCGAGGCAAGCCGCGGTGCGATGGACCTGACCTGGCCTCTATCTGGAAGCAAATATCAACAAAGTGTCCCGCATTGCCTCCCCTCCCCCACCCGCCTGTATCGTGCGACCTGTGTGCGCGCCCCGGCCCGTACCGGCCAGCGTGCCAGCGTATGAATGAATGGAGAATCATTGTGAATGAGTTGGCCGCGGCGGGCCGGGCAGCAGCCAGGTATAGACTTGAGGAGGGAGAGGAGCCCCGGGAGGAGCCGCACCGGGCCGTCTGATTCCGAAGATCGCGCTCTCGCGCCTCCGGTCCTTGTCGCACTCCGGGACCCTCCCATCCCCAACCAGCCCGGCAACATAGGAAACTGCCATGGGTGCGACAAGGACGAAGATACGAAAGCGACCCTCTGAATCAGAGCGCTCAGCGCAGCATCCCACAATTCTTCTCTTTTCGCTTCTCCTCCCCCCCCCCCTCTCTTACCGGGCGCTGATCGGTAGCATGTCGGCCTGGTCGGTGCTGCGCGCTTCTGCGCGAGAGCTGTTTTCTCTGCAAATATACGGCTTGCGCGGCTCGAGTCGAGGAGCGTGATTATTTGTGCAAAATGTTTTCGCAAACTGTCGGGAACATTCGCGGCCCCCTCCCCTACCCCCTCTTTCCCCCTCTCGCCAAAGTGCTTGAGTCTGGTCACCAGAAGGAAACACTGTTGCTCTCGACTCTGGCCATTCAGCCTCGCGAAAAATACTAAAATAACCTAGAGCAACAATGTTTTGCGCGCCGGAGGTCTGCTGAGTCGCAGGATGCTGGCAGGCGGGCGAGCTGTGCGGCGGAGCGGTGGTGCCGTGGTGCCACCGTGCGCCCCGCCCCGCCCCGCCCCGCCCCGCCCCGCCGCGCCCCGCCCCGCCCCGCCCCGCCCCGCCCCGCCCCGCCCCGCCCCGCCCCGCCCCACCCCACCCCGCCCCGCCCCACCCCCCTCCCCTTCAGGTGCAGTTTTCTGGCCCAGCTCGCTTTTGTCTCCTGTTCGCAGGTGTTTGCGGGTTGCACGCACACACACAATGCGAGAAGTTTACCTGCATTGACCTCGCCAAGGCTCTTCTTGTGCTCGGCGGTATCTGGGCGGTATCGTCCTCTGGCGAGGTGGGGTGGGGCGGGGCTGTGGGAGGCCCCACCAGGCGTTTTGTTTTGTTTCCGGAGGCGGGGGTCTGTGGAAGTGCGGGGGTGGTGGCACTCCTGCCCTCGTCCCTTTTCGGTACTGCTGCCAACTCTAGGAAACGGAGTGTGTAAGGTGCGCGTCTCAGTAACCCACGCACAATAAAAATAGGAAAACATTTAAAGAATAGAAAATAAAAAGCTACACAAAAACCCCTCTGCTACATTTTATTTTTATTTTATTTTTTTGTAAATTTTTACTTGAGTTTTACCTAATTTTGTTGTGATGAATTTTTTGAATTACGAGGGGGTCAAAAATTTCAGAGTTGTTTCCCCTACAAAATTTTCTTTTGTAATTACAGAGAATGTATACACACACAGAGGGGTGCGTATGGACGAATGAGCCCTTAGGGCAGTTCTCATATCGCGTGAATTATATTTCGCTCCACGCGTCCCCTCACTCTCCCTCTTTCATCTCCAATAACAGTTTATTTTGTCGCGATGGTCGTCACATTCGATCCGCCGGGTCTGCACCGCTGCGGTGCCCTTATCGCCGGGCCGGAGGTTGGTCTTTCTCATTCAGGATGCTATTACCACCCGGCCGGGGATTACAATACCGTCATCTGCCGCCATCCCCCGCTCGGTATGAATGGCTTATCGCTTGATCTGAGTGTTGCATTACTCGCGCCGCGCGTCGCGCGTGTGAGTCACCACCAGGCGAGAGGCGTTCCTCATCCCGAGAAAAGATGCCAATTGAGCCGTTTTCTGTCACCAGTCCGTCATCGATTTTTCTGATCCTTATTGTGAGACCCCCTCCGCGCCCTCCATACCCCCCTCGGGAGGTTTGTGCTTTTGTGTGTGTGTGTGTGTGTGTGTGTGTGTGTGAATGTGTGAATGGACGGTATATGTAGCTCAACGAAATGCATTCCCCGCTTTATACCTCTCGCATATCTGCATGTTGTTGGCCGTTTTGACAGAAGGAGAATGAGTCTTGCCGGGCCTCCCCCTCTATGTACCGCTCAAATCCGCGCTGCTGCTGACACCGCGGCACTTAGTACAAAAAAAAAAAAAAGTCTTCGCAGGGAATATATTTATTTCGTCAGTAATAATTGAGTTTCCTTTTCATTTTTTTCCCTCTTCCGTCATGTGAGTACGCTGGTGTGTGTGTGTGTATGTGCGTGCGTGCGTGCGTGGGCGCGCGCTGCATTATTCGCGGGCGCTCCTGAAGGAACAGCATTGCAGAATCCCAAGCTTGTAAGAAATGTCGCACTTTCTTCCTTCCCCTCCCCTTTTTCGGCGTCCGCCGCATCGCCGCGCTGCTGCGCTGGGTGGGCTATTTATATTTATTTTTTTTTAAATTTTATTTTTTAAAGCACGTTGCTGCGGGGCGAGAGGGGGCTCCCGCACCTTGTTGTCCACCACGCGCCCCCCGAGGGGCAGCCGAGGAGCAGGAGCAGCGGCCCCCGGAACCCCTGCCTACCCCGCCGGGGGCTCCTCTTGTCACGTAGAAAAGTTATAGCGCGCCCTTCTCCGAAAGCACCCCGATTTTTGTTGTCGTTGGGACGGTCGCGCCGCCGCCGCCGCCGCCGCCGTGGCTCCAGAGCCGAAAAATATATCCCCCCAAATAAACACGTCCATGAATTGAATGGATTTGTCATCTGTGCGGCGGTGGGGAGGGGGGAGTTGCGGGGCCATGAAAGCATTGCCTGAAAGTACACGGTGCCACCTGTAGCGCCTGCAGCTGGCTCGGCCCGCGAGGGGGAAAGGGGCGATACGTTTTTCGTTTATGCCTTCCTGTGCCCTGGCCGGGGCCGGGGCCGGGGTCCCACCTGCGCGTCTAGGTGAATGACATGAGGCCTGCCAAGGCCCCGGTCGCTCACTATAGTGCGTGGGCTCCGAGGGGGAAAAACTCTGAATTGTAGTGGACAAATTTTCTGAATTTTGGTGAAATTTTCTGGAATTTTTTTTTGTGTGTGGGGGAGGGGTCGGGGGTGAATTTTTGTGAAACTTTTTTGAATTTTTATGAACTTTTGCCTGTATTTCACCTAAATTTCTATGTATTTTTCTGAACTTTCCAAAATTTTTCTGGACTTTACTAATTTTTTCTGAATGACGAGGTGTACAAAAATTTCAGAGTTGTTTGCCCCTCGGTGGGTTCCAAGTGGAAACACTTTCCTATACCCGCGTTGACTCTTGGACTTACCTTAACACTCACTTACAGCCGCATCGATCAGCTTCATGTAGCCGTCGTCGTGTTTGCGGCACGATGTGAAGTAAGGGTATATTAAAAAAATAACACACCCTCATATTTCAAGTTGTAATTGTAGGTATTAATAATACGAAATTTTACTATTTTCTTAAAATCTAAACCCCGAGTAAATTTTCTTGATTTTAAATGTGTATTTTCTAGAAAAGCGAGTTTACTACGCACGATATTATTTGACCACTAAAAAGAATAAATAACTTTGGCGATTTCCCCCAACGCCACTTTTTTTTCTCGCCTCTCTTATTCCTAGACGTGACACAGGTGTGAAGTGATATGCAAATTAGGCACGCGCGTGTCACGTGGCGAGTCGATATATATATATATATATATATATATATATATATATATATATATAATATATATATATATATATATATATATATATATATATATATATATATATATATATATATATATATATATATATATGTATGTATGTATGTACTGCGGCCGCTTTATTTCCGCGAAGGAGGCAGCCAGCAGGCGGGGTGGGGTGGGGTGGGGTGGGGTGGGGTGGGGTGGGGTGGGAAGTGCACCGAGATGGCTTATCAGCGCGTGTGCCCCCGGTGGCCATACTGGTGCGGCTGCAAGACGACGGCACGAGCGCCATAGGGTTTGCTACCTGTACAGTGTTTTTTGTTTTTTTTCCTACAAAACTGTCAACGAGTCTAGTATGGGCGCCTCAGCGGTATGGCGTCAAGGTGCCCAGCTGACGTCCCGCCCCGCCCCGCCCCGCCCGCCCCCGCCCCGCCCCGCCCCCGCCCCGCCCCCGCCCCGCCCCCGCCCCGCCCCATCCCTGCACCCTTTTTCTGTGACAGTTGAACAAACAGCCGTTTTGGTTGATCCAGCAGCATTGATAGCGAGAACAGCAGGACGCCCCACCTACTCCACCGCAGCCTTCCCGAAAAGAGGAAGGAAAAAAAGGGGAAAAAAAAGAAAACGGCACATTTTTGCGTGAGCGAGCGCGCGCGCGCGCGCCAGCCGGCTTGAAGGAGGTGGAGAAGGCCGATAAAATTGTGTGTGTGTGTGTATGTGTGTGTGTTTATCTGAGGTAGGTAATGGACCGCTGCTGTGTATCAGCAAGCCCACCGACCCCAGGCCGGGACCAGGCTCCTGCGAGGAGAATCGAGTGGTAATTTCACTTTGGCGTGGAATGTGGAACGGGGCTACCCGCCTGCCCCCACCCACCCCCGTGATACAAACCTCTCCGCTGCGACATCGAGCCTCCCCCCCCCCTCTTTCCTCTCTGATAAGTGACGGGCCGCTTACGATATCGCATTATTCTTTCCCGCATGTGTTTAGTTTAATTTCATTACCATTCGACGTGGATGAATTTTCGGCGCGCGGACGGTGCGTTGATTTATTTTTACCGGCGATCTCTGCACAGCGCGCGCGCGCTTGTTGTTTTTAATGAACGCTGTTCATAATCATAATGAGCTGTAAAATTAGCACGAGGGTCCTTATTCCTTCCTCAATCCGGCGGGGCGGGGCGGGGCGGGGCTGGGCTGCGGCCGGCAGCCCTGTGCGCCTGGAACTCTGTATAGCATCGTATTGTCTAATTGACGTTATACACATCGGCACGCGAACACACGGCAGCGCGGTAATGTCTAATTTATGAAAGCCCCTCGCCCTGTGTGGTCGCCCGCCGGGCCGGGGCGGGCCGGACAGGACCCACGGGGTCCATCGGGGAGCCTGCGGGGGCCGTATAATGAAGCCAAACACTGGGGAGCACCAGTGTTCAGCGGGCGGGCGCGGGCGCGGGCACGGGCACGGGCACAGCGTCCAGGCAGGGGGTGCTGCTCTGCTGACCACTGCCGAGGGGGGAGTCACTTCGAAAAATCATCGTACGGCCCCCAAGAAATCATGTTAATAAAAAAACTAACCATTGTAAAATGAAGGAGAAAGGTACAGAAAAATCCGGAAAACCGAAAACAAATTGAAAAGGTGGAAAAAAAAATTTAAAAAGTCAGAAATACGGGAAAAAGATCTTAGTTTATCAGAAAGTGACAAATTCTCCTTTAAAAAAAAATCAAAAGAAAAATCAAAGAAATGAAAAAAATATATATATTATACACATTTTGTATGAGTGATTCCCCCCTCGGCCACTGCTGACCACTCCTGAGCGCTGCTGAGCGCTGCTGTGCGCTTTGAGGGCGCTGCCGAGCGCTCTGAGGGCTGCCGTGCGCTCCTGGGCGCTGCTGAGCGTTCTGAGGGCAGCCGTGCGCTCCTGGGCGCTGCCGAGCGGTTCAGAGCGCTGCTGAGCGCTCCTGAGCGTGCGCCGCTTGCTCACTAATCGATCCCGCACAGCAGCGCCCTGCCCTGGCCCTGCCTGCCCGCGGCGCGGCCGGCCATTTGAATAAGTAATGACGGGTCCGCTAGACCGTTGCGTTTTTCGTCTGCTTCTTGTTCTTATTCTCTCCCCGCGCGCTCTTCCTCCAGTTTTCGGTTAGGTGCGTAACGTTACGCGAGTGCGGTGACCGTGACGGGGTGGGGCGGGGCGGGGCGGGGCGGGGCGGGCGGGGCGTGGACCTTACCGTCTGCTCTGGCACGCGCGCGGCGGGGCGGGGCGAGGTCACGGAGGAGGGTTCCTACGAAAGGGAGGACGGGTGCCGGCCGCTCCGTTCTGCTGCGGCAGCTTGGAAGGAGAGAGAGAGAGAGAGAGAGAGAGAGAGAGAGAGAGAGAGAGAGAGAGAGAGAGAGAGAGAGAGAGAGAGAGGGGGGTAGGGTAGGGGGGTGCCATTCAAAACCCCGCGCAGCCGCCGCCGGAAGTCGCGGAAACGACAAGCAGAGCAAGCAAGATTCAGAGTCATTCGCGTCAGCGGCCGGGCGGGGCGGGGCGGGGCGGGGAGACGCGGGCGTCTCCGCTTACCATTGCGTTCGAGTCCTCCCCGCCCCGCGCCCTTCCCCGCTAGGCCTGCCGTCGCACTGTCGCACTCGCCTTCTGTAAGCTCTGCCGCGTCTGATTCCGAAGTTGGCTCTCATATACCTCCGTCCTTATCGCACCTACACGCTAACTGGCAATGTACTTTTTCGTACATGAGAAATGTACGCATATAAACGTGCGGATTTATGTAAAAAATCGTGCAGAATTATGTAGAATATTGTACATGAATCTGTTTTTTATTGTGCATTTTTTCGACATGTAATAAATTCTGCAGATCTATGCACAATATTTTACATATTTCTGCACGATTTTTTACATAAATCCGCACGTTTATATGCGTACATTTCACATGTACGAAAAAGGACATTGTCAGTTAGTGTGTATGGTGGTACCCTATGTCGGGGGTGGTAGGGTAGGAGGGCCCGATGAGTGCGACAAGGACGGAGGCGCAGGAGCGATCTTCGGAATTAGACGGCTGACCGCGTCAGTTTCCATGTCTTCCTTGAGCCCGGGCGGCGGTGGTTGCCTAAACGGTCCATTGTCTCACCGTCGAACTAGTCTAAACCTTCGAGGAGAGGCGCACACGCTCGTTCCCACGGCGCGATGACACCCACACGCCTCTCTCTCTCTCTCTCTCTCTCTCTCTCTCTCTCTCTCTCTCTCTCTCTCTCTCTCTCTCTCTCTCTCTCTCTCTCTCTCTCTCTCACGCACGCCACGTGACCCATTGGGCGGCGGATGCCAATAACTGTCTGGCAGGACGTACGACCGCCGCCGCGCCGCTGCCCGGCCACACGGATTATAATACCAAGAGCCCCCGCCGGCGCCGCCGCGGTGTTCAATACAAACGTCATTTAAAAAAATATTATTTTCCTTTGTGTATCCATTTCTTTAATATTGACCCTTTCCAATTTAATTTTTTAGGAACGAAGTCGCCTTAATTAAACATATATTTTATTTTTAAACACGAGACAAAACTTCTTGTTTTGTGCTAAAGTGGAGAGGTTCTGGAAATGTCGGCATCGAAGCGGAGAGCAATAAGGTAAAAGTTGAGGAGAGGAAGTTGAGTGTGGACGAGGAGTTTGACGCTGAATGGACCGGACGTGGTTTGTCGTGGCCCGGACCCGCCGGCCGACCTGCACCTTTATGTTTGTTCGGCTAATTTTTCCGGCTCGGCAACGTGACAGCCATCAGATTGGGACACGCTCTCTCTCTCTCTCACTCTCTCTCTCTCACACACACTCGCTCTCATTATCCCTCCACTTGAGTTGCTCTCTGTAAACGCGGCACCGCACCGCGGAAGGAAAGAGATAATAAACTAAGATTCTGAGTCTCTTTTCTGTTGGCGGCGGTGGCGGTGGCGACGTTATATTTTGTCGTATTTCGATGTTTTTTGTTGTTTTTTTTTGAGTTGCTGTATAGTCTCGTCGATATTTTTCTCCTCGTGAGCGCGGAGTTCCCCGGCACGACGCCGGGCTGGGCTAGTTGGCGCCCCGCCCCGCCCCGCCCCCAGGCCCCAGCCAGGCCTGCACCAGGCATGCAGTCTTGCCCCAATTAATTTCTGAATTAAGCGCCGCCTCGGCTCCCAATTAGAGGGAGAGGCCAGGCCAGGGCGGCTGGGGCGTGGCGGAGCGTGGCCCAGCGCGGCCGGGCCCGGTGTGTGCATTCACTTAGCGGGCCGCGTCCGAAACACCAGTAGTGCGATACCAACTTGAAAGGAAAATCCTTTGCGCATGTCTTATTGTTGCGTTTTTTTTTTTAAATAAATATTCATTTTTAGGGTTAGGTTTTCGTAGTCGTCGTATCAGCAATGCTCGCCGTCCCGTCCAGTGTTAGCGCATTAAATGGGTACTACGTGGTTCAAACTCTGTAAATACCAGATCGAGGGTTCTTTCCGTCAGGAGAGCGAGAATTTGCTGTAAATTTTCCTCTCTGTCCTGAGGGCGACGTTTGTTTTTATCGCTCGATTGGTGACATAATTTCAAAACCATCACTCTGTTTGAGTGATGACTGGGTAAACCTCACCTATTTTGAATGAGGATTCATATCCTCAATCTCGCTTAATTTGGAGTGATGTTTTATATTCTTTTCTTATTTAGAGCGAGGGGTCCTGAACTATCGCCTTAATGGACCAAGATAAAAAAAATATCGCTCTTTTTTGATGAGACATCTGACTAGCATTTGCAGTGAACACAGCGCAGCAACCCAGGCTACATTTGCGCCTGCCTCCTAGGCAACACCCGAGCACAGATTCTCAGATGCTTGTGTGCGTTGCCTAGAAGGTGGGCACGGGTGCAGCCTGCTTTTCTCCACAGCGCTTGGGCTGCTTCTGACTGCCTACTTTTTCTGACAACACTCCCCGTCCTGACTACTCGCTCTGAACGCAGCCTAACTGTGTGGTTAGTCTGTGGCCGGAATCCACATTTGGTCGTGGTGGCGCTGTCTTGTGTACAAGTGTTAGGCGCGGTGAAGTGTGAATTGGGCACGGCTACCCTGTTTTAAAAAATACCACAATGAAATGAGAAAAAAAAAAGCTGTTACTCGTATTTTATACTGCTGCCGCCTTTATGCCGCGCGAACCGCATGTAATCATGCCATCTCATTCGCGTCTATTGCACTTTTCATTTTATTTGGCTGTGATGTGTGTGTGTGCTACGTTCGCGATTTTCACGCCTAGGGTGGCAAGAGACAGAGAGAGAGAGAGAGAGAGAGAGAGAGAGAGAGAGAGAGAGAGAGAGAGAGAGAGAGAGAGAGAGCATTGTCGGTCGAGGAATCATCAGAAGCGCTCAGGTGTCAGGTGCTATAAATTGCTGGTCGTCCTGCGCCCTGCGTCCCGAAACACAACGGCTCACAGCGGAAGGGCTGGGATTAGTCACGCCCTGCCTGCCTGCTCCTGGTTGTATCTTTAACCAAAAAAACAAAAGCCAAAAAAAGTAAATAAAAGGAATTGAACGGATCTAATTTTTTTTGTACAAGGACATTATTGTTAAGTCGATTTTTTTTTATTTTGTCCCGCGGGGAGGAATTTGAAATTTCATAAAAGTTACATGTCCTCATAATAAAGGAGTAAATGCTGCTGAGTGACAACCACATAACGCTCCTAGACGGACGGGGTTGCCCCGCATGCTGACATGACGTCTTTCTATCAGCGCCCCCTCCCTCTCCCTCCCTCCCTCCCTCCCTCTCTCTCCCTCCCCCCTCCCTCCCTCCCTCCCTCTCTCTCTCTCTCTCTCTCTCTCTCTCTCTCTCTCTCTCTCTCTCTCTCTCTCTCTCGCTCGCTCTAATGGGGTAGTAGGCCCGGTAGGCCACGCTGAGCGGTTTGAGGTGTGGGTGAGGCTAGACCTCCTGTTTTACTATTATTTGTTTTCGGTGCGCTGCGCAGGCTGCGCCAGGGCTGCGCTGTGCACCGGCCGGCCAACTGGCGGACCCTCTCTCTCTACCGGCTCCGTCCGGGCTTTTCGGGCCCGACTGGCTGAATGGCAATCAAGCCAGGAATTTCCGACTCCGGTCGGGTCGGGGGCCTTTCGGCTTTCATCAGCCCACGCAGCGTACGCCTATGGCCGTACCACACCTGTGTGTGTGCGTGTGTGTGTGTGTGGCGCTAGGGTCGGGCTCGGGTCGCACTATACGAGCAGCACTCTGTGGGAAACCGTATCGGATCTCCATCGTTATGGCGCGTCGTGTATTGTGTGCCCCAGCGAAAAAATTCATAAAAATAAAAAAAACTTCATTGGCGCGACGACCGTGGCCGTACAGTGGCGCACTTTGCACTGCAAACCCTCGAATCCAATTCCTTGCCCAAAATAGGTTAGGACACTTTCGAATGCTTAAAAGGAGTGAGAATTTTTAACCTCTCTTGAAAATGTTTTATCCTCACTTTATTTGGGCACATATTCTCACTTTGTTAGGGCGAGGTTACAAAATTCCTTCTGAAATAGAGCGTGGCTAAAAATTCTCACTCCCCTGAGAGAAATCAAATTGCTCTCAAATTCTCGCTCGTATGGGAGCGATAATCACGACCCAAAGATTTTCAGTGTTTTCTTGTCAGAAACCGGACAAAACTAAAAAAAATTACTTCGTGCCGCAAAAAAAAATAAATTCTGAATTCTGAGTAACAGAAAACTTTTAGATTTGTTTTCCCCTTTTGGTCGTGGTGTTGAGTGCGACCGCTGCCGGACACAGGCCTGCTATTCGTTCCTCTGAAAGGTGTATGAGCGGACGAAGAGGACCCACAATGGAAAAGAGTTGAATGTGGCACCGCCCTCCATATAACGCTGTGAATACAGATACCCTTGATTACTAACTCTCTCCTCTCGCCGCCGCGCCCGTATCGTCCCGCGCCCGCATTCAAGTCTCCCGCGCACCGCCCTGCTGTTCGGCACGTGATACGATTTTGCCGGCGCGCCGCTCAACGTCCAAAATAACCCGATTTTTATCTGGCTGCGGGTGCTGCCTCGCCGCCCGGCCACGGTCCGCCGCTCACGGCGGCTACTGCCCTCCCACAAGTGTTTGCCAATTGTTATACGTAGACTTTTTTCTTCTTTTTTTTTCCAAAAAAGAATATCTTGTTTTTGTAATTACTACCCATTGAAAGGTCCATTCTGAATGTGAAACCTTAGCGTTGCGCCGAGAAAACTGCTCTCCGCATACTTTTACGCGCAGCGTTTGTATCCCTCGACACAAAAACTATAAATGTGCTTCGAACGATCTCAGATACCGTACTAAAATCACAGTTGTGTGTGTGTATGTGTGTGCGCGTGCGCGTCGCGCATTTTCTACATTTTCTGTAAAGCGTTAATGCTCCAAGTACCCGCGTGTACAGCTACAAAGAAAAGTTCTCTCCCGGCACTGCCTCCACCACCGGGCGGCTTCTTACTTTGTGAACAATCGGAAGGCCGTTGGGCCTCGCTGTATCTCCTCTTCCGATCGGCTTTGCTGTGGTGAAGTCTCTTTCTCCCCCCAATAGACTTTTCTCACAATTCATTCCCGTCATGGTGCAGCCAGCGGTGCCAAGGGCGCTACTGTCGCCTCCGCGACGCAATCGCCATTTTGTTGGAGATGAGTCACCGCACCAATTTTTTTCTTCTTCTTCTGTTGGCGCCGCGTGCGCCGCCATGTCGTATTATCCTGGGAAACGACACAGTGAAAAATTTCTTTGTAGATTTGCTATTTATTTTGTAAATTATGACGATTTACGAAATATTTTGTAAATTTCTTTTTTGTCGTAATTGAATATTAAGTCGATACATAGTGCTTGTACTTATACGATTCGTTATTGTAACTTTACAACTCCAGTTCGTGGAAAGTTTTCCCGTTAACCTAAAATTATTTTTCACAGTGCAGCAGCCCCCGTGTCACGTAACACAACCTGGCTGATAGTTTTTTTCTTCTTCTTTTTTTCCTCTCTTTTGTATTTTTTTTCCCACCTCCACGTTCTGAGTGATACGGTGCTGCTATTCACAGCTGGGAATTATATTTTGTCGTGTATTGGCAGTAACGGGAGGTGGAGAGGGGATTAGCTTTCTGGGACAGCTCGCTCCCCCCCTTTTTTTTTGCCTTTCTCATTGCGCGCTCCCTTATGGTCGGGCAGAGCAGCAGGCAGAGAGACGAAGAAGTGAGAGCGCAATTGATAATTGCACTTGGCCGCCGCGCCGCGCGAGCGCGCCGAAATGTGTGCAGCGCATCTTTCTAATTCTGCATTTCCTTTTCCATCTCTCCCTCCTCTCCTGCGCCCCCTGGCTCTCCCCCTTCCACTCACCCTACTGCTCCCATCTGGCCCCTGTGGGATAATGCCTATGGGAGGACGTATGCACTCCCTGCGTACGTGTCTCGCATAAATGTTCATTCAGCTGACCCCCGCCGCGAGAACAAGGGCCCCGTGTCAGGACCCACGCACGTCACGCTTGGTTTCATTCAGTTCCCCCTGTTGTTGCCTGTCGTGCCCCTATTTGTGAATGACCGCGTTCACACATTTGGAAAGGTAAAGGCGTGGATTTTCCCTACAGGATTCCGCTTACTTTGAGGAACATGTGCACGTACGACAAGGATATTACGCTAGGGGGAAACAAATCAGAAATTGTTGTGCACCTCGTAATTTAGAAAAATTCAGATAAATTCAGAAAAAATAAGGAAAATTAAACAACAAAAAAAATTACAAAAATTTAGAAAAAAAACTTCTACCAATAATCACAAAAATTCGCAAAAAAAAATCACACAAATTCACGAAAATTACAAAATTTGTACACCAAAATTCAGAGTTGTTTCCCTCTTGATATTCTGACACCAGCAAGTTGAATAAGTTATTGTGTAACTATTTTGAACTGCTATCGTAGCGAGGTCGCGCGTTCGCACGGATCGAAATAAATTTCGATAATCACACTGCGTTGTAACGTTAATGTGAATTGAATGCACCCGGAGTCATCACTCTGCCTCCCGACGCGATTGGGTCCCCACCGGAAGGCGGCGGTGGCGGGGCGGGGCGGGGCGCTATACACGGTTCGTTTCAAGTGGCTGCCGCAGGCCCGGGCCGGACTGACGACCACCGCCGTGTTGTTCCCGGCGTCCACGATGAATCGGCTGTCACTCAGAGAGAGAGAGAGAGAGAGAGAGAGAGAGAGAGAGAGAGAGAGAGAAAAGGGGAAGGGCACCCCGCCGGGCTCCCAGCGGACCGCGGGCGACCGGCACCCACACCGCAGGAGTGCATTCGATCGAGGAGCGGTTTGGAGGGTGTAAATTACTCTTGAATTCAGTTCAAACAAGATTCGGAAAAAAATCCCGAAAATCGAGGGAAAAAAATATTGAAAAAAAAAGAGTTATTGGGGTAGATCAAAATTTATCAAAAGTACTGACATTTTTCTTCAAAAATCAAAAGAAAAATCAAAAATATCAAAACTTAAAATAATTATATTGTACTTATTCTGTATGAGTGATTTCCTCCTCGGGTACACCCATACCGCGCGCGGTTCGATCGGACGGACACGACAGGAAGTCGGACACTCGTCGACGTGATGGTGCGCGGCGTGGAATAGAGATCAGGTTTCCGTTGGAGCCCTCCGGGTCCCTCCGTCCCTCCCCGGGCCCCGCGGCCACTCCACTCCACTCCGGTAGCAGCAGCAGCAGCAGCTCCTTGCATTCCGCCGGCGAGCAGGGGGGGGGGGGGGGAGGCAGGCCGTCAGCCTCGCGCTCAGCCTGGCAGGCCAGCCAGACCTTGTACGATTACTTGCCGGCCGCTACCGTGATCCAATTTTGCCGGTAATGGCCGATTAATGACCCCCAGTCATCAGCAGCCTTGTATAACGTGTGTGCGTGTGTGTGTGTGTGAGAGAGAGGGAGAGAGAGAGCGCGCGTTTGTGTGTGTGTGTGTGTGTGTGTGTGTGCGCGCGGGTCTGGGAATGTTGTTTGGTAATATGATGCAGTGTGATGTGCCGGGCTGGGCCGCCGCCGCGCTGTCGTGTGCTGCCTCAGTATTTGCTTTTGATTAGGCCGCTTGCTCCATTAAAAATGAATAAATGGCGCTGCTTGTCGTCATTATGAATTCACGAGGGTCGAGTCTGTTAATCAATTTGAAGGGCCCTGCTGCCTGTGCTGGAGACGCGGCGGGAAGGGCGAAGGGCCCTTCGCCGGAATCCTGTACTAGTTCTATAATGCATCTGATCGAGGCGCCACTGTGCGCCTCCGTGTTCTCCGTACACTCCCAGAAAAAAATAAAGGGAAAGAAAATCGCTTCTAATGACGGTTAATGGAATGAAATGGAACTTTGGGGGCCGTGGCGCGTTTTTGGCGCGCGGATAGCGGATGCCCGTCGCGGATGCGTATCCGGGCAGGGCAGGGCGTTACACGCCGGCCATCGGCCCTGTAGCGTGCCTCTGGCCACGCGAACACTGAAAATAAAAGATAGAGAGAAAAAAGCGAAAGATCGAGGGGAAAACAACTCAGAAATTTTTGTATACCTCGTAATTCAGAAAAATTCAGTTGAATTCACACAAATCCAGGAAAAATTGGAAAAATTTAGAAAAAAAATCAAGAAAATTTTCAAGACTTCAGGAAAAATTCTAGCGAAAGTTCACAAAAAATAGTAAAAATTCACTAAAATTAACGAAAATTTACAAAATGAGTACACCAAAATTCAGATTTGTTTCCCCATCACGAAAGACGCATGTAGTGGCGGCGCTATCACTGGGTCTTTCTCTACTTTTCACTTAATTTTTTGATAAATTAAGCTAGAGCATGATCGAGGTAAAATGAACGCATCCGCGCAGGCACGTACGCCCGTAGAAGACCCCCTCATCAGTCAGCTGACACCTGTGCTCACATCGATGGCCTTTTGCATCGTCTCAAAAACCGCTTTGCGTGATCTCTCTTGTGGTTCATGTTTAATTTTCATCCTTCCTCCCCAACACGACTTGTCGCCGTCGTGCTGATAATGACCATCCCTTGCTAATGATGGCGCCTTTTTTCTTTTGTTTGCAGGTGAGTTGTCTGCTTTGTCGTGTGTCGTGCGTGTGTCCCGTCGGGTTGGTGAGTCGCAGCTACTGCTGCACCTGCACCTTTATTTCATACAACGGATTTTTCGTGTAATTTTTTTAAATTTTTTTTTGAAAAAAAAATAAAAAATAAATGGGGAACACTAGATGCCAGTTAAGATTTTTTCCCTCTTTTTTTTTCTCTCGTTCTCTCTTGCGCGAATGGCAAAATAATAAGTACCAGCACTGACAAAAAATACATGGCTTTATTTTTCTGGTTTGGAAGTTTGTCATTGCGCGAATGCCGCTTGCGTGGCAGTGCTGTTCGTGCTGGTCACGCCTGGCTACCGCTGTGGACTGCGCAGCCGGGTGGGGTGGGGGGTAGGGGTCGCTGCTCTCGCCCTTTCGCCGTATTCATTATTTGAGCCAGACGCAGCCTCCCGTGCCGCCATGCCATGGGCCGCTGCCCTCTGCCATGGACAGGCCGCGCCGCGCTGCACTGTTTGCAAACAGGCCAACAGGCCCCTGGCTGCCTGCCTGTTGAACGCCATGGGTAGCGCGATGGGGGCCTGTTTAGTCGGCCACCCGGTCTGACCTGCGGCCCTTCGCGTGGGACGCCGGTGCGCCGGTACTATTACTACTATAGACGCTCTCGTGCGCGCCGTAGTGGACGCCCCAAGGGCACACACCCTTACACCTTTGAAGGCGGCTCATTACGAGGGTGTCGCTGCAATAAGTGAATCATTGTCTGGCGCGTGTCACCTCCGCACCTGTCTCCAGCAGATGCGCCCGAAGGCTCGGTTCTAATGCCACCTGGCCGCGGGAAATTTTTCGTTTATTTTTCTTTGCTGCCGCGTTGTTCCAAAAGCTTAACATACAGGGTGGCTCACGCATCCCGGAGTTTTTTTTTTTTTTTTTTTTTTTTTCGGATATGCAGACTCGCAATAACAAACTCTTCTTATTATAAATTTGCTAAAATTGGTAGTAGAGAAAAAGTAAAATATGCTCCACCTCTTTGCCGTAGATTTTTTTCAAAGTTTATACCTGTCCCTTGAAGTCTGCAATTTTTCTTGAAAACTTCACACTTTTGTGTAATTTTATGAATGGCAGTTAACTCTCGTACAAGTGTCGTGTGACGTTCACACACTTGGGTTTCGAGAGAGTATGTATAGAATGATAATTGAATGACGGAGCCGATTTTTGTCTCGCGGCGGGTGCGTATAGAGCCCGTCGAAAAGTTGGTGAATGTGAAAAGGCTCCCATACCTCAGCGCGCGGCGCGGCGGTACGTTTAAAAGCTGTTTTCATCGCGGTGGGAACGGGCGGCCCTGCAGCCCTGACACGCAAGTGTCAAGTGCCGTGAAAATCCACCAGGTAGCGCATCGAGCTATTGTGCCCTCTCACATGGGGCCCACTCACTCTACACTCTCATAAAAAAAAGTAGAAAAACATCAAGTTAGCCGCACTAGAGAGAGAGAGAGAGAGAGAGAGAGAGAGAGAGAGAGAGAGAGAGAGAGAGAGAGAGAGAGAGAGAGAGAGAGAGAAGTGCTTGAAACTCGCTCGTGGGAATGTTTAAAAAAAAATGGTGAGAAATACTTTTCTTTCTCGTCCTGTGGGGTCTTTTTTTTCCTTCCTTTTTTTTCTTTTTTTAATACATCGTAATCGTCTCATCGTAATTATAAGCAACTCAATCACTCCGAGGTAAAATAGTTACCATACTGTAAACTACCATTCGCGATCATTTCTTAAATAGACAGTCTAATTCTGCAAACAGCAATGAATCAATTTTTAATCGATTCCTCGCTCTTCTTCATCGCGTCCTGCGTACCTGATTGACAGCCGCGACCGCCGCGGGCTCTTAGACTCATCGTGCCTTTTCAGAGCAAAGATTATTGGCCAGCATCCCGTTTTTACCTTCTTTTTTCTTCCTTTTTTTTTAACCTACCTCTCCACTCTTGGGCTTGGGAGGTTTCGATGTGGTCGGACCGAGGCGAGCTGGGCTGCCACACACATGCCGGATCAGTAAGGGCTACTCCTGGATTGACTCATATAAATTCCATAAGTCGTCATCTATCGTCCTCTCATGTTCCTGATTTTTTTTTCCAGTCAAAATCTGTGTGCGGTTTGAAAACGGTGACCGAATTTCGATGTAGTCCTTATCGGATCTAGCCGATCCATCTTCCCTTTGATGGGCTTTGATGCTCCCCTCCTTGTCCAGTGGCGCCCGTTCTGTACAAAAAGAGGTTCTCGCTGCACGCAGGAGTACTGAGTGAGGAGAGAAGCCGGCCCACGGGGTACTTTCCTTATATCATTCAGAGGTTTTAGGCCTCGCGCTCCGTGAGAAATGGATTTTTAGGGTCATTCACACTCTGTGGGGTGGCTTCCGAGGCGGCTGCTGCCTGTGTGCAATCCCGCCACGCGCTGTCATTCGTCTGGCTGCGGACCTAAAATTTTGAACGGATATGTATTCAGAATAACCCTCAAGATTGATTCTTGTATTTCTAATTACATACGGGGCGGCGTTCATGAGCGGGGGAGTGGATAAAACAGCTCGTGGCCACCTTTCATAGCCATACCCACGCGCATCTGGAAGTGAGAGCGAGCGAGAGAGAGAGAGAGAGAGAGAGAGAGAGAGAGAGAGAGAGAGAGAGAGAGAGAGAGAGACGTAAGCTCGGTATTTTAATTTGGATACCGACCACCCCCGCGTCGGTGCATCCTTTGGTGCCGCCATAGACATTATCCGTTCCGGGCGCGCCCTGCACAGAGGGACCGGCCCCGCCCCGCCCCGCCCTTCGCACCTCCGCTGGCTGACCTCTGAACCTCACTTGTCAGTTTGAAGGATAGCCCTTCAGACCTCAGCGTTTCTTTTCCCTTGTGGTAGTGGGCAAAGTCTCATTTGAAACTAATTCTAAGTAAAATCCAACCCTCATTGCGATATTTATTCAAAAATTTGAAAAATAAAGTCTTTTATTCTTTTCATTTTTCTTTATTTTTTTTAAATAATTATTTGGAACATAATATTTGATTTTAAAGCAAATTGGGTCGTTGTATCACTTTAAATTTCATTAAGAAAATCGAATATAGAGCGTGTTGTGTATTTCATGTCCAATCCCATTCGGCTTGAAGGATGTAAATTTAGCATGCTACCCTTACGCCTACTGCTTGCTGTCGAGAAGAGAGAAGTAGGGCTTCATGGGCAATGCGTCAACTCTCCACCGATGTATGCAAACTTTACGTGGCAGTTCTGAGTCTCACAATGTATAACCGCGGGACAATAAAAGTTAATCACCGAATGTGAGTGAGTGTGTGTGTGTGTGTGTTTGTGTGTGTGCGCGCGCGCGTGTGTGCGTGCGCGATCGGGCGGGGCGTGGGTTCGATTCCCGTTTGCTGCGGAGGGAATTTGAGAAGGAGGATGAGACGAGCCGACCTAGGATTTAGATGCGTTCATACTCGGGAGGTCTGCGCATGCGCGCGTGTGTGTGTGCGTGTGTGTGTGTGTGTGTGTGTGCAAGAGTGTGCGTGTGTGCGAGCGTCTCTGCATACACATAAATACTTCCCCTTCGATCATAATGGGCTGAGTCATCGCGGCTGACTTGTGTCCTGTGGCTGGAGGTGCCGGACAGAGAGAGAGAGAGAGAGAGAGAGAGAGAGAGAGAGAGAGAGAGAGAGAGAGAGAGAGAGAGAAAGGGGAATGCAATGCGACCTCTTTCATACGCAAAGTTGACGACGCCCTACAGGACATCGCTATACGTCCCCGCATTCCATTTTCGCAGGTATCCTTTTGCCGCGCTGGTCTCTCTCTCTCTCTCTCTCTCTCTCTCTCTCTCTCTCTCTCTCTCTCTCTCTCTCTCTCTCTCTGTCTCTCTCTCTCTCTCTCTCTCTCTCTCTCTCTCTCTCTCTCTCTCTCTCTCTCTCTGTAGCTACCGCGCGTGTGCCCCCCTCCCTCACAACGGTGTGTAATGGTAGGGTAGGCAGACTCCGCTCTGCAGCTGATTTACATGTCCGTTTGTCCGTACGTCTTTTGACGTTTTGCTAATAATTGCCAGCGGGCCGGCCCAGCCCAGCGGCCGGGGTATCGCTGTGTGTGATCTAGGTCCCGAACCCCCGCGCGCCGCGCCCTGAATGTGAATGTGAATAATGTGGGCGGGGGAGGCTGCTGGCCCTGCTGGTGGGCCAAGGGGTATATCATTGACTTTCGATGAGTATTAACTGGAGCATTTTTTTTAGGCACGAAGTAGCCTTATGGTTTTGTCTCAGGATCCGATTTTTATTAGCACGGCCCCTTACCTAAATCCTAAATTCTCTATAGGATTTTGATAAGACTTGGCAGAGAGGTAGAACTCAATCTCCTTAGTTCACTGCTGAAATGCCAGCACAAAGTTGGTGGCCAATTTTGAGAAATTTCGATCTAAAATCTTTGTTTCTATGGTAATACTCGACTTGTCTCGCGAAAACAGCGTGGAAAGGGGAGCCGAGCCGAGTCGCCATTGTTGAGGCTGCTCGACCCCTGCGCGGCGCGCAGGGGAGGAGGTCCGGCGGGGCCGGGGACTTGTTGATTCTACTCATGCACAGTAGTTCAAAAAATAAAATTTCGAACGACATGTTAGAATAAAAATGTAAAAGCAGTGTTCGAATGCCCACTGCACAACGAGCCTACAGTTCAAAAATCAAGCTGATCGGACGATTTTTACAGAGAGACTAACTTCTAAATCGTTTCAGCTAGAAAGCTGAAATTTGGCATGTGACCCGCTGAACTAGTGACCCTGAGATAAAAGAAATTCAGTAACATGACCCATAAGGCTAGAATTTTTAAAGTAAATTTCTATATAAACCATCATCTACCGAAGAATTTAGTGAAACAAAAACACTGATTAACTTCGTGCCTACCAGGATTTCCTGAAATCGTATTTTTTTAAATAATATCACTGAGGCGATGATCTTCTCGTGTTGTTTGCGTTATTATTGTGTGCATTATGGAAATACGTTAGAGGGATTTTTTTTTCGGGCGGGCGAATAACTTTCTCTGCGCCGCAGGACCTCCTGGGACCTGGAGGGACCTTACCTCCATCCGACCTGGCGTGTGTGTAAGCGGTCGAGTCGTGCGGTGCACGGTGCAAGGAAAAGGAGGATGTTAGTTCGGCACGAGGGGACGACACTCATACACAATGTGTACAATGATTTTTTAGACTTATGGTTTTGTTTTGATTTTTCTATTCAATTTTAAAGGTGAATTGCTGTCTATTTTTGAATGTTATTTCGTTTTATTTTTTGCTCATTTTTTCTTGATGTTTCGATTTTTTCTCGATCTTTATTCTTGACTTACTTTTGATTTTGTTTTTAATTTAAAAAAAAAAACATATTTTCGGGGGCTGTACAGTGATTTTTCAGTTCGGCCCTACGACACATACAGAGAGAGAGAGAGAGAGAGAGAGAGAGAGAGAGAGAGAGAGAGAGAGAGAGAGAGAGAGAGAGAGAGAGAGAGAGAGAGAGAGAGCATTGATGTTAATACCGGCGCTTTGGAAAGGGGTTATTAGTGCTGGATTGAGGCGGTGCCTTCCTGTCGGTACCGAGGAGGGGCCCGGGGCCCCGCGGGGGGGTACACTGGGCCTGTGGGTGGGTGCTCCGGGCGGGTACCACCTGAGCTGCTGCGGGTGTGTGTGTGTGGGGGGGGGGGGGAATAGACGGGTATGCGCGGGGCCCGCCACGCCTCACCACGCCTTTTGTGAGCGCGCAGAGAGAGAGAGAGAGAGAGAGAGAGAGAGAGAGAGAGAGAGAGAGAGAGAGAGAGAGAGAGAGAGAGGTGGGGGGGGAGGAATGTGACTCGCTACACGCGCGCCCGCATTGCGTCAGTGAGTGGGGCGGGTGGGGCAGCGTACGACGGTGAGGTGTGTATCGGAGCTAAAGACTCGAGTATGTGAGGTACGTGATTCCCTAATCCGTCCGTCTTGCTCCATCAGCCGTGTGGCCCGCTGCCTGCTCTGCCCCAGCCTCCCCCTGTGTCTCTATCCCTTTGTGCTCCTTCCGATCAGCATTCCAGCGTCCGCCCACGACGAGTTCCTGTCGCGCCCCGCCCCGCCCCGCCCCGCCCCGCCCCGCCCCACCCCGCCCCGCCCCGCCCCGCCCGCTCCCAGCGATGGGCGCCCTCCCATGGCTCTATGGCCGGACCGGCTCTCCCCGGGGCGGGCGGCGCACGTGTCCGAATCACATGCGAGTGAGAGAGAGATAGAGGGAATGTTCATGGCCCAAGGGGTGGAACATATGACTGTCTGTGTCCGGCGCGGCACGGACCGGAGATCACAGTGATTTAAAAGGTATCGATTCATTCATTTATCATTATTTCTCAGTTATAGGTTGTTTATTTTTTTTACCCTCTCGCGTCCGATTACGTGGCTTATTCACGTGCTCTCTTCTCATTTCCATGGCGCCTCTATGAAAACCTAAGAGAAGTATACCCATTCTTCATGAAGGAGAGGAAAAAAGGAATGAATTTTTTGATTGTTGTACCAATCGCTATATTGCCTGTCTATTTTCTACCTTAACGCCTTCTATGAACCCTTCAAAAAAAAATTAAAAAAAAATTCTGTATATTTATTAACATCACAGGCTCTTTGTGGCGTTGGCCACAAGGACCACAAAGGGTCCTCCTCCCGTCTTTTTCACTCGTTTCGTTTCCTTTTTTCCCCCGCCTGAGACACCTTATGGCCATTGTAAATTCCACGCGTGGCTTACACGGCTCCTCACTCACATTCCTCATCGCGCTACAGGCCTGCTGCCTACAGGCCTGCTGCCTACAGGCCTGCTGCCTACAGGCCTGCTGCCCGGCTGCTGCCCTTCCCCCCTCGCGGCGACCACAGTTTCATTCTCCTTTTTGGTCCGGCGCCGCGCCGCCCACGGAATACACCCCTCTCCTCTCCTGACCATCCTTGCGACGGACGAGTACCGCAGCATGCGCAGCATTGAACCGTGCACGGGACGGGTAGTAAAATGCGCACCGAATTAAGTCTCGCACAATAACGAGGGGGGGAAACAACTCTGAATTTTGGTGTACTAATTTTGTGAATTTTTGTTAGAATTTTTTCTACATTTTCCTGATTTTTTTGTGAGTTTTCCTGAATTTTCCTGAATTTTTCTGATTTTTTCCGAATTACGAGCACCCAAAAAAGCTCGTTCTTGGCACAAGAACGTGAGCTTAGCTCAATCTCATATTCGCCTTGGACCAAGTAAAATTCGCCTCGTGCGAAGTAAATGTTCTTGCACACTGCAAGAACATTTCTTGTGCCAAGAACAGGCTTTTTTGAGTGAGGTGTACAAAAATTTCTGAGTTGTTTCCGCCTCGCAGAATAAGTATCTGCTCGATTATTGTGATCTCTTTTCACCGTTGATGTGTAGTTGTACATGTGAGTTGTCGTTACTCTTGTTGTTGTTCTCTCCGCAAGAAACAATGTCTGCAATTTTTTGGAAATTCCTTCAGATTTAAAAAAGGGAGGGGAACTTCTCACTAGTTTTCTTTCAAGTTAGCGGGTTCCCCAAAGTTTTCCCTTTTCCCTTATTACATCAGACATTGCTTTAGCACCGTGTTCTTTGCCGCACGGTACAAACACTTTCATAAAAATACGCGTCCTAAAGGTTTTATCTCCTTCTTTTCCCTGCCTTGTCTCTGGCCGCAGCATTCTCTCTTTATCTCCCGCGAGCCCAGCCCAGCCCAGCCCGCCTGCCTATCCCGCACATTATTTGGCACATCCTTTTGCATGCGCCGACGCGGCGCTGGGGAATGCGACCCGGCGCGACGCGGAACGACCGGTCAGCGAAACACACACACACGCACACACACTCCCCCCCCCTCCCTCTCTCTCTCTCTCTTTCTCTCTCTCTCTCTCTCTCTCTCTCTCTCTCTCTCTCTCTCTCTCTCTCTCTCTCTCTCTCTCTCTCTCTCTCTCTCTCTCGGTGGAGAGTTGCATACGGCGACCGCGACGCAGCGCGACGCTGACTCATGTGTCAGATGTGTGACATGGGGCCCCATTGGGGCCCTCGCAGACGCCTGCCGTGGTGCGAGGCGTGGCGTGGTGGGGTGGGGCGGGGCGGGGCGGGGCGGGGCGGGGCGGGGCGGGGCGGGGCGGGGCGGGGCGGGGCGGGGCGGGGCGGGGCGGGGCGGGGCGGGGTGGGGCGTGGTGGGGCGGGGCGGGGTGGGGCGGGGCGGGGCGCGAGCGCAGACAAGCCTGGACGAGCCTGGAGCATGACTGTGAGGGCACAAATAATAATGAAAGGTGGAGGCCCGCGAAGGCCGGCCCCGGCCTGTTCCACTGCGTCCTCTTGTGCAATCCCTCCTTCCTACCGATCTGACTCAAAAGTGATTCAGAAACAGCCAGGGAGCGTTAAAATGGGGGAACAATTTCGAACATTGATGTGCACTCTCTCCTAAAATTTCGTGAAGTGTTTTTTATTTTTCCTTTTTTCTCACATTAGGCTTTGAATTTTCTTGAATAACTCTATAAATGTTTTTGAATCCTTTGATCTGTGTGCTTTTCTTTCTTTTTATTTTAAAAAATTTCTCGCTTAAAATACAAGGAAAATTTACTTTGTTGCCTCCTTCCCGTGGGACGTCCCCGTTTTATTTCTTTTTCGTTTCGTGTTGTACTCTTCCTCTTATAGGGTTGAAAGGCCCTGAGCAAAACCGATAACTGCAGGTGTCTGTGTAACTCGGTTTACGGCCTGCCATTCCTCGACATGGATGGACGGGCAGCTCGCGCGTCGCTCGCGTCTGCTCCCTGTACCTGTCGTTATATTTAGTTTTTACTAGCGTCGCGTCCCTCATTGTTTTTGTGCGAAGCGCGCGACCAGCGCGGCTTTCAGTTATTGAAAACTTAGAGGGAGGAATAAAAATAAAAAAGCAGCTGAAATATAAATACACAAACGTGGCGGTCGCAGCGTCACTGACTGCTCGAGGCGGAATAAACAACTCTGAAATTTTTGTATACTTCGTAATTCAGGCAAATTTAGAAAAATATAGGTAAAATGTAACAGATAATTCACAGAAATTTTAAACATAAAAATTCACGAAAATTCACAAAAACTCACGAAATCACCAAAATTTACTACACGTGTACACCAAAATTTCAAATTGTTTCCTCCTCGTACGGAGTAGACCTCCGCGGCCCTCCGACCCTCCGCCGAGGTGGCGTGGCGTGCGCGCCGAGCAAACATACCTTCCGCCCGACCCTACCCGACCCCGAGCCGACCCCACCAGGCCCGCTGCTGCTGCTGCTGATTGAAGACGTTTGCGAGACTGACGATCCGTCGTCGTTTGTTTTCTGTTCCAGGTGGGTATACTCCGTGCCGCGCCGTGCCGCGGACGTGTACAGTACCGATCAGGTACCTGTCGACCGGGTACCGCGCCACGCCCCGCCGCTGCATGGGCTGTGGCTCGGGCTGTGGGGTGTTTACTAGTCTGGGTGTGGGTATATTGACATTCCAAAGGGGAGAGAGAGAGAGAGAGAGAGAGAGAGAGAGAGAGAGAGAGAGAGAGAGAGAGAGAGAGAGAGAGAGAGAGAGAGAGAGAGAGAGAGAGAGAGGTGAGTGTGTGTGTGTAGTCTGCTGCTTCAAAAGTCTGGCGACAAATCATCAGGTGAACCAGTTTCTTTTTTTTTCCCCGTCGTGTGTTTTTTCCACCTTTTTCTCCTGTGTCTCTTTCTCCCATTCTTTTGTCACGGACGCCTCGCGGTGCGGGAGACGGTAATTCAAGCTCGAGTATATCATGGTATTATTGCGTTATGCTCATTATAGCGCTGGCTGCCAGCCAACGACACACACGCACGTTCGTTGTATTTTGACAACCGTCCAATATACTCAAGTAGAAAGAGCTAAAAAGTAAGAAAAGCGCAAAAATTCCATATAACTACCAAAATTTTGAAAAACTCAGAAAAAAATCCCAATCTGTACTCCAAAAGCCTGAGTTGTTTCCCCCTGGGTTAGAATGAGGTTATAATGCCAGTATAGGTGACACCTTTAGGATGGGGTAGGAGATATGTGCGTTTGGTAATTGTCGGAGAGTGTTCCCGAGTGGGGCAAGTCGGGACCAAGGTGTCCTTCACTGAAAAAAATAAATTAAAAAAAACAGTGCACACCGTAAAACAAAATCAGGAAAAATTCAGAAAAGTCCGTAAAAAATAAAAAAAACAAATCCGAAAAAAAATCTGCAAAAAATAATAAAACAATTCAGAAAAATCAGAAAAATTGGTGTACGCTTGAATTTATAGTGATGGACCCCTCCCCTCGGGCGGGACTCAGCCTTCCAGTTCCAGTCAGAGTAGTCTTGGAGCCTCCAGCGGGGCTGGACGGGCCGGGCCGGGCCGGGCGGCGCGTCTTTGTGGTCCAGGAGGAGGCTGGTCCAGCTCTGGCCCAGTGCCCAGTGCCACCACCAATGCTACCTCCCCGCCCCGGCCCCGGGAGGAGAGGAGGCGCTCTAAGGTTTCCACCCAGGAATATAAAGAGAGTGCCTGCCAGCTCGGTCTGCCTGCCTGCCTGCCTGCAGCAGCCATACCTATGGCCGCTGTGCACCTTATTGAGTCGGTCTCCTGCACTGACTTTTTTGAGAGTACTCTTTTTTTTTGTGCACCAATAACAAATACGAGCGCTCTCCTGATGCCATTAATTGCACGTTGAAAATAAAAGTTCCCCGGGCGGAGATGAATCAGCTTCGGCCCTCAGGCGTCGGTCGCCACCGCGCGGCCAGGCTTGCCGAGGCGTCGCGACGGCCATTCTCTCTTTCTCTCTTTCTCCCTCTCCACCTCTCTCTCTCTTTCTCCCTCTCCTCTCTGCTCTTTCTTCCCCGGCTTCGTCCTCTCCTGCCTCCGTCTCATTTTTATTTTCATGAACTTCGATACCCGACCGGAAGCTTCTGTCTGTACCTCTCTGCTTCTTTTGCCTTGTGCATCTCGCCTCTACGGTCCAGCGCATCTTCTTTCTTCTTCTTCTTGTTTCTTCATATATACAATAATATTGTGTGTGAGAGAGAGAGAGAGAGAGAGAGAGAGAGAGAGAGAGAGAGAGAGAGAGAGAGAGAGAGAGAGAGAGAGAGAGAGAGAGAGTTTATAAATGACCATCGATACTTTCGGACGTGGACAGAAAGGACGGCGTCAGGCGCGTCAGGGATGTCGCTGGTGACGTCGATGGGGTGCCTTGAGGTGCAGACGACGCGGAGCGGCGCCGTCTTCGCCAGGCCAGGCCAACCCAGGCTGATGAGGCGAATATCAATTATCTCGCCGAGTCTCCCACGGTGTTAGAGGCCATGTGCTCTTTGTTCCCTGCGACAGGGAGAGAGAAAGAGAGAGAGAGAGAGAGAGAGAGAGAGAGAGAGAGAGAGAGAGAGACGAGAGGGGGAGGGAAGAAGGCGAATGGGAAGGAAATGGGGGGGGAATGATTCGTACTCCTTTTAGGGCGGAACCATTTCGCACTGTCGGTGTGGCAGGGGCCGGTGCGGCGAGGCGAGGCGAGGCGGTCGGGGCATCGGTGTCTACTACCCGGAGAGGGCTGACAGCAAATGAAATTAGACTGCATTCGCGCACGTCGGCGGAGAGAGAGAGAGAGAGAGAGAGAGAGAGAGAGAGAGAGAGAGAGAGAATGTGCTGTTTGTGGTCAAGTGCGGGTACGTTCGGTACGCGTTACGAAGGATGTCTGAATTACATGTTCGAGCAGCAACTTATTGATGATGATTGTCTCTCTGTTTTGGCCTCTCTCTCTCTCCCTCCCCCTGCCCCTCCTCTCTGTGTAACTCCCTCCGTCTCTCTCTCTTTGTCTCATTTCTGCGTGTTCTCCCCCAGCGACGCTGAGTTGTAGTTTCGAGCGAGCGCGCGAGAGAGAGGGAGAGAGGGAAGGGGGAGGGGGAATGCATACCCTCGCCGTGGACACACATTATTCGCGCTCGACAGATACACTTGCTTAGGGACTGACTGCCAGCCCGCGAGGGCCTGAGGGATGGCCTCCCCCCCCCCTCCTCCTCCTCCTCTCCCCTCTCGTCCCGAAACAAAACTTTTGATGAGGTCGAATCGGATTGGCCTGCGGGGGAGAGGGAGCAGTCCCACAGGGACCAATGGCCGCGCGCGCCGCGCTCTGCGATCGTTCGATTTAACGAGGCGAAGCAGAGGAACGAGTCAAGCCCCCGGCTCTCTTGCCTAATGAATACGCCCTTGTCGTGTGTGTGTGTGTGTGTGTGTGTGTGTGTCGTAACTAAGGTCCAGCAGGTCGGATACCCCCTTTCCTGCCAGTGCCATGGGTATCGCTATGTCCGGCTGCTCCCCCTTCAACTTGCACCTTTTGCCGCCTCCCCGCCCCCACCTCCACCCCCACCCCCGCCCCCACCTCCGCCCCCACCTCCGCCCCCACCTCCGCCCCCACCTCCGCCCCCACCTCCGCCCCCACCCCCGCCCCCACCTCCGCCCCCACCTTCGCCCCCACCCCCGCCCCCACCTCCGCCCCCACCTTCACCCCCACCTCCACCCCCACCTCCGCCCCCACCTCCCCCACCTCCCCCACCTCCGCCCTCACCTCCGCCCCCACCTTCGCCCCCACCTCCGCCCCCACCTCCGCCCCCACCCCCGCCCCCACCCCCGCCCTGCTGAGCCTAATTGTCACTAATGGACTTTACAGGAGGACGCCTAGCCTTTGCGCGACGCGCCGTCGTGCGTCAGTTGCGTTCGGCGCGGCGGCGGCGCGGAGGAATGAAAATCCCCTAAATTGAATTAAACGGAAAGAAAATTAAAGCGGAAGAGCTGGGCGCGGGGCGCTCGGCATTCTTTCGGTGTGTGCGGGGCGGGGAGGGGGGAGTGGCACAGGGGACCCGACGCCGGCCGGGGCGACGGCGTTTTATCAGGAATGAAGTGTTCTCGCTATAAACGTCAGATTAAGGCGGACAACCTCATCCGTTGAGGAGTGTGTGTGTGGGGAGGGGCTGCACACAAGGCACTGTCGATAGAGCTAGGTCCTGTACCCGGGCCCCGCGCGTCATTCTGTCGAGATCCACCTGTCGGCGCAGGCAGGACGACACACCCAAGCGAGGCGGGAAGTCCACTCTGAAGTTTGGTGTACAAATTTTGTGAATTTTTGTGAATTTTTATTGAACTTTTGGAATTTTTGCTTGAATGTACTTTTGGTGTGAATTTTTCTAAACTTAATTTATTTATTTTTTCGGTTTTTTTTTTTAATTTTTGTGAGTTACTTTAGATTTTTTCTAAATTTTCTTGAATTTTGTTGAATTTTTCTGAATTACGAGGTGTTCAAAAAATTCAGAGTTGTTTCTCCTTGCAGCCATGACCCATTTTCAATCTTTAAATGAATAAGAAGAGAAGCGCATCAAATACTTAAAGTAGCATATATTTGTGTTGTGGTTTTACCTGCTCGGGTGATGTACTTTTCACGTTCAAGAGATATAGAAATAAAATCCTAAAGAGGGGCAGAGCGAGATGCATGACGTTAGGTGTGCACGGAAAAAAACTTGGTCTTGGTTTCCAAGCAGCCCCTGTAAACTCTACGTTATTTTCTCCATAAGGGAACTGCTTGATTTTACCCAAACTGCTTTGGAAACCAAGACGTCGTTTTCTCCCTTTGCGGAGGTTGCGGGCTCCACGCGTGCGCGGAGTACCGTTCCGCCTCGCCGTCATCCCCGCCGAGCTGGAGTACCCGTCGCGACGGGCGGCGCGCGGGGGTATGCGTGGAGGGAAGGTACCTCTGCTGCGGTGGTACCTCTCCTCCCCGGGTCCCGTCCCGTCCCAGTCACACACCCGGGCCCGGTCCGCGCCGCCGCGCGTCTACCGCTTATCTTTATAAGGCATCACGGGCGTTTGCCCTCACCTCTCCCTACAGTTATATCGTCAAACCCCCTGTCCTGCCGCCGCTCTCTCTCTCTCTCTCTCTCTCTCTCTCTCTCTCTCTCTCTCTCTCTCTCTCTCTCTCTCTCTCTCTCTCTCCTTTCCCCCTGTGTGTTTCCCTCATTGTGGACGTGGACGGCCTTTCTTCGGGTGCTCCCGGGGCTCCTTTGACTGGTCCGACCGCGCGCGGGTCGCAGCGCTGCTGGAATGACTGACTGACTGTTGGCTCGTAGATAAGGCCTCAGGAGGGTGGCAGGGCAGGTCCCCGTCGAGAGGAACGTCCTGGCGGTCAGGACGCTCAGGTCGTGGGAACGAACGAACCAAGAACACCCCCGCCCCCGCGGTCGCGCTCCTCGCTGTGGTGGTGGAGGCCTCGCGACACCTAGGAGGAGAACGCGTTGGATTGATGTATAAATAATAGGCAAAGGATGGGTAAACACACACACACACACTCCTCTCTCTCTCTCTCTCTCTCTCTCTCTCTCTCCCTCTCTCTCTCTCTCTCTCTCTCTCTCTCTCTCTCTGTCTCACACACACACACACACTCACACACCTCCTCATCCGCTACGGTGCTACTCGACCGCCCTGTCACTGGGCTTCTAATCCCGGGAGGGGGCGCCATAGCTTAAACATGGACCCTGCCTCTCTCTCTCTCTCTCTCTCTCTCTCTCTCTCTCTCTCTCTCTCTCTCTCTCTCTGTTTGCTGGCGCCGGGCCAAGCCCACTGCCGCATGCCATGTATATGTATGTGCGTGCGTGCGCGCGCACGCTTGCGTTTTCCTCCGCGGTCTCGCAGTGCGTGTGGGAAATGAAAGCAAACGCAGGGCAGCCGGTGCGGCTGCGGCTGCTGCAGATGCAAGTGCAGGGGTCTCAGACTTGCGGCCCCGAGAGAGAGAGAGAGAGAGAGAGAGAGAGAGAGAGAGAGAGAGAGAGAGAGAGAGAGAGAGAGAGAGAGAGAGAGAGAGAGAGAGATGGAGCCATATGGGCGGCCGCATGAGTGCGAGCGAGAGGTCCCACCCATGCGGCCCGCAGCTATCTTCGTCTGCTGTCTGAGACTGCGTTGTGCTGTGCAAGTGGCTTTGGTACGGTGCGGGCGCTGTGCGCGCGAGGTTGTCGCCCACGTGGGGCCTTACGTGGATGCGTGTGACATATCGGGAGAGAGAGAGAGGGGGGGAGAGGGAGAGGGAGAGATTTATCGTGAGTATCGGCTAGGTTAGTGTGAGCAAGTAGCTGTGCGGTGGCGGCTGTATACGAGTAGAGGGATAGACCGGTCCTGGTGCGGCGGGGCGTTCAAAAGAGTCCGCCCGTCCATCCATGTGCGTGTGTGTGTGTGTGTGTATGTGTGTGTGTATGTATGTGTACGAGGGGCCTAACTGAACGATTTATTGCTTTAATTTGGGCCGTGACGCGCTGCTATTAGAACCTTGCCGCGCGCGTGCTCTCGCGTGTGAGTATGTGCGTGTGTGTGTGTGAGAGAGAGAAAGAGAGTGAGTGAGTGAGAGAGATAATGTGTGTATGCGCGCGTCCGCTCATGTACGTGAGACTGCCTGCTCAGGCTCAAGAACGCCGTGCGCAGGGTTGCCACAAGTCAGGAAAATGTCAGGTTTGTGAAAAGTTGTGAGGAAAATCAGGAAAATATCATGAAACTGGGACGGAAGTGTCAGAAAAGATGGGCTCAGGCCTTAGTTTTTACTAGTGTTCTAAATTTCCCGGGAACGATCTTTTGGGGGAATGTTCCCAGTAAATTCCCGGGAACATTTCCGAAGGTTCCCAAAAACTGGGAATATTCATTTTTTTCCCCCTGTTTCAACTTAGTACCTGTACCGGAGGGTAAAAACGCACTTGTTTGGACCGAGTGGTTTTTCACTTCCGAAATACCGGGTACACCAGCTAGAGGTATTTCAGAGTTATTTCGCATGAAATACGCCGAAAACCCCAAAGTAAGCTCTAAAACGGTGAACTTTACCTGAGAAATACCGCGAAATACACGTATTATGAAATACCGTGTACACGAATATCTCGAGTGAAAACCCCCTCGGTTTGGATCGACCATACAGTTTCATGTCGTTTATAGCCTATACTGCATATCCCTGACGACAAAAACTCGCGTTTGTGTCGATGTGACGAAAAACTTGTTTTAACTTGAGCGGGAGTCGTCTGCCTCTGCCTGTCGGCAAACGCAGCGCGCTCACGCTGACTAGTAAGATTAAAAAATTATTAATTTTTGAAAGCAGCAACCACTTTTTTTTTCAAATTTCCAATAAAGCCCTACATTTATGAACAGTTTTGGTTCATTTTTACTTAAAGATGGGAACGTTCCCGATTTGGAGCCTCGAACGTTTCCGGTAACGTTCCCCAAGATTCCCAATCTTCCCGGGAATGTTCCCACCCTTTAGAACACTAGTTTTTACTTGTCGGTTACGGACAGGTCAGTGCAGCTGTTTTTTTGCTCTGTTGAAAATTGTGTGCGACAGCCCTGGTCCGGGTCGGTGTGTGTTTTTCCCCCGTGGCGTCTGTAAATGCGATGACACGATCCCTCGTGGGGCGCTCTGCCCCTTTGATCTGCACTTGCCCTCGTTTAGTCGCTGATGGATCGCGGTCCGGACTCGCTGCCCATAAATTACTTGAAAAAAAAATTGAATAAAAGAAAAACTTGAACCTGCCTCACCTCCACCTCTTCTCATCCTTACTCATTAGTCTCGTAAACGAGTCGAGGACTCAGCGGGGCTTCAGGTGACCGGCCCGAACGCCCGAGCCCGTCTTCACACCAGCTCGCGGCGCCGCGCCGCGCCCCGCCCCGCCCCACCCCGCCCCGCCCCGCCCCGCCCCGCCCTGCTTCGACCCACCACACCCCGCCCCGCCCCACCCCAACCCACCGCCGCTGGGCGAGAATGAGAAATTAGAGGGCAAAACGCCTGGCTCGGGGCTCGGCGGCGTTTAACTGGTTATTGCTTAGAGGCGGTCGCGCCGCGCCGCGTCGCTAAAGGGTCGCTGAAGCAGGCCTGTGATCAGCTATCGGCAAAGACGAGAGAGAGAGAGAGAAGGCAAAAATTATTGGGAAATAACGCAAAGGCGCGTGTGGAAAAAAAGGAATTGAAAGTGAGAAGAAAGGAAAATGTTTAGTTCAGCAAAATGGCTGTTTAGGCGGGGTGTGCCGCTGTCCTCTTCGCGAAAGCAATGTCTGTGGGAATTCCCTCGGCAGCGACAATCGGCTGTCCGTGCCTCCCCTCTCCTCGTCGTGTCGAAAATAAGTTTGCTGCGTTTTATTCACTACCGCTCTGACGTGTTCTTTCAGCGTCGCTTTTATGGTTCTCGTAAAATTCAGAATCCATTTATTTTCCCTTGCTTCGGTCAGGTTCGTCGTCGTGTACTCGTTTTTTCGTCCCTTTTTTTTTTCGCCATTTAGTTTTGCGTATGTTGCTGTGAGGCTTCGAGTGAAGGGTGTGTCCGGTCGTCCCTGAAGTAACAACAAAGACGGAATCAGTTTGATTTGACGAGAAAACGATTTGCAAGGCGATTAAATTTATTGTTTATTTTAATACCACGTTGGTGCGAGGTTGCCCGGGCGCAACAGTTTATCGACCGAATGGTCGAGTTTGCCGATAAGCCGTGACTACATGGCTGACATAGCTCGCTGCCTGGTCTGGATACCACCGGTAGCCGCTGCCCTCTCCGATGTGAACGTGAATCGCAATAGATAACCACCTAGAGCTTGATGTCCACTCTAAATGACCACGGACTTTTATTGTTACCAGCCCCTGGACTTTTTTGAGCATGTATAAGCCGGATACAATATTGTGTATAGTTAGTTACATTTTTGAAAATTTTGTTAGCTAGCTATAAAATTTTCAAAAATGTTACTAACTGCACACAATATTGTATCCGGCTTAGACATGCTCAAAAAAGTCCAGGGGCTGGTAACAATAAAAGTCCATGGTCATTCAGAGTGTAGACCAAAACTTTTTTTAATATTTTATTTTGCAGTTCTTAGCCACTGCTTTTCCCCGAGGTGGGGAAACTTATTTGTTAGGTATAGTGCACTCATCTCTACAGTAAACAGTTATAAATATAAATGTCTTCATGATCAGATTTTTATTTTTATTTTTTATTTTTAGGAATTAACGCTTTGCCATGTCGTTATTATCGCTGCTAATTTAGCGATGATACGGGTGTGTAACAATAATTCGAGTCAATTAGCGCTTTTGTTCCGTACGTCCGTCTGTTTGTGAGTGTGTGTATGTGCGTGTGCGTGAGGGAGACAGCGAGAGAGAGAGAGAGAGAGAGAGAGAGAGAGAGAGAGAGAGAGAGAGAGAGAGAGAGAAGAGAGAGAGAGAGAGAGAGAGAGAGAGAGAGAGAGAGAGAGCGAGCGTGCGTGTGTGTGCGTACGTGAGGGCCCGACACCCAACCAGCTGCACAACTGTGTATTAGTCTCTCTCTTTCTCATACTCCCCCGCCTTGAAGCGGCATCTCTACATCATCATGCAGGTCGCTCCACCCGCAACAGAGACCAGCATTTAAAAAGAATGAAAAAAAAAGATGAAGGGGCGAAACCTGAGCAAGGAGACTCGGTGAGAGGACGATGGCAAGAAATGGAATTATTTAAAGTAAAAATAATTTTTGGTTGGATTGTATTTAGCGTAATTACAGGGTGCTGGCAGCGGTAGGTGTATTACCGTGATGCATTTAGTATACATAGTCTGGACCGCCGTCGAGGGGGAAACAACTCCGAAATTTTTGTACACCACGTAATTCAGCATAATTCAGGAAAATTCAGAGAACTTCGTATTAAGTCACAAAAATTTAGGAAAATTCAGAAAAAATCGGCAAAATTTAGTTTAAATTCAAGCTGAAAGTCAGTAAAAATCCCCGAAAACTCCCGAAAACTCACAAAATTTAAAAATATGTGTACATCAAAATTCTGAGTTGTTTCCCTCTCGCGGCCGCCGTGCACGCCCGAGCCCGATAGACGCACAGCTCAGCACAGACATGAACCGCAATAACGTGTATGTAATGATAATTTTTTTTTCCTGTGTAATGTCACTGCATTGGGCAGGCACGCGGTGCACTTGCGCTGAGCCGAGCCACTCCGCTCTCCAAACAGTTTTGTAACGAGCGATTGGTGATTGCGCAGGCGGAGGAGGAGGTGGGGGTGAAGGGGGGGAGCTCCTTTCCAATCCTTCCCGTCCAAATCGCCCCTTCGTGACGGCGAGCACTCACTCCTCTTGTTTACCTAGGCCAGCTCTGACTTATTCCGAAGAGCGCTTTCCTGCTCGCCCTGCCTGTCTCTCTCGCACTCATGGGCTTCGCCGTACAAGTGCGACAGAGGCAGAGCGAGGAGAGCGCTCTTCGGAATGCGTCGGCAGGGGCGTTGCACTATGCAGCAGACTATCCACTCTGTCGCACAGGCACTAACAACAATAACAATAATAATGATAATACTTTTTATGTTCTTCACCCGGAGACGGTTCTTTTTTTCCCTGCGTGGATGAATTTTTTAAAAAGCAGTCAACGATTGACGAAAGAAACAAATATTTTAATTGGTTATTATACGTAAAATTCCTCTGGGTAGAGACTTTGAATCTCTGTTAGCGTGTTTGACACAGACAGTATCACGCACTACAGTTGTCTCGTTATGCTTTTTCTCCTTTTTTCCCCTTTCGTTGTTAATTCTCTCGCAGCTTCCTCCTCCTCCTCCTCCCCCTCCCCCTCCTCTTCCTCCTCCTCCTCCTCCTCCTCCTCCTCCACCTCCTCCTCCTCCTCCTCCTCCTCCTCCTCCTCCTCCTCCTCCTCCTCCTCCTCCTCCTCCTCCTCCTCCTCCTCCTCCTCCTCCGGCCGGACGCTGCGCGCGCGCCCCCTTGGAATGCGGCCGTGTGAGTGACGAGCGAGGGAGTCGCTTGATGTATTGCAAAGTGCTGCTGCTGGAAGAGGCGAGAGAGCGGTGGAGAGAGAGAGAGAGAGAGAGAGAGAGAGAGAGAGAGAGAGAGAGAGAGAGAGAGAGAGAGAGAGACATAAAAAAGTATAGAAAATAAAAAGACTCTCACTCCGCTCCACACTCACTTGACTCACTCTCCCCACGCCGCCGCCACCGGGGAGGATGTGAGGTGCGAACAGCGGCGTGCGCGGTGCATTCCAGGGAAGCGCCCGGCCTGTGCGGGGTAGGCAACCCGCCGCGCAGCCGCGTGCAACGGGTCGGCCTCCCTTGCGCCCCGGCAGGCGCTGTCAGCTCTCGGCCATACAAAATCATTTTTTAGGCAACGGAGTTGCCTTCTCAAATCGCTGTTTTTTTTTAAAGTGTGAATCAGCTCTGAATTTTGGTGTACATATTTTGTAAATTTTGTGGTATTTGTAAATTTTTGTAAATTTTTATTGAACTTTTGTGAATTCTCACCTAAACTTAACGTCAATTTATAAAAAATTTTCCTTAATATTCCTGATTTCATTTTCAATTTTTCTATTTTTTTTCTGATTTTTTTCCTAAATTTTTCTGAATTACGGGGTGTACAACAATTTCAGAGATGTTTCCCCCTCGCTTTGTTTTTCACCTTTTTTTTCCCCTCTCAAAAAAAATGTACTTTTCTCACGCAACCTCCCAGCGCTGTTGTCCATTACCTGCCCCGTGGTGGTTTTGCTGCTGCCTCAGAGCGGGCTGCGTGTGAAAACGTAGACCCGAAACAGTACCCGACCCGACTAGACGGCTGTGCGCGGGGCTGTGCGCGTCTCCGTGCGCGTCTCCCTAATGGTCAGGCGTCGCGGCGCCTTCTCGAAATAACGAGAGCGCCGCCGTCGACGCCGCCGACGTCGTCGTGACACCAGCAAACACCCCATGATGGCGGCGCGTTCATATTTTTTGTCAGCATTGTTTCTTCGCTGTCGTGCCGACCACATTATTTTTCCCATTTTGATTTTAACGTACCTCTTTAGTTTTTTTTTTAACCTGTTTCATTTTTTCATCTCTCGGTTGTTCTGTGTTATCGACCGCTCGTCCCTGGTCCTTTCCGGGGCGTCGTTCCTCCTAAATGCGAGGGCGCCGGCCGGCCGGCCGCCGCCCCGTTTTGCTCAAATAAGTGCTCTCGTATTTTTTTTTCCAAAACGTATTTCTCGTCTTTGTTCGGCGCTGTGCCGCCGACGCTCCACCGGGTGGCGTGGGAACAGAGGGTGACATCATGCCGGAACTACTCGGAGAGTATGGTAGGCGCGCAAGCTGCAGCGCTCAGACTGACCGCGGCGTTTAGGTCTCCAGCTACAGTAGTGAGGCATGGCTGTCCTCCCACACGCCCACTCCCTCACGTACGCATATATATATATATATATATATATATATATATATATATATATATATATATATATATATATATATATATATATATATATGTGTGTGTGTGTGTGTGTGTGTGTGTGTGTGTGTGTGTCACACACTACCGCCAGGCGGCCTGTTTGCGAAACCAACCGCAATCCCATAGCGTCTTGCGGAGCGGCACTCATGTCCCCGCAAATAATGTCGTTGTATCCACCGCAGGGACTCGGACGGTTATTATATAAAAGTAAGAGATATCTATACCTAAAAAATTTCAAAATAAAGTTTGCTTATTCCGCTTTTCTTTGGAAAGTAATTATTTTATTTTCCGTTATATCAGGGCAGGTCGCGTGGAGTTTGCTGTTATAGTATAATAATCATTATACGCAGGTGCAACGGCGTTAAAGTGGCTCGTCGCGTGTGTGATGCCTGAATAGAGAGCGAGAGAGAGGGAGAGAGAGAGAGAGAGAGAGAGAGAGAGAGAGAGAGAGAGAGAGAGAGAGAGAGAGAGAGAGAGAGAGAGAGAGAGAGAGGGACGGGGGTGGGTACGAGGCCGGGCTCTCGCGTGCTCCCTTCGAGCGCGCGCCCGCCTGTGTGTGTGTGTGTGTGTGTGTGTGTGTGTGTGTGTGTGTGTGTGTGTGTGACACCAACACCGCCCGAGCTATGTGGGGAACGCACTGACGCCGCTGTCGCATGGCGAGAAATGCCGGGGAAAATTAAGATTGAAATCGCAAGAGTAGGACCGAGGCGACGGTGCAGCGAGGCGGGTCGGGGTTGGGGGAAGAGGGGGGGGGGGGGGGTCGGAACTCAGTCGAGAGGGGCAGTGACGGCTGTGATGATGAGACATGTGGGAACAGGGGGTGCACACTGGCCACTAACTGCTCTCTCTCTCTCTCTCTCTCTCTCTCTCTCTCTCTCTCTCTCTCTCTCTCTCTCTCTCTCTCTCTCTCTTTCTCGTCGCATGCCACGCGCACACGAAGCAGCCCTGCCGGCGGGTGGTCTTCCCTCCCGTCCTCCTAGCTCCCGTGACGGAGTTGTAGCGGTGGAAGAAGGAGCCCAATTACAGTAGGCGCTCTGCTCTATACGGCTTTGGGTTACAGCCCGCGCGGTCACTTTCACGTCGTCGGCAGGGAGCAAACAGAATGCGCCCCGTAAAATAAAATCTGCGCCGAGAAAACAACAACAGCAACAATTGAGCTTGTAGTTGTAGTATGTGTGCAAACGGCGGACTTTATTTTTTTTTATGTTTCGTTGTTTTAATCTTTCTAATGCGCGGTGTGTAAGAATGCTCTCGCGGAATTATACGCTAATCCAGCGGCAGACGAGGCTCTGGTTATGGTGCTCAGCCAGACCGGCCAGGGCTGCAGCAGATGCCCCCTAGATTAACGAGCACCCGCCTTAATCTCCGTCTCTTTTGACTAATTTTCTAATTTTCGCGCGCTGCGCCAGCCTAGCCTGCTCCGGCTGCCCCCGCTCTGAGAAATGTCCCACGACAGACAGTCCGGCCTTGTTTATCACAATTCGACAAGACATTCTTTTGTTGTTGTTTTAAATCCTTCCTCGCCGACAGGCTGGTGGCGGCACCGAAACCCCCAGCGTTCTCTGTCCCTGTCTTTTTTTTTTCTTCTTTAAATTAGATAAGACAGACGCCTTTTTCGGGGTCGGCCGGAAACATCGCAAAGCATTCCTGTCTGATGTCGTTTTTTCCTCGAATTGGGTGACTGCGATTCCTTATTTCCTTTGCGTTTATTGTCGACAATCGCCCCTCCATGACCGGGCTCGGACGAGGTCGCGGTCGCCCCCCGATGGACGCCGACGATGAAGAAATGAGTTCTGCGCAGCGCCCGGCAAACTCGACGAAACGAATAAAATCAAGCGAATAACAAGGAGCTGCCCAGACGGGTGGCACCCGTTTATTATATATGTATGGGTATCTTTAGATTTCTTGATCGGGATTGCGCTCGAATGTGTAGCAGCAGCAGCAGCAGCAGCGGTTCTGCGTGGGCCGTGTACGTGACTCGTGTACAAGTCCACTGTGAAAAATATCTCAATATATTTACGATTAATTTTGTAAACTACTATTAAAGAAATATGTTGTAAATGCACAAATGCACCCATTTTTTTCTCGTAATTAAATTTCAAGTCGATACTTAGTGCTTGTACTTTTACGATTTGTAATAGTAATTTTACAACGCTCCACTTCGTGGATAATTTTCCCGTAAACATACAACTATTTTTCTCAGTGCAGAAGTAGAGTCAAACCGGCGCTGCTGCGATGTTAGGGTTGAATCGCGCCCCTGATGGCGAGCACGCCTATACTTTTGCCTCCATTTCTGATTTTTCCAAATATATTTTAGCTTTTTGTTCAGTTTTGCTCGATTTTTCGGATTTTTTGGGGGGATCTTTCTTCTTGATGTTATTTTAATTTGATTTTTTTTTTTAATTATTTGTGTGGGGCCGTGCAATGATTTTTCGAAGTGATCCTCCCCTTGCAATATACCGTGTGGATCGTGACATGGTTTTGGTGCGACATGTAGGGAAGTCCCTACCCCACCGCACCGCAGCACTATTAAAGCCCGACTCGCAGGTCCGCGGCCGTGAGTCATATGAGTCATGCGAGCGCGGTCGCTGCTACCGCGCATGACCTCTGCTTATGGTCACGGCCCCGAGCCCATGCCGCGCCGCTCGAAAACGTAATTACGTCCGATATAACGCGATTCAATCATCATATCCCCCAACGGAGTAAGTATATGGTCAACTCCTTAAAGGAGAGCAAACAAAAACACTGGGAATTACAAAGACAGAGATGTCTGGTATGTCTGTGTGAGTGTATGGGAGGGTGTGTGTGTGTGTGTGTGTGTGTGTGTGAGTGTGTGGCTACCGGTGCCTCATAATTACTGACTGCCCGGTCGTATCAGACAGGTATACCCTTCGCCGGCTGCATCACGTTTCTCTCTTGCTGCCAGGAGATGGATGTTTCGTATACCGTGAAATTTCCGGTTGATTCCGAGGTTTAACACATATGATGCACACACACACACACACACACAATAACACGAGTCCTTAGTCGTCAGTCTGGCTAGTTTGGAATCGAGGAGGATTTTCTTCACTGCCGCTTGCTGACGCGAGAACCCAATCAGACGGCATAACGCGTAATGCAGCAGAGATTGTATAGGGACGAGAAAAAAGCCAATAAAGTACATTTGTATTGAAAAAGATGTAATGCAAAGCGTATGAGTTACGATCACTCGAAATTGTTTTGTGATTCTGCGTGGCCCTGCTGCTGGGCCGGTAAGCCAGGCCTTCCGCGGACAGCTGTGAGTGACTATCGCGCACTACTCTTAAAAGCTTACAGTGATTTCCACTGTAAGCTTCAGTGGATTTCACTGTCAGCTACAGTGCTGCAGTGGGTAGCTTACAGTGAAAATCACCGTAAGCTTTTGACAGTGCGGGGCCCTCAGCGGACAACCGCGAGAGACCCTCGCGGGGGACCCTCGGCGGACAGCTGCGAGTGACCCCCGTATGGGGCCCTCGGCGGACAGCTGCGAGTAAACCTCGCGGGGCCGGGGGGCCAGCTACAGCGGTGATGCGGCGTCAGTATCGCCCAATGCGCGCTCTTCTTGATGAATGTCCTGATGAGCCTGTCGGGGGTCGATGAAATATGGCTGCGCTACCGGTATGGGTGGGCTCGAGTCGCCCTGTTTGTTTGACTCATCATTTGACTTCTGTAACGCAAATATTTTATTTTTATTCACTTTTTTTTAATTTTTAAAGATGATAACCGTTATGCAAAGGTCTCGCATGCGTTGCAGCCAACAAGAAAGGGACAACCGAAATTATTTTGCGCCTCGTCATTCAGATTTTTTTTTTTAAATCAGAAAATTTATAAGTTTCAGAAAATTATGGCAAATAATGAAATTTTTAAGACTGAATGACAAGATATGCGGTAAAGAATGACGCGAAATATCATAAAAAAATCAGGAAAATTCACATACACCCAAATTGAGAGATTTTTCCCTCCCAAGGCTGTCAACATGTTATAAGTGGGGAGATTGAGAAGGGGTTGGATTTTTTTTCTTTTTAAACCTATTATTTGAGACGTGTACCGGGATATGATGGAGAAGGGAAGTGACCACAGTCCGGCGGGCGTCAAGGGAATTCCTCCTGAGGTGCGCGGGAGGAGTGTGAGAGATGAGATGAGGAGAGTGCGGCGGGGCGGGGCGGGGCGGGGCGGGGCGGGGCGGGGCGGGGCGGGGCGGGGCGGGGCGGGGCGGGGCGGGGCGGGGCGGGGCGGGGCGGGGTCTGGTCTGGCTAGGCGGCGTGATTCGGGGCCAAGACTTATGGCGATCGGAAATGGCCACCGATCTGGTCGGAGGGTCCCTGCCGGTCTCCGCCGGTCTCCGCCGGTCCCCGCCGGTCCCCACCGGTCCCCACCGGTGTCCTCCTAATGGGTCCTAACTGCCCTTCCAACACGGCGGTGCTGGACGGCGGCCGGCCCGGCCTGGCCCGCTCTGCAATGAAGCCGTTTCCGGGCAGCAGACTTCCGAAGAGCGCCCTCCTCGCTCTGTCTCTCTCTCACACCAGTACAGAGCGCCCCGTGAGTGCGAGAGAGACAGAGCGAGGAGAGCGCTCTTCGGAATCAGTCTACAGGAGAGAGGCGAGCGTGGACAGTAGACGGGGGGAGGGGGGGGGGGAGGGAAGCTGACCGCGTCTTCGGCCAGTCGGAGCACCTCGTAAAGGGGGATACCTACGCTGACTGAAGGGAGGATCCAAAGAAATAACCTCAGATAAGGAAGATACCGGGTGTCCCAGAGAACACACGGCAGCGTTGCGGGTCTGCCTACCCACTCCGGCGCAATGGCCCCTGCAGCCCTGCGGAGCAAACGCTGCCGTCAGTGCTGTGATTTACGATTTATTTTGTGAATTCCGACTTACGAAAAATGTTGTAATTTTACGGCAGACTATTTTTGGTAGTTCTTGTAATTTTACGATACGTGATAGAAATTTTACAACTCCATCACTTCGTGGAAAATTTTCCCGTAAACCTACAACTATTTTTCACGGTGGTATACCACTGTGAAAAATACTCGTAAGGGTTACGGGAAAATTTTCCATGATAAAAGTCGTAAAATTACAATTTGAAATTGTAAATTTACAAGCACATCCTATCGACTTGGAATTGACCGACTAGCAAGAATGGGCTGTCGTGAATTTACGACATATTTTGTAAATCAAAATCACAAAAAATGTCGTAAATTTACGAGGACATTTTTCACAGTGACGACAGTGGTGCGTCACTGCAGCCACGTATACCATTGAATATCGTGATTTATTTTTCCTGCCCTCTTCCTGGTAGGTTTAAGATGCCGAGGGTTTCAAATTTTACGGTAAAAATTGTAACCTCGTCGGCTGGAAATATATTTTCAAAGCAGCCCATGCGGTAGCAAATATGGCAGTATTGCAACCCGGCAGTGTTTTGGTTTGGCGGGTAATATTTTTCCACGAATGGAGCCGGGTGGGGCGGGGGTGGGCCGAGGGCGGGGCGGGGCGGGGCGTGGCGGGGCGGGGCGTGGCGGGGCGGGGCGTGGCGTGGCGGGGCGGGGCGTGGCGGGGCGGGGCGGGGCGCTACTGCGCGGGCCGTGTCCCTCCCTCCCTATCATCTCGGTCGGGCGAAAATCAAGAAGCAGCAGCGGCAACAGCAAGACCGTGATGGTCGCAAGCCGTGTCTCGAACTCACATTCCTCGGGGCCCAAAATTGGTGCGAAGGTGTCATTACTCGTCTACCTGCGGGCCGAGACGGGCGCCGGCCCTGGCAGTGCGGGGCGGGGCGGGGCGGGGCCGGGCGGGGCGCCGGGCGCTGCGGGTATGGGGTCACATCCGGCCCTGTGGGCCCTGCACTTCTCAGCGCACACGGCACGAGGTAATTGGACCAACAATCCTCCGGACAATTGTCCAATAGGTTGGCTCGGGGGAGGATTGGGAATGTGTGCCTGTGTGTGTGTGCGTGTGTGTGCGTGTGTGTGTGCGCGTGTGTGTGTGCGCGCGTAGGCGCCTGTGAGTGTAACTATGTATGTGTACGCACCGCCACGCACGACTCACACTCACTGTATTTGTTTTTGATTCGAACGTATAAAGTCGTGAAAAGGGGAGAGGGAGAGAAAGGTGCGCGGGGCCGTGTAGAGAGAAAGAGAGAGAGCAATAGGGAGAAGGTGCGTGGTTATTACTAGCCTGAGGTTTTGGGCCGGCAGGCGCCCGGTCGGTACGGGACGGCCAGCTTGAATGGGCCGGTTGGGTTCAGTCCTGTTCGGCCGGGCTGGAGAGATGAATGGCTGGTTAGATGGGTTAGATCGAGCAGCGCGCAGGAAATATGAATGGAGGAGAGTCGTGGGTGGTGAGTGCGTGTGCTAGGGGTTATAGTATTTTTCCGGGAAAAGGGTCTTTTTTTAAAAAACATTTTTTGAAAGGATCCTCCTTTTTTTTCGTTTGAATACGTGGACAGCCTATGGTTATTGGCCTTAAGTCGAGGCCATCGGCTAAAACCTCTAGATTTAAATAAATATGTTAAATCTAGTGTTATTTGTTTGAAAATTTTGTCAGGGCTTCCATAGAGATTACAGGTGCATTTTGCCTGTGGAGTTCTCTGGCTATGGTGCTCGTAGGCTCAGGATTGATTTTTTTCGGTCTGTCTGTCTGTCTGCAGGTGTGGGCGGCTGCTACTTCCCCGCCGAGCTGCAGGGCGAGTTCGTGATGCAGCTGCAGTTCCAGAGCGCCGGGCAGCAGGGCCTGCAGGCCGTGCAGGGCGCGCAGGCGGGCATCGGTCACGTGCAGTACTCGCAGGTCAACATCAGCGCCGACAACATCCCCATCTGGGGCCGCTGCCACCGCCGCATCGGCAACAACGTCATCCTCATGGACAGGTGAGTAGTTATCTCTGCCGAGAGGGGGTTCACTTCGAAAAATCATTGCACAGCCCCCCTAAAATTAATTAAATCAGGAAGAACGACACAGAAAAATCCGAAAGATCGTGGAAAAATTAACAAAGAAAATCGAAGTAAAGTTGAAAAAAAAAATCCGAAATGTGGGTAAAACATCAAAATTTATCAAAAAGTTACAGAAATTTTTCTTGAAAAAACTTAAGGGAAATCGAAATAAAATTTATCTATACAAATCCAAAAAATCATTGTACACATTTTGTACGAGTAATCCCCCCACTGTAATCACTGCGCAATGACAATTAAAACACTATATATATTGTTTAGGAGAAAAGAACAAAAATTTTGGACAATAGACTGGTCACAAGTTTACCTGGCGGTACGCCAAAATTGAAAATCGCTCTTTTCTTTAAAGCACACTCCAGAAAGGTGTGTTTGCGCTGTGAATTTTTTTCACTTTGAGTGCCATCTGCGGGGCATAGCCATTGAATGGCTTATTTGCGGTACTTCGTGACGCACTAGAGGCCGTGACGCTGCACGGCTGGACGCTGTCCGCTAACGGCTGGGCAGGGGCAGGGCAGGCCCCAGGGCTGCCGCAGGGCTGCTGCCGTCGCGTGAGAAATGTTTCATATTTCCATGTTTTGTTGATGCGCTGCCCTGCCTCGGCCGCCGCGCGGGTTTGGGGTAATAAATCTACATCAGACTGTCACGGGACTCACCGCTAATGTGCATCGCCAGCTACGAGCGTTTTTTTCCCCCGGTTTCCCGCTCACCTGTTCACCTCTCACTCGCTAACTCTCTTATTGTATCTCGCTTTGCCGTCGGTCCTCTTGTCGACGCAGAGCATGCAGGTTCCCTATGCGCCGCTGGCCTGATACTAGAAGGCCTTTTAGGTTTTTGAATACCTCGCAAAGTGTTGCTTGCGAGAGGAGAACAACTCAGAAATTTTTGTATAAATCTAAGAGATTTAAAAGACATTTTAGTTGAAAAATTCGATAAAATTCAGCAAAACACAATAAAATTTGCAAAAACTGCATAACATTCAGAAAAACTCTCAGTAAAAATTCAAAACATTCAACAAATTTTTTATATTTAAAAATCATGATTTTTATTCATAGTTGTTCTTTTTTGCGTCGTTTTCTTACCTACGATATGTGACACTAAGAGTACTCGAGCCGAGAAGAAGAGAGAGACGTTCTAGAGCGAGCGGGACCAACACGTCAGACGAGGCGAGGTTTACGGCCGGCCCCTTCCCCCTGCCAATGACCGACCAGTCCGTAGGGCTTCCGGCTCTGGCCGGCTCCGGTCCTCCGGTTGGCTCCGGCCCTGCACCGCCGGCGTGTCCTTTCCGAAGGGTTTTCGGAACCACCTGTTGAGTTGATGCTGGTGCTGCAGGCCAGGCCAGGCCAGGCCACCATTCGTTCCGACGTCCTTCCCCCTCCAGTGGCCCGGCCATCCATCCTCTCCCTTCCCTCCCTCAAACCCTCTCTCCATCCTCTCCCCCCCCCCTCTCTCTCTCTCTCTCTCTCTCTCTCTCTCTCTCTCTCTCTCTCTCTCTCTCTCTCTCTCTCTCACAGTCGTGGTCACGCTACTGTCCTTCCCCTCTCATCCACGGCCATCCTCATCATGGTGGAAAATGCGTCGTGAATTTTCAACTTGCTTGGTCCTCTCAGGACATGCGACTCGACAAATATCCGCGTGCCGCACAACTTGTGAAAATGTCCCTGCGACGGCAGATTCAGGCGATCGTTTTGTAGTTCCCTCTCACTCACTCCTAGCGGCCGAGACCGATGAGTGTGACAAGGACGGAGATACGAAAGCGCTGCTCCTCTGAATCTGACGGCAGCTCGTGAAATTAGAATATATATTATTGGAGCCTGTTTGGGACATGCTCGGTGCCCGGGTTCGGTGGTGTTTTATGTATCGGCCCCTGTCGAATGTAACACATTCCAGGAGACTTGTCAGGCGGGGCGCGGCGGTGCGGGGCGGGGTGGGGCGGGGCGGGGCGGCGCTGTGTGCGCCCGGATTGCGTGTAGTTCGATATCTCTGCTGCGAATCGAAGGGTTTATTCCGGGGCTGGACCGACCCCGCCGCGCCGCCGCCAGCAGCACCAAGGACATAGCGAAGCAGGAGGAATTTTTCGTCCGCCGCGTCCGTCCTCCCCGGTCCTCCCGCCTCGAGCCAGATCCTTATCCGCCAGGCGCGCGATAAAGCGCTGTTAGGGCGAAAGTGTGCGCTTGTGTATTGGTTTTGTTGCATCCCTCTCACTGATTGTATCGGCCGCGTGTAGGCCGCGGCCAGAGGTATTGTCCTCCTTAACATCAGATTGGCCGAGAAGTAGGTGGTTCGGAGGGATGGGAATGGGCGCCCGAACACGCGGCTATGGCATTTTTTGTTTTGTTTTTGTAAAATGATGATCCCGTTTTCTAATCATGCATTCACGTATGAGAGCCGTTCTAATCCTTGTCGAAGCCGCATCCCGGAGGAAACCCCACTGTAGATATTCGGTGGACCCACCGAAGCAGTGAGTCAGCGTAGGACGCATATCTCCTCCCTGTTTCCGGTGAAAGGATCCGGCGGCTGTCGCGTTCAGCTCCGGGGAGAGTTGAGTTCAGGCAGCAGAGTAGGACCCCACAAGTCAACCTTCTTCCCCACACGCGAGTGACAAGACTTCGTTGATGACCGTGTGCCCGCCAATGAGGAAGTCTGCTCTCGGGAAGTGTAAGCGAACCTTTTTTTATACCATCAGCCTTTTACCTTCTTTACGTTTTCTCTTTGACGAAGTTGAATCTGTTGATTAGGGCGGGTGATACTCGGAAACCGCTTCAGTTGATGTATTCTGTTTTCTCCTCCCCCTTTTTTTTCTCGCCTCAATCATTTCAGTTTGCGAGGGAAGTCCTTAAGGCCACCACTGCTGCATCGTGGTCTATTTCCAGCCAATAACAAACATAGTACCGTAGACTAATTTCTCCGTCGGAATGCTCAGCAAATTGCACCAGGCAGCCGCAAGAGAAGCATCACCCACAATTTTTCATCTTTGCATAGTCATCTCTCTCGCCCCTCCACTCTCTCCACTGCGGTAGCTTCTTTGCTCATCACCTCGAGGTACCAGCTCTACAGAAGCTGTTGTGCCCTACGCCCCACCACCGTCAGCAGGGTCCGGTTTCAGATTGGAATATTCACTTGAGCTCGGCGATAAAGATGGCGCCAGAGCATTCCACGAGGACCCTCTCTCTTTGACCGTATTTGAGTTCTAATTAGAAACCTACCGATCTAGTCTGCTGAACAAGAAGCAGCATCAATGCTGCCGTCTCATTTTTATCTGAACAAGTTTCAAGACTTATGACCTCAGCAACTTGTTAACAACCATGTCTTCTGTATACCTGCACCTCTCAAAATGTCTTGGACATCCTAAGGGGATTTGTAATCCCAGTGGGATTCTGCGGGAGGGTATGGAGTCTGAATCGATACATTCTCACCACGCCTGTGAGTCAGTAGCAGCAGGTTGTACAAGTCCGTATGGGCTAATGAGATAGTGAATGAAGCTACCTGCACGGGCGTACCCACAGCACAGCACCGCTACCGCTATGTAGCCCTCATACGGTACAGCTCTATCCCTCCCCCCCTCCCCCCCCTCTCTCTCTCGCTCCCTGCTCTCCCGGCCCTTTTCTGTTCCCCTTTCGCTTTCTTGCTGTTTTTTTCTTCCTTTTTCTCTTTTTGTACTGCAGCAGACAACCTTACAGAGGGACTTGTTGGTCTCACAGTGGACCGTCAGTCAGTTCGCGCTTCCAAATCTCTCTCGTGAAAATTGAAAAGAATAATTATTATTATTCTCCTGATATTGCCTAATCCCTCACGAGGCTCTCCATTTGTACGCATATGTATTCATGAAAACTTCATTCCATAAACGTTTTCTATTATCGACATGAGAAGAGGCAGAAGAGAAACAAATTCGTTTCTAAGCAGCTCATTTAGTGGGTCCGCCGGCTCCACCCCGCCGCGCCGCCGCGCACCGCAGAGAGCCATATACCCGCATTTTGATTCATGTAAATCGTTGGCCCGCAGCGTCCCGTTCGGACCGAACGTCATAACAATTCAAAAACTTGTTCCTTGCTAGCCTCTTCTCATCCCCTCACCGTCTCTCTCTCTCTCTCTCTCTCTCTCTCTCTCTCTCTCTCTCTCTCTCTCTCTCTCTCTCTCTCTCTCTCTCTCTCTCACTCTCTCTCACACCCTCCCTTTCTCTCTCTCTCATTCTCTCTCTCACTCTCACTCTCTCTCTCTCTCTCTCTGATATCGTCATAAATATCATATTTTTTGAACACAGACGCAGACACACACACACGCACACACACGCACACAGACAGTTTGTCGCCGGCGGGGTCCGTTTGCCGAAGCGAGGCATAAACTGCGCTCAATTAGAGGTGGTCAGTGGTCTGCCTGCCTCCCCCGGCCTGCGTACCGTCCTGTTGTGGCGGCCCGGAGCGGACCAAACCGGACCATTTGAAATAAATGCGAAGCTGTGGCTTGTATACACACTAAATTCTTGTGAATTTTTTTTTTTTACGGAGCTGTAGATTTCTAAAAACATACTCTATTTACGAATTATTTTGTGCCGAACTATGAACAAAAGAAGCCTAATATGGACAATTTTGTCCATAGTCTCACACAAAATTATGCATGTTTACAGAAATCTGTTGTGTGTAAGGAGAGGGGTGTGGTGCCCGGCGCAACTATCAAATAACAAACGCCGTTTCAAATAATACACTGGTAAACCAAATGTTTAGTTCAATACGTCATTGGTGTTTTCTTCCAAAATGTTCAAAAACTATACACCAGCTGGTGTTTAGTTGAACTTATTAAATGTCCATTGATGTCTATTGGGTCCGACTACACACCAGCAGGTGCTTTTGAACATTTGGAACTAAACACCACTGATGTATTAGAACTATAAACATTTGTTTTACCAGTGTAATAATAATAATAATAATAATAATAATAATAATAATAATAATAATAATAATACGCATACAACAAAAGCAACGACGGGAAAACGGCGTAGGTGGCTGGCTGGCTCGGCGCGGGTCGCAATACCGCAAATCGCGCTCTCGTAATTACGGACTTGAATTGCGGGAAACGGCGCTCTGTGCTAGTCAAGGAGGAGGGAAGGGGAGGAGGAGGAGGAGGTTTGCCTGCACTTGAGCGCGCGTCTCGTCCCAAGTAACGCACGTCGCTCAGCAGAAAACTGCCCTCAGCGAGTCTTTCTGCGTCTTCTTATGCCTCCTTTTTATTTTTTTGTGCGGTGCTTCGGTCCGCTGCCCAGCCGGTCGCGTCGAGACGACTAGTGAGCGAGCAAGTGAGCGAGTGAGAGGCAGTGAGCGAGTGAGAGGTAGCGAGCGAGCGAGTGAGGGGCAGAGCGAGCCGAGTGAATCAAGTGAGGCTTCCTCATTTGGCCGCGACACACATGTGGCGCTCGCTGCGTGCGGGTAATGGTGAGCAAGAGCCTCATCCACAACCGGATTGTCGGACTGGTCGTCTGATCTAGCGTCGCGCGCGCGCACTCACGGACGCACTCGCACACACACGCACACACACACGCACACACACGCACACACACGCACACACACACACACACACACACACACACACACACTCTCGGCCGCTAAACGGGCCAGCAATGGCTTTGGCTCCCATCCTCGCGCCGGTGTCCTTTACGCCACCCTATTTTTCATACCCGGTCCTGGCGCCGCATATATGCGTATCAACAGCGGGGACTAGCAGCACTCATATAGGCGAGTCCCCTCGTGAGGGACGCAGCTATTTTTCATACCGGCTGACCTCGTCATACATATATCGCAGACAGAATAAAAGCATGCGTCCTAAATGAGTAATTATTATAATTTTTCTTTTTTCTGCAGCTCGGGCAGCGCCAACTGCATCCGCTGCTTCCACCTGAAGCTGGTGGCGCGCAACGTGCTGCAGGTCCACACGGAGGAGCTGTCCAAGTGCTACACGACGGAGGAGGCGGCCGAGCGCACGTGCCCGGACGACACCACGCTCCGCACCCGCTCCAAGGAGATCCTGCTCTACAGTGAGTACCGCGCCCGCCGCGTCTGCATGACAGTATAGCTCAAGTTAGGCCTCTATGCGATTTTTCGATCAACCGAAAAGTCGATTCGATTGTTTTGGTAAAATCGACGATAATTTCGACAAGTCAGTTGCGTGTGCTAATCGAAAATCAATTGATCTAATCAAAACAAAATCATCGAGTCGCTTACGCTCTCTGCTCCTGTCTAATCAATAGCCATTTCAATTTTCTATTCATTAGATTTTCTCGATGTATGTATACATTTTTGAACTTCAGATTTTTGATTGGTCGTTTTTGGATTTGCGATTACGCATAATCGAATCGACTCTCTTTTCTATTGTTTTGAAAATCGTCGATTGCGATTTACTTTACTACTTGAAAGGGCCCAAGAATAAAGTCAAGCGCCAAGTAATCGCGACTATTTTTTTTTTCATTTTTGTTGGCAATCGTAAATTTTGGCCGCGTGTCTGACAAATAGAGGGCCGCGCGCGCGTGCCGCCGGCCAGCCCCTCCCCTCGTCACCTGCAGCAGAGGTGGTGATAAAACCTGACGCGATACGACGCCTCATCTCCCTAAACTAAACTCACCCTCTGCGGCGTCCCTCCGTCCCACAGGGGTGGGCTAAGCCGTCCCACTGATAAGACCCGGATATCGGTCATCTGCCGCCGGGCCTCTCTCTCTCTCTCTCTCTCTCTCTCTCTCTCTCTCTCTCTCTCTCTCTCTCTCTCTCTCTCTCTCTCTCTCTCTCTCTCTCTCTCTCTCTCTCTCCACCGCCTGATTACCACAGATAAAATGCACACGAGGACGCACTGCGGCTCTTGCCACGCGAGGTTGGCACCCGTGAGTCCGCCCGGCCGGGTGGTTAATTATCCACCAGACGATTGTCTTGTTCTTCCTCTCGATTATTTCCCTATTTCTAACTTCCGCCTCTGCGCTGCGCGCGGCTCTGCTCTCCGCGGGGGCGCATCTCTCCCGTGTGTGTGAGAGAGAGAGGGAGAAAGAGGGAATAATTAAATATGTTCCACAATGCGCGCCGTGAGAACTGTCGCTTATCTATCTATCTATCTATCTATCTATCTATCTATCTATCTATCTATCTATCTATCTATCTATCTATCTATCTATCTATCTATCTATCTATTAGTTGAATTTTTGCTCTAACAACGACATTAGCAAGTTGTGTCATCAAAATATATCAGCCAGGACAGCTGATGTTTAGTTGCGTCAACCAGAACCTGCGCTGTATCACTGTAAAAAATATCCTCGTAAATTTACGACATTTTTTTGTAATTTTGATTTACAAAATATGTCGTAAATTTACGAGAGCCCAATCTTGCTCGTCGGTCAATTCCAAGTTGACAGGGAGTGCTTGTAAATTTACAATTTCATATTGTAATTTTACGACTTTTATCATGGAAATTTTTCCCGTAACCCTTACGAGTATTTTTCACAGTGTATCAACTAAAACCTCTGAGCGCATATCAGCTGACATATTTGCAGTGTGACAAATAATGTGCTTTTTTTTCGTGATCTATTCATGAGTGAACGTCTAACAGTCTTCCTCTTGTACTCACGCCGTCGCGTCGAAAGGGCATATCGGCCGCGAGTTGCCGTCGCGTCTATATAATAGGTGAGGGTGCCGCGGCGGGGCGGCGGTGGCGCTGGGGGTGGCGTCAGCCGTCTGATTCCGAAAGATCGCTCTCGCGCCTCCGTCCTTGTCGCACTCATAGGGCACTGCCATCCCCCACATAGGGCACCGCCATTGGTGCGAAAAGGACGGATGTACGAGAGCGATCTTCGGAACCACCCTGCAGACCCTGCAGGGACAGGGGGGGGGGAAGGGGAGCGTCGCGGGGGACGCCATTGTGGACGCCCTCGTGCATGTATTCGTGTTATTATTTCCAACAACGAGCCTCAAAAGGAACACTATGGGCCGACAGAGGGGAGAGGGGGCGTTGTGGGTTAAGGGTAGGGGATGGGTGGTGGTGGGGTTGGTTTAGGCGTCGCGGGGGTGGAGGGTGGCGGTGGGGTAGAGCGTCGCGGGGGTGGAGGGTGGCGGTGGGGTAGAGCGTCGCGGGGTCGGCGCCAGTGGGGCGCTCCGCGGCGCGAGGGCGTTAGGGCAGGGGCGTCCTCTCTCCCGCCTCATTTCCCGTTCTTGTTCCCGCGCCGAGGGAGGGAGAGGAGAGAGAGGGGGAGAGAGAGGGGGAGAGAGAGGGGGAGAGAAGGCATCAGGAGAGAAAAATCATGCCGAGGAGGAAAAGGAGGCTGTCGGTTTGGTCGGGAGTAGATGAGCCTTTCTCCGTCCCGCCCCGCCCCGCACCATGCTTTATGGAGAGTGTGTTCTCTAATACTTGCTTGTTTCGGAAAGTGACCGGCGGGGTGGGGCGGGAGGGGGGGGGGGCAGTCGCGCTGGACAGGGAGGGGAGGTCACTTCTGTAGGGGAGAGGTTTTAACATTGCACATTGGGGCCCAATTCCCGGAAAGCAGTCTGGCTGGGTTGGCGTGGTGCCACGGCAGGCAGGCAGCCCGCGCACGCGCTGCGGGGCGGGGCGGGGCGGGGCGCGGTGCGTGCCTCCAGGGGAATCACCAGAGGAGGGCTGCTCACGCGCTCGCCTACTTTGTACAGCCGAAATAAAGAAAATTAAATTTAAATCATGATTTATTGTCATATTTTAATATTTTTGAAACTTACTCCGCTCGCCGACGGTATGAAAAGTGAAACAGGTCAGAGAGGGCGCATCGCTGTGGTTGGAAAGAGAGGACCGACTACTCCTCGGCCATCGCGAACGATCGTAGTCTCGAGAAGAGAAAATAAAAAAAAATGTTGTAATAAGACGGAAGGTAAGAATAAAAAGCTACTTGCAGTCAGTCTGCGAGCGCGGTGGCGGCGGCTGCAAAGTCACGCCCATTATAATCAATCAATGCTTCGTCAATTACCTGTCCCGGTGCGGACCGGACCGGGCCGCGGGCCGCGCCCGGGTTGAGGCTGGCGCGGCGTTTCCCACACCTTTTTAACAAAAACAATGGGCGGCGGGGGCGGCTCGAACCCGCGCCCCTCCCCTCCGGGCCTGCGGGCCTCCGGGCCTCCGGGTCAGGCCGGCGGCGCGCGGCTTTGGGCGGATTCCTTCCTCCTCTCTGCGGCGGTGTCCGCGTCTGATATCCGAGTGTCGACGGCCTCTTCCTTCCTCCCTTCTCTCTCTCTCTCTCTCTCTCTCTCTCTCTCTCTCTCTCTCTCTCTCTCTCTCTCACTCACTCACTCACTCACAGGCGCGCGCGCGCTCACTCTCGCCGTGCCTCCCCTTCCGCTACGCCCCGCCCTTCCTGTTGGCGCCCCGGAGCCGGGGGGGCCACCCCACCCCAACTCGCCCCGCCACGCCCCGCCACGCCCCGCCACGCCCCGCCCCGCCCCGCCCCGCCCCGCCACGCCCCGTGGACGGGCCGCTACGGGCGCGGCGGAGGGCCTGCCCGTGGGACGGAGAGGTGCCCTGCCCAGCCCTGCCCTGTCCGGTATATGTTTTTCCCCGGGGGTTCCGCTGTCGAAAGTGCGCCTCCCTGCTGCCCGGGACAACGTTAGGGTGAGTTTACTTCGAAAAATCAGTGTACAGCCGCTAAAACAAAACGTTTTAAAAGTTTTTTAAAAATTCCAATAAAGAAATTTTACAGAAACATCCGGAAAATCTAAAAAAAAATGAACAAAAAACCGAAATACAGATGAAAAATTCAGAAATGGGGGGGGGGTAAAAGATCAATTTTTTTTAAAGGCTGGACAGAAATTTGCCTTGAAAAAAAAATCAACCAAATTCTTGTTGACATTCTGTACGAGTGATCCCGCGCCGTCGGACAACGCATGCGAGGAGCGGCGAGGCCGCCACACCGCTGCACCTCCGCCGCCGTGTCAAGGTCGCATGCAAAACGCAGCGCTTTGCTCGCGGAGGATGAGAGCGACGTCTCGCCTCGGTTAGAGTGCATCAGGTCCAGGCCAGGCCAGACGACTTATTCCGATTAGCGCTCGCTCCTCGCCCTGTCTCTCTCACACTCGTGGGCTTCGCCGTACAGGTGCGAGCGAGAGAGACAGTCAGAGCGAGGAGAGGGCGCTGCTCTTCGGAATAAGTCGGCAGGCTCCGCCGCACCGGCACCGCCCCATGGACACTCTCATCCTCTTGAATGGATCGGTCACGAGGCTAGCTGGGCCGGGGCCGCCGGGCCGGGGCCGCCGACAAGGGAAGAGCAAGTCATGGGTAAGGAAGGAGTTGGAGTAGTGTTGGGGTCGGGGCGGGGTGGGGCGGGGCGGGGGCGGGGCGGGGCGGGGGCGGGGCGGGGCGGGGCGGGGCGGGGCGGGGCGGGGCGGGGCGGGGCGGGGCGGGGCGGAGCGGGGCGGGGCGGGGCGGCCTGCGACACGGCCCTCTTTGTTTCCACGCATCGCTTCACGCTTCTTTGATCGAGCAGCCCGTCGGGATCATCAGGGCCTCTGCCCTGCCCGGCCCGGCCTGGCCCGTCAGGCTCTGAGTGTGGTTTCCGGCTAATACCCACCTGAATGGGCTCGGACCGAAAACTGAAAGGCTGGGGAGTGAGAGGGTGCAAGAGGTATGCGGTCAGCAAGAGGGGCGAGGCACGCTGGACGACAGACTATACCCTTGGCGGACACGCGCAGGGCGAGCAGGGTAGGTAGGCAACTCGCCCGTCACCTATGGCGTGCACGCGTAAGCTGTGGCCTATACCATAGGGGGGATTACTTCGAAAAATTATTGTACAGCCCCACAAAAAAAAAAAATCATTTAAAAAAAATCAAAAAGAAGTGGTAAAAGATCAAATTTATCAAAAAAATGACAGCAATTTCCAGACAAATTCCCAGTCAAATCACAGGAAAAAGCACGCATGAACGAAATAGAAGTCTGACGGGGAAAAAAAGTAGGAAATTTTTCAGAAAATTTATAGCATTATCTGCGAAATACAATCAGAAAATTTCAAAGCAATTCAGAAATATCCGCACAAGCTAGACAAGTGCACGAGATTTTTACACCAATAAAATTCAGAGCTGCTTTCCCCTCGGCTGCTGCGGACGCCATGTCGATCGTAAAGAGTGCCTCCCGCAGACGACAGGAAACTGACTCTGCCCGCGCCGCACCGCTCTTTTTCGTTTCACTTTATTTTCACGATTGTTTTAAACTTTCTGATTTATTTGGGGCGTAGCGTGCGCGTAGCGGGCACGGCGGCGCAGGTTGGCCAAAGCGGGGCGGCTTTTCGTCGTAAAACTCAGGCGCATCGGGGCCGACTCCGCGACGTGCTAGAGAGAGAGAGAGAGAGAGAGAGAGAGAGAGAGAGAGAGAGAGAGAGAGAGAGAGAGAGAGAGAGAGAGAGAGAGGTTTATGACCCGATTGGTGTAAAGTCGGTCCCGCCTCGGCTCGGCTAGTGCCGGAGCAAGAGTGATTCACGGCCAAGCTTGTCGTCTCGGTCTCGAAGTCGACATAGAAACTTGCCGCTCGCACCTCCTGTAAGCGCAACTGCAAAGAAAGGAGAAGAAGAAGGTAAGAAAGAGAAAAAAATATTGAGAACACTTTGAGTTGAAGACTACAGTATTATTCCGCTGCACTCAAAACTCTCGATAACTTCGGCTGTTTGTTCGCCACGTTACGTTCACAGCCAGCGCGGGTCGGCCGTTTTCGGTAAATCCGCACACACTCTCTCTCTCTCTCCTACTGCCGCGAGCGGGTCCGACCGGAAGCGATTTCAAACCGGGCGGAGCACCGGAGGGGAGGGGCGGTCCTTCCGGTAAGCCCTGCGCGTCGACCTAGCACGCGTGTCCCGGGCCGGCCTGGCCGGGCACATCCTGCCCTGTACGGCTGCCGTGCTGCCCTCTGCATTGCCCTGCACGGCCTGCCCCCGTGTCGGGTCCGCAAGGCCAGCGGTTGTCGCAGAATGTTGCCAGAAAAAGTAGGCAAAACCCGCACAACACAGAGCTGTGTGTGGAGCTGTGGTCGCGGTGTATTCACGCATGCCCCAAGGACGGGTCAGTCATACATTATGTGTACAGTGATTTTTGTGACTGTTGAATATTTTGTTTTCTTTTGATTTTTCAAGAAAATTATTGTTACCTTTATATAAATTTTGATCAATTCCCTCTTTTTCTGGGTTTTGAATTTTTGTTTCAGTTTGTTGTTCCTTTTTTCTAGATTTTTCGGATTTTTCTGTATCTTTCTTCTTGTTTTTTTCTTTATTTTGTTTTTATTTTTCATTTTATAAATGATTTTCGGGAGGCCGTATAAGGATTTTTTGGAACGACTCCTCCCCTCGCGCCCGCCTACTAGACAACATGGTCTACACACCTGTGCTGAGCAAAAGGATGGCCTAGTAAGCAGCTCCGGTACTTGTGGACAAGGCGGTGGACGCGGACGCGCGGCGGGGTAATTTGAAAGGCCTACTGTGTAAGAGACTTGCGGCTGAGCCACCCGCGCTGCTGCTGCTGCTGCTGCTAGATGAGGAGAGAGAGAGAGAGAGAGAGAGAGAGAGAGAGAGAGAGAGAGAGAGAGAGAGAGAGAGAGAGAGAGAGAGAGAGAGAGAGACAGACGTCGGGCGACGGGACGGGCATCGTGAGTCGGAGAGAGGCGGGCAGCTACCGCCACCAGCGCCGGCCGGAAACTTGCGGCCAGGAAATTAAAAAGTTATCCCCCGGAATTGAGTTGTCGACCTGTCATCTCTGGCTGTGCGCTGGCGGCGCGGCGCGGGGCGGCGCGGGGCGGGGCGGGGCGCGCCCCGACTGATGTGGCCTCCGGGACTCCGGGCCCGGAGCCGACATGGGAGGTCCTCGCCGACCTCAGCCGCTGCCTCGCCTGCACCGCGCGGCTGGCCGAAGAGCGTGTGAAATAATGTTGCTGCAAACTTGCAAATCTTTTGCAAACCTGTAGAAAAAAACGTGACGACTCTTTGAAAAAATATCGTGGCGAATGTTTTCATAAAAGACACACACAGACACGCACTATTATTTTTAAAAATAACAGGAGAGAAAGCGGTGGAAAAGGGGAGGGGGGAGGGCAGGTGCTGGGTGTGCGATACAGGTGCCAGGGTCAGGTGATCCGGGAACCAGAACCCCCACCTCCGCAGCCCATCTCATTTCCCTTTCGCTCCCCAGCGGACGCAAACTATGTGTGCATGTTACTTAACTTTTATTCCCCCATACGTCGCTGAAAAACGAAGCTGAAATAGTTTAAAATATTCCACACACGGATTTTTTTTTCTGCCTTACTTTAAGCTATGCACCATTTTTCCCGCGCGCGCCCGGTGGGTGGGTGGTGAATCACCCGCGTGCAGCCCGTCGGGGCTCATCATGTCCTCCTCGATGCGGCGGCCGCCGCGGGCACGACATGGCAACGTCGAGCAGGTATAGGCTACTCGTGTCGAGTACCACCGCGTGTCGTGTACCGCAGGCTGTCTGTGTAGTATACTTACTTGTGGTACCCGGCCGCCGCCACGCACGGCAAGCGAAGCGCATATCGCACGCGCAGGGGGCGGGGCGACTGACAAAACGCACTCTGTGGCAGGGGGCCGGGCTGCGCTGCTGCGAGCTGGTTCCCACGAGAGGGGAGTCACTTCAAAAAAATCATTGTACGGCCCCTAGATAATCATTTAAAAATAATGTTTTAAAAAAAATCATTATATAAATAAGATGAAAGATACTGAAAAATCCGAAAAATTCAGAACAGATGAACAGAAAACTGAAAAAGAAAAACATACCGAAAAAAAAAGACTAAAATTTATCAAAAGAGTTAAAATTTTTCGTTGAAAAATGAAAACAAAAATTCAAAAATATCCAAATTAAAAAAATCATTGCGCTCACTCCCTCGGGTCCCACGTAACCTCTCTCTCTCTCTCTCTCTCTCTCTCTCTCTCTCTCTCTCTCTCTCTCTCTCTCTCAATCCCAGTCACTCTCTCGCTCTCTCCGCCCTACGCGTCTCCCCAAGCACATGGACACACACTCTCTCACTCGCGCCTCAGACCACGCTCACCCGCCACACACCGCAGCAGACGGGTGGCCTACCCAGTCGGCGGCAGGGGGCTCACCGTGGCGGTGGAACTCAGGCGCCTTCAAATATGGTATCGCGACTTTTTTGTTTTTGCGCAAATCGCATGCACATGCACCCTGAAAACTATCCTCGTAAATTTACAACATTTGTTATAATTTTGATGTGCGAAAAATGCTGTAAATCTACGACTGGCCATTCCTGATCGTCGATAAATTCCAAGTCGATAGGAAGCTTGTAAAATAACAATTTAGTATTGTAACTTTACGGTTCTCATCATGGAAGATTTTCCCGTAACCCTGCGACAATTTTTCACTGTGTGGCTTCCACATTCGTTCGTTCGTTCTTGCGTCTGTCTGTCGATCTGTCGGTCTGACCGTCCTTTCACCGAGGGGAAAACAACTCTGAATTTTGGTGTAGAAATTTTGTAATTTATACCTGTGATTTGTTTTAGTGAATTTTTCCTGCATTGCTTGAATTTTACCTAAACTTTAGTGAATTTGTTGCTAATTTTCTTGATTTTTTTCTCGAATTTTTCTGAAATTCTCTCAGTTTTTCTGAATTTGTCTGATTATTTTTTTTCTGAATTACGATAGGTGTACAAAAATTTCCGAGTTGTTTCCCCCTCGCATGCTGCTGCCCGTCAGCGCTGACCTGTTGTCGGTCGTGCGCGGGAGCGGTGGCGTGGCGTACCGGTCGCGGCGCGGTGGCGCGTGACTCCCCACCGCAGGCCGACCGCTCGGCACTCACCCGCACTCATTACTTTCTAGCTCCGGATCGCGGACTCATCACGAGCCACATTCGTTTTACCAGCGCATTCCTCCTGGTGAAGAACAGCAGGGGGGAGGGGGGCTTCGCCAGCTGGATCCGGTCTTACTAAACTATATTTACACATTTTATTCTTTTTTTTCTTTTTTCTTTTTTTTTCAAAGTGAAGAAAGGAGTTGACTTGTCACTTTAATGCGCGGTTTATGATATGGCAGTGACGATGATGGTGGTGATTGTCGTGTGGGGCGAGTGCGAGTACGCGATAGTGACGGTATGACAAATGTGGAGCGCGCTGCCGCCGCCGGGCAGAGAGAGAGAGAGAGAGAGAGAGAGAGAGAGAGAGAGAGAGAGAGAGAGAGAGAGAGAGAGAGAGAGAGAGAGAGAGAGAGAGAGAGAGCAAAGAATGAGACTGACTCTGCAAAAAGGCCCCGGGCGGACACGGCGTCCAGCGCGGGCCCCGTCGTGGCCCGGCCCGCCCCGGCTACAGCGGCCTCGATCAAGATCCATTGTAAAGGGGCTTGGCGACTCGGAATACCTTTCTCCCCGTGTGCTAGTGTGGGTGCCTGCCCGCCCTAAACGTGTGCGGGGCATTAACACACACACACACACACGTTCACATTCTCTCATACACACACACACACACTCACAACTCGATACGAAAATACATACAGACCGGTGTGACAAACGAGTGATTGGTGCTAGGTGAGAAACTATCTCAAAATTTTCTTTAGGGAAGAGGAATGAAAACTTTGAAAAATTTACTCAATGTGAGGAAGACTCCTCAGGTTTCGAGGAAATTTCATTAAAAAAACAAGTTGGGCAATTTCCTTTCATTTCCAAAGAAACATCCTCAGAATAGAAAGCAGTTTCCTTCAAAATCTGAGAGTTCCTCCAAGTCTTCCCGTTTTCCTCAAAACATTGGCCATTGTGCTGGGTTGACGTCCTGGCATCAGATGGAAACCATCAGGCTTCAAGTCCACCCGTATTTTTTCTTCTTTTGCGTGTGTTGTCTTGTTTCCTCTGTGTTTTTTTTCTTTTCTTTCTTTTTTAACCTTGGGTTTGCGTCTTGCCGAGTGTCTCCCCAGGAATATAACGCATTGATTTCACGATGCCTTGTGACATTATTGAAAAGGGGGCGGGGGGGGGGGGCCTTCGCTACCGGCAGGGGGCTTCGGCAGGGGTGGGGGGACCAGTGGCCCCCGCAGAGTGGAACGATGTGTCCCACTGGAGCGGACGCGCTCCAGCGCGGCTCCAGGGCGGCTCCAGGGAACTGAACTGGGCACGGCCTCTCCTGGGTACTGTCCCGGTGCAGCCTGGCTGCTCAGCGGGGTCCCCGTGCAAGCCATACGCATGCTTCGTAAAAAGAAAAGAAAAAATTCTGTACTTTTATAACCTTTGCATAAATGGACAAGTCGCAGCGCACTTGTACAGTACATTTTTCACTCCCAGGTCTTCTAGTTGATGGCGTTTCTCGTAAAATGATTGATTCCCAGCGGTGCTTTATACTTCCATGATTTCCAAGTGAATCAGGCCCGAAATTTCAGTTGTTTAATGTTTAAGTTTGGGTGTGTTGCAATTTTAAAACCAGAGTGCGGTTATGGCCCAGCTTGAAGTCGAAGGAGCTGTAAATTGACGGCTGCGCTATTGGAAAAGATTACAGATTCACCTCAAATAAAGCAAAAGTTGCACGCGTACATGTACGATATATTTTGTAATTTACCATTTACAATATGTGTCGTGCATGCACCGGGTGTTTCTTTGAGTGCGTAACAGTGTTGCGGGTTTGCCTACCCCACTCGCCCGTAAGGCGCCATGGCCTCTGAAGCCCTGGCGAGTATGCAATCCCGCAACACTGTTACGCATTCAAAGAAACACCCGGTACAACTTGCCACTCTTGTTCGTCATTCGATTCATGCACGGTGCTTTTACGATTTTGAACTGTGCGACGTCTTCCATTCACAATTTTCCAGTGCCCTGTAAGACAATTTTCCGTAGTGCGTCAGAGTACACTTTTATTTTTAACAGTACTGCGGGGAGGAACCGGGTGGGGCTGGGGCAGGCACCACTGGTCCCACCAAAGTCGCCAATCCTTTTGCTCCCCCCTCCCCCCCCCCCGGGTCCTTGTTTCCCACCTGGACCGCCCCTTCCGCGCTGCCCCGCGGGACGCCGTCTCGGTCTTTCGTGACTGCTTCGATGGACCTGGTTGTGTTGCGCCCCGCCCAACGCGCCCCGCCCCGCCTCGCCCCGCCCCGCCCCGCCCAGTCGCGTCGCGGCAAGTGGTCCAGGAATGCAGCGGCAGCGTCATACTGGACCCTGCCCGCCCGCCCGGAGCCCCTCCGCCTCCTGGAGAACCTCTCCAGGGTCTCCCCTGGACCGGACCGACCACACCTCTCGGCCGGCGGCTTTTATAACAATAATAATTTCAAAGGTTATCGGGCCTCGTGCCGCGGGCGCCGCCAAGGAGGGCTAGGGCAGCGTGCGCCTACTGGATATAGGCTGCTAGGTGCCGCAGCTGGTGGCTTCGCGGAGGCTGCTGGAGACTGGACGTACGCTCATGGTCGCTGAAGGCTCGTTGGACTTGGCCGAGGGCTTCTGAAGGTTCATTTGATGTGGCTGGAGGCTTGGGGTTTTCTGGAGGCTCGTTGGATGTGGCCGCGAGGTCTTCTTGGGTCTCGTTGAGTATGTCACTGAGGGCTTCTGGAGGTTCAAATGATGTGGCTATGGAGGCTCGTGGGATGTGGCTTGAGGCTTTCTGGAGGCTCGTTGGATGTGGCTGCGAGGGCTTCTTTGGGTCTCGTTGAATATGTCATGTCACTGAGGGCTTCTGGAGGTTCATTTGATGTGGCTAGAGGCTCGTGCGATGTGGCTCGGGGCTTTCTGAAGGCTTGTCGTTTGTGGCGGATGGCCTCGGGAGGCTTCTGGAGGTTCATTTGATGTGGCTATGGAGGCTCGTGGGATGTGGCTTGAGGCTTTCTGGAGGCTCGTTGGATGTGGCCGCGAGGGCTTCTTTGGGTCTCGTTGAATATGTCACTGAGGGCTTCTGGAGGTTCATTTGATGTGGCTGATGTGGCTCGGGGATTTCTGAAGGCTTGTCGTTTGTGGCGGAGGGCCTCGGGAGGCTCCGGCGCGGGCGCGCATCCCCAGGCGCCGCGGAACCGTTCCATAAATCCGGCCCGGCCCGGGCCCGGCCGGCCGCCGCTGCTGGACAAAGTAGGCAGTGAAATTGATAATGCGTGAGGAGGGAAGGCATTCCAGACGTGGTTTATGGACGGGGAGGAAGTGCGCCGCGGGGGGAGGGGGGGGGGAGCGGGCCGGGGTCCGGGGAAGGATCCCGGAGGATCGGGAGATTCCGGACGAGGGCGATCCCAGTCCCCCAGACGGACGAAGAAGCACCCCGTCGAGCTCGGCCGGGGCCGCGGGCGGGAACAACACGGACGCGGTGTTTGAGACATATGGGCCTCGGGAGCGCCTAAGCCCTCTGTGACTCATGCACCCCTGAGTCGGGGCGGCGCGGCGATACCCTTTCCCTCTTGGTTTCTTATTTCGGGGATAAAATTGTGAAATCGTGGCTTGTCTGCGCGGGTTCATTTTGGTCTGCGGGACGGCTGGCTGTCTCCTCCTACCTAATGTCGTAGCTTGTAACCACCACCACCCTCGAACCCCCAACCTTTCCCGTCTGTTTGGTGCGTCGCTCATGACGTTTTAATGACCCTTGCCGACATTTCTTTGGCGGTTATTAAAAGAGCGACAAAAACGCGAGTCTTCGCTCTGCGGTCGAGAGCGCCCCGCCCGGCCCGGCGCGCGGACGTAGTGTTGCCGTCTCCCTCGAGCTCAGCTGTCGTGTGCGGGAACTAATCACGTTATTTTATTTTTTTTAAATACCGTGTTAACACTTGCAATTTTTGTTATTCTCGACTGTGTGAAGCCTACAGCGTTTTGCCATGTACTGTAATCGCAATCCGGAGTAGCCGCGTTGCACTGCGTTGCACTGACCTCCCTCCTCCCTCCCTGTGTTTTGCGAAAGGACCGTTGGATGGATGGACTTCCTCTTTAGGTTCGTTTCCTCGCATTGTTTAGAGAGAGGCGGCGCATGCCACTGTTTGGGGGGAAGGTTAAAAGGTTCTCTCTCTGCCCCTTCCTCTCTCTCTTTCTCTCTCTCACCTCCCCTCCCTCCCTCCCTCCCTCCCTCCCTCCCTCCCTCTCTCCCTCCCTCCCTCCCTCCCTCCCTCCCTCCCTCCCTCCCTCCCTCCCTCCCTCCCTCCCTCTCACCTTTCGCCTCTCTACCTCATACGCTCGCAATTCCTTTCCTGTCTGCTTAAGCCCCTTCCCTAAAACACTTGGCGGGTCAACTCGAGCAACTCAAGCTTGACTGCAACTCAAGCAACGCAATCCGAGGAGGGAATAGCAACTCTGAAATTTTTGTAATCCAAGTGATTCATAAAAATTCAGAAAAGTAAAAAAAAAAAAAAAACTGTCAGGAAAAATTCAAAAAATTTCAAAAACTCTAGAAAAATGTATAAAAAATGACAGAATTCTAGGAAATACTCAACCAAAACTTCGCAAAAATTCAGTAAAAAGTTCACCAACTTTCCCTAAATTTGTACACTAAAATGCAGAGTTGTTTTCCCCTGCAATCGCGATATGGCAACTCGAGCAACTCGAGGGTGATTGCAACTCGAGCATCTCGCTGGGGCCCTGCTTTTCCGTGAATCTGAGTGGCCGGCGCGGGCTGCAGGCTGCGCAGGTGAGGTCCGGCTGGTCCGATGCGATGTCTCGGGTCTCGGGTGGCGCGGGCGCGGCGCGGCCAGGGCCTGCTGCCGTCTGATTCCGAAGATCGCTCCCGCGCCACCGTCCTTGTCGCACTCACGGGGCCGAGCCATCCCCAACACAAGGGCACTGCTATAGGTGCGACAAGGACGGCGGTACGAGAGAGCGATCTTCGGAATGAGACGGCTGGCCTGGCGCGGCGTGGCGGTGGCAGTATTGAGTACTTGAGTGCCCGGCCCGGGGCCCGGGGTAGGGCCGGGCAATCAGGGAGTGTTTCTCGAGTAGAGCGAGGGAGAGATGCATATCTCAGCGTGCTTGTCAGGGACCGCAGCCGGAGCCGGAAACCAGCCGTCGCCTGGCCTGCGCCTGCCTGCGCCTGCCCGCGCCGGCCCGGCCAGGACTCGGGTCCGTTCGTGGAAAGGCGGGCGCGCGGCGCGCGGTGTCACTCGACTCGAGCAGAGCGGGGCAGGGGCAGGAACAAGAACGCGCCCGCCTCCGCACCCGGCGGCGGTGCCCGGTCGCGAGCGGTCAGAACGCGGCAAAGCGACAGACATCGACAACCTGAACCTGCAAGTTTTCGTTTCCTTAAAAATTTAAAAAAAAAAAAAAATGTTTGAAAATTTTAAAAAAGTTGAGAAAAATGGGACATTTTGCAAGGAAATATCCGAAAACCTAAGTCTACGACGGGACATTAATTCATCCAAAGTGTTTTTCTTTCTTTTTTTTTTTTTTAAAAAAGAAACTTGAACCAGAAATGTCATAAGTTGATCCCCTTTTTGTCCCCTTTTTGAAGGAGCGGCAGGGTGCTTGTTCTCTACGCGGGTTGTCTCACATCGCAGCGCTGGATACGTCAAATAATAAAAAAGTGAAATTTAAAGGGATAGCGAGGAGGTGATTGAGTCTTGAACAAGGGGCGTGTTTCAATAGCGTCTTCGGGGAATGACCAATGGGGCAGCTCTGAGCCGCGCTCGGCCCGCCCGGCCCGCCCCGCACCAGACAGACCGTGGTCTTCCCTTTTTGCATTCTCGCGCGCGCTCCTCCTTTTCTCACTTGTTCTGCGCTCTCTCCCTATCTCTCTCTGACTTCTACTCTCTCTCTCTCTCTCTCTCTCCTCGTCTCGTTCTCTCTTGTCTCTGCAGGGCGTTGTCTCACGGAGCACAACAGGGCCACGTGACCGGGTTGGGAAAGGTGAGGAATATATTAGATGCATCCTTCTAACAGCAAGTCTGCAAGTGTGTGTGTGTGTGTGTGTGTGTGTGTGTGTGTGTGTGTGTGTGTGTGTGTGTGTGTGTGTGTGTGTGTGTGTGTGTGTGTGTGTGTGTGTGTGTGTGTGTGTGTGTGTGTGTGTGTGTGGTGTGTGTGTGTGTGTGTGTGTGTGTGTGTGTGTGTGTGTGTGTGTGGTGTGTGTGTGTGTGTGTGTGTGTGTGTGTGTGTGTGTGTGTGTGTGTGTGTGTGTGTGTGTGTGTGTGTGTGTGTGTGTGTGTGTGTGTGTGTGTGTAGGTGTGCGCGCGGCGCGCACGTCTCAGTGCGTGTTTATTGCCCACGTCACACAGTCGTCCTCGTGTTTGCGTTCTGACGTAATATTCTGTAGAAATATTTTTAGGAGTCTTAATCTTCTATAAATTAATACTGTACCGCCTCCCTATGCGCGACCACATGTCGGTCATGCTGCACTCATCTCAACGTGTCGATACGGCAGTGCAGGGTTAGTATTGTGGGGAATGTCCCACATTATCTGTCCCTTTTTGAGGCTGTTTCAGACTTTTTTGGGGTGAGGGGTGGGGGGAGGGGGCTTTATTTTGTTAGTGGCTATGATGCCTCCCCAGCTGTGGGCCCCACCACGCGCGGGTCCTGCCGGCCCGGGCACTACGATAACGTCACTCAGGTCGACACGTCGGAGCCGACGGCATAGCGTAGCAGCGTGACAGGGAGGCTGGGCTGCCCGCCGTCCAGCCCATTCATCTTATGCCAGCTTCCCTCCTTTCATATACAAAGACGCATCGCCGTAGAGGAGCAGCAGGGTGGGCCGCAGGGCCTCGTGGAGCAGCGTGACACTCTGGGAGACTTGGAGGCTGGTGCCGGCCGAGAGCGCGCCCCGCCCCGCCCCGCCCCGCCCCGCCCCGCACTTAGGCCCTAGGGCGCGCGGAGCAGGGAAGGGCGACTCTCTGTCCGTGTCCGTCAGATGGTATCGGTCCCGCGTCTGGACAAATGCTGTCACATGAAGAGCGCGATATGTATCGTAAACTCGGGAGATGACTCAACAGCAAGCTCCTGGGGGCGGGGCGGGGCGGGGCGGGGCGGGGCGGGGCGGGGCGACGCCAACGCAAAGCACACCGCCTCCACTCTCTGCTGTGTAGGTTAGCCCAAGCGTTCGGGCTAATGCTCCCCCTCCTAGGGCTGCGGCTATGCGGGATTTTAAAAGCACCCACTTACCGACCCCCATTATAACAATTCTTCACCTTTAAACAGGGACCAAAAAAAAATATATTACTTCAAACTCATTTAAAAAAAATATAAAACAATAAAAGTCAGTGCGGAAAGGTGATGGAAAATCAATTGTTGTCTCAGCTCAGATCCTTCTGTACGCTCACCTCACCCCTCGCTTTGCGCCGCCCTCCGCTCCCGGTAATTGCCCAGCATTGTTTTTGTGTGAGTGTGTGTGTTTGCGAAATTAGCGTTTCGAGTAGCCTGTTCTCTTGATCCTGTGCTGCAACGACTCGCGTTTCCTCGCGAGCCCTTCTCTCCCCCCCCCCAAAAAAATCTCTCTTTCTCTCTCTTTCTGTCGCTGTCTCTCTGTCTCTCTCTCTTCCTCTACTCCGGCCGCCATCGCCTTTACGACCGACCTTTTACAACGCGGCCCGTTTTTGACCACACAGGCGGGCGAAAGGGCGCGCTGTGCGGGGCTGCGCGGGACAACCGCCCCGTCGGGGCGGGGCGGGGCGGGGCGGGGCGGCCCGACTTTTGACGGAGCACCGGGCTCCACTCGCGCTCACAAGGCCGAACAGGGAGAGAAGCAATTTAGGGACGTATCCGGTCGAGTTTCATCATTTTTCTGCTGCCCTGCAGCAGATTTTTCGTTCCCGGAAGGAGGAGAGAAGTCTCTCTCCTTCTCTCTCTCTCTCTCTCTCTCTCTCTCTCTCTCTCTCTCTCCCCACGTGTGTGTGTGTGTGTGTGTGTGTGAACGGGTCGGAGTGGGTGCGCGAGGTACAAGTATTAAGCAGACAACCTTTTTTCTTCTGCTCGAGTTTCGTTCATTTTCCGCCAGTTTTTTTTTTTTTTGTTCTTCTCCCACTGCCCTTCGAGGGGGTATTTTCCCGCAGTGACAGCTCAGCGCAGCTCGGTGCGCCCTTGGAGGGCGCTCAGCGCAGCAGGTGTCTGCGGACGAGGCGAAGCGAGGCGACAGGATCAGCCCCGCCCGGATGTGTGCCATTATTACACAGACCTCGCTATCTCTCTTTCTCTCTCTCTCTCCCGCACATCTTTGGGGTCACAACCAACCCGCTCTGCCGCACTCTCTTCCTTCCTTCCTTTCTTCCTTCCTTCCTTCCCTCTTGTCTGTCTGTCTGTCTGTCTGTCTGTCTGTCTGTCTGTCTGTCTGTCTGTCTGTCTGTCTGTCTGTCTGTCTGTCTGTCTGTCCGTCTGCATGTCTGTCTGTATGTCTCTCCACCCCCGCCGCCACCTTTGGCCTGCTGCGCGCCGTCGTTCCCACTTATTCGCTCTGCAAATTATCGCAAATGTGAGGCAAATTGGCGAACACGGCGAGCAGAGGGCCTGGCCTGGCCGGCCGGGAGGAGTGAAGCCATTAGCCGTTGTACTTAGCAGCGGCGCGACACCGCCGCCGCGCCGGTGCGTGTGGTAGGCGGGGCGGGGCGGGGCGGGGCGGGGCGGGGCGGGGCGGGGCGGGGCGGGGCGGGGCGGGGCGGGGTGCGGCGGGGCGCACCGGCCTCGTCTAGAGTTTGACTGATGGACCCAGGGTGTGACAGGCGCCCAAGCTAAAACACTTCCCAAAAACTGAAAATTTCGTCAAAACTGTGAAAAGAATGTTTGTAAATATTAGACTTTTTTCTTAATTAGTGCTTACGACAGAGTTAAAGTAAATTTACTAGCGCAGTCGTAAATTGACAACAGCCAATTCTTACTCGTGGAAGAAATCTAAGTCGACACATGGTATTAAAAAAAAAAAACATCATCGTATCAATACCACTGGATGTTGTAACCCTTATGAAAATTGTTTTTACAGTGTACATACTCAAGTCGAAGTTCACGCCAAAAATTTATGCATGTCTTTTCCCTTGGTTTCCAGAAACTAAGGAGCTGGACGGCGAGGACGTGATCAAGGAGTACTGCCCCATCTCGGGCCGGTTCGACTTCACGTACAACGTGAACGACGGCCTGGAGAACAAGCAGGAGTGCCCCAACTCGGTGTCGGAGCTCAACAACTGCCCCAACGGCAACGCGCTCAACGTGCGCTTCAAGAGCTGCTCCTTCGAGAACCACAGTGAGTATACTACTTTACAGCTGTTAAGTAATTAATAATTGCCAGCTATTATTGGGGCCCAAGTTTAAGTAAGGCTGTTGCACAGCGAGTTCCAATATGAAGAGAGATTGAGTCCCATTCTCAAGCGGGGCGTTCCACACATGGCGCTCATTTTAGGGTTTTAAAATTACCGGTCATTTTGGTTGGGGGTGGTAAATTACCAAAATTACCGGTAAATTGGTAATTTACCGGTAAATTACCGGTATTTTTTTTTTAAATTCTCCAAACAGTTAAAAATGTTGTTGGAATTTGGAATGTAAAATATATGTTTAATTTCGATAAAAGAACTATTATTTATCGTCTCGGGTCGTTCTCTAATGTTTACTTAAAATATATTTGTCGGTTAGAGAAGTAAGTTTCAAAATGCGCTTTAATTTCCGCGGTGTTTGATGTGGGACGCTGTCTGCTGTCGCTGCACTGGAAATCCAAGTGTACGAATGTCGCTCACCTAGATGAGCGAATATATTCGCTCACCTGCAAGTGAGTGAATGATTATTCACACACCTGCAGGTGAGCGAATGACTATTCGCACACTTGCAGGTGAGCGAATCTCCATTCGTACACTTGGAAATCACGGCTTTTCGCTCACCTGCAAGTGTACGAATGGTCATTCGCTCACCTGCAGGTGTGTGAATTTATTTCACTCACTTGCAGGTGAGCGAATATATTTCGCTCATCTGCAGGTGAGCGACATTCGTACACTTGGATTTCCAGTGTGCCTACCGGTTGTCGTCGGAAACTGGCCACCGAGCCGAGGCCCGCGGTCTGCTCGACGCGCGTTTGTTGTTATTGTGGCGTCTCTAGTCTAGCCCAGGTGGGGCTCGCTCCTTTTGCTTGACACCAGTTATCAAGCATTTAATAAGTTAATAATTGTCACGTTTAGATGTTAATAGTAATAATTAATTATTGTTCAAAATAGTTTTCGTTTGCTCCGCTGTCATTTTAACCCGGCGCGTTAAGTTTTTGTCGAGACTTCTGGCTCCTTGCCATAAAACACACTTTACAAGTACAACATAACAGCTTATATTAAAGAGAAAATTAGAAAAAGAAAAAATAAAATTTCATACGTTTCTTGTTTAAATGATACATTTTCGGCTCAAATGATTCGTTTTCGGTGCTAAAGCTAAAATAGACGAATTCGTAAGGTTTTAATGGTATAATGGTAATTTACCGGTAATTTTCAAACCAATGAGACCGGTAAATTTCCGAAAGTTACCGGGTAACTTTCCGGTAACTTACCCACCTTCAAAACCCTAGCTCATTTGTACGGGCGGGGCCGGGCGAGGCGGGGTGGGGCAGCTCATCCAGGAGTAACCGAACCGCTCACAAAGACATAATGGATAGCCAGACCATTCGTCCAACTCATTCACTCGTTCATTCATTGATTCATTGACGTGACTGCGACGGGCGGATCCGCGGCACTTTCAGACGCCACTCGTCTCGTCAAATCTGCCATGTGTGTGTGAGAGAGATAGATATAGAGAGGTACAGGATGGCCCACGCATCTCGGCGCATTTGTTCGGATAGGCAGACTCGCAACAACAAGCTTTCTTTTTTCTTATAGATTTGCTATATTGGTAGTAGAGAAAAAGTAAAAGCAGCTGCTATGAGTTGCTAAAAGGTTACATGGGACATGCTAGCATAATTTCCTTTTTCTCTACTACCAATATTAGTAAATTTATAGTAAAAATAAAGTTTGTTGTTGCGGGTCTGTTTATCCGAAAAAATGGGCCGGGGTGCGTGGGCCACCCTGTAGATGGATGGATGGATGGATGGATGGATGGATGGATGGATCGATGGATGCATGGATGCATGGATGCATGGATGCATGGATGGACGGACGGATGGATGGATGGATCGATGGATGGATGGATCGATGGATGGATGGATGGATGGACGGATGGATGGATGGATGGATGGATGGATGGATGGACGGACGGACGGATGGATGGATGGATGGATGGATGGATGGATGGATGGATGGACGGATGGATGGATGGATGGATGGATGGATGGATGGATGGATGGATGGATGGATGGATGTTCTCCGCGTGGTGGCCCTGCAATGAGCGGGTGATGAGGGCGGGCGGAGGCGGGCACACAGCCCGCCCAGGAAAAGCTCCTTACCTATGACACGTGTAAGTGATCTGATTAATGATGGGAGCTCTCACACACACGCACACACACACACACACACACAAGCGCGCGCACACACACACACACAAGCGCACACACACACACACACACAAGCGCACGCACACGCCGGGGCGCGCGTGCCCCGCTACCTCCGGCGCGCCCGCCCCGGGGCGTCGTGCGTGCTTTGCCCCGCTTGTTCGTCTGTTCGTCCGTTCATTTGTCCGTTTGTTTGTTTGCTTATACGCAGGGCCTAAAGCCTAATGGTCGCGAGTTACCCGCACACACACACACACTCTACCTCTACATTGCTGGCTCGTTAGCCGTCGTTGTTATACCCGGCGGCTTTGACGGGGACGGGGATGGGGCGGCTCGACACTACCTGCTGCCTGCACTGCTTCAGATTTTGAACTTTGATAGTGATTGCATTAAAATTTCGAAGGGTTGAACAGTGATGGCAGTCGAACTTGAAAGGGTCAGGTATAGTGAGATTAGCAGTCGATCTTCAAAGGGTTGTGGGGGAGTGACGGTTGTCAAACTTCAGAGGGTTGGGTAGGGATGGCAGTCTAGTCGAAATTTTTTTTTAAACTTAGCTGAAATCAGATGTGAAAAATTAGCACCATGGCTAAACACTTAAAAAAGCAGAAAAATATATATAGCAGGGCGGTAGCTAGAAAGAACACCTGCCATTATTTTTTTTTGCGCAGATGCGATTTTTTTCTGGCGTGTGTACCGTATGTTTCAGAGAACACGTAAGAGTATTAGGGGTGTAAGGCGCCGCGTCGTAGCTACCCCTGAGTAGGCAGACCCGAGATACTTTTTCGTGTGCTCTGGAACACCCCGCATCGCATGGTGTGGTGTGTGAGTGCGTGTACGTTTGCGTGGCGGGGCAAAAAAAAAAAAAATGGAACTGCAGCTGTGTGGGCAAGGGGGGAGGGGAGGGGCGGCAGAGACGCCGTCCTGACCGGCAGGACGACGTCGACGGCGTGGACCGGGAGTCCGCCTGGCCCATCGATCAGCCGCCGTTCACGTCCGGCATCGGGGCGGGGCGGGGCGGGGCGGGGCGGGGCGGGGCGGGGCGGGGCGGGGCGGGGCGGGGCGGGGCGGGGCGGGGCGGGGCGGGGCGCGGCGGGGCCAGGTGCTTACGGAGATTTTTATGTTTGCCCGGGCCGGCCTGCCTGGCCTGGCCAACGTCAGTCGGCGTCCGTCAGCACAGCGTCGGCTCGGCCCACCCCGCATATCTGAGCGCGCTGGGCCGGGCAGGGCCGCGCCGGGCCGCTCGACCCTTCGATTGTTTCCCGAGAGAGCGATTGCTGCCGCTGGCTGCGGCTGCTGCTGCAGGAATGTGGACGCGTTCGTGACGCGGAGATGTGACAGGTGCCGGGGCGGGGCGGGGAAAGGAAAGTATAGCAATGGGGAAACAAATCTGAATTTTAATTTGTTCAAATATTGTGAATTTTTGTGAAATTTTTGTGAATTTGTCTTGAATTTGTCTGAACTTTTCAAAAAATATTAACAGAATTTTCCGGAATTTTCCTAGAATTTTTCAGGAATGCTCCGCGTGGTGTTTTCTGATGATCGCGCTCACTGACTGTTCTTCTGTGTTGCAGACATCACGTTCGAGTGCCTGGGCCACTGGACCGGGCCGGACAACCAGCGCTACCTGGCGCTCCTGGACACGCGGGTGGACGCGGTGCGGCGCGCCCAGTACCGCTGCGCGGTGAGTGTCGCGGAGGCCGCTGGAGGAGGTCGAGCAGGACGTCGTCTATGACGCTGCCCTCGTGTCTGATTCCGAGGATCGCTCTCGCACCTCCTATCCGTGCTTGTCGCTCTGATGGGGCCCTGCCATTCAATGGAGGGAATTTTCCTTATGATCTTTTATGGAAAATTTCTGTCACTTTTTTAAAAAAGTTGATATTTTACCTTCATTTTTGAATTTGTTTTAATATTCCTTCTTTTTTTTTGTTTTGGGAGGGGGGTATTTTTTGTGTTTTTCCCTGTATCTTTCCTCATGATACCATTTTGATTTTTACTTATTTTTTTAAAAAAAAATTTAAATGACATTTTTGGGCCGTACAATGTTTTGACAATGATTTTTTGAAGTGATCCCCCCTCGCTTCCATCCTCAACGTAGGACACCGCCATAGGTGCAACAAGGACGGTGGTACGAGAGCGATATCTTCTGAATCAGACAGCAGCCTTGTGGCCTTTGAAAGGGCGCCAATGAGCGTCCGATAACCGCCTTGGTGCCGGGCCGGCCCGCCCGGCGCCGCCGCAGGTCCACCCGGCCCGCGGCCTCGGTGCCGGTGCACAGCCGTCTGATTCCGACGATCGCTCTCGCGCCTCCGTCCTTGTCGCACTCATGGGGCCCTGCCATCCCCTACGCAGGGCGCCGCCGTAGGTGCGACAAGGACGGAGGCACGAGGACGATCTTCGGAATCAGACGGCAGAGCGGCGCTGGCCCGAGGGGTAAGGCGGGGCGCGACCGACGCGCTTATCGCCGCCGCATCCGATATGCGATCTGAGCGCGGCCTCCTGGGCCCCGGAGCGGCCGCGTCCGAGTCGCGCCACGGCGCGGACACTGTTTGGCGGCCGCCGACTTTTTCCGAAGAGCGCGCTTTCCTCCTCACCCTTTCTCTCTCTCGCACTCACGGGTTTCGTCGTAGAGGTGTGAGAGAGACAGAGCGAGGAGAGCGCTCTTCGGAATAAGTCGGCAGGGCCGTATTGGCATTGGCACAACCTCGGACGCACCCCGCGCCCCGCCCCGCCCCGCGGCTTGCTAGCGATGCGATGCCGATCTGATCGAACTCGCAAAGGCGTGCGGGGTACGGGGCCGGGCAGGGCAGGGCCGGGCAGGGCGTCGCAGGCAGGACTATGGCACGTCGATGCAGCGCCGATACGCCGCGGAACTCTTTGGTTCCTAAGAAACGATCCGCGCGCGGCTTGGCGGGGCGGGGCGGGGCGGGGCGGGGCGGGGCGGGGCGGGGCGGGGCGGGGCGGGGCGGGGCGGGGCGGGGCGGGGACGAAACGCACGGGAATGTATGTGACCGCATGTGACCACGCGCAGCACACCGTGCGGAACAGCGACGCTCACGCCTGCCTGTTAGGAGGAGTCGGAGGGAGGGCGCCCGGCTGGGGTAGGACACTTGGGCTCTCAGCACGGTGAGGAGGAGGAGGAGGAGGAGGAGGGTGGGGCGGAGTTATCCTGGCGGTTGCAGCAGACTGCTCGGGAAAAAGACGCAACGACGCATTGTGTACGTCGGGCCGCTGCTCGATCAAAGTGGTAGGACAGGGCGGGGCGGGGCGGGGCGGGGCGGGGCAGGACGGGGCGGCCAGGACCCCGACAGCGAGCGCCGCGCGGCGGCCGCATCGCATTCCGATCGCCGATCGGGACGATCATCAAAATTGTTTCAAAGGGTCCGGCTGCGGTCGCGGCGGCTGCGTCCGGGGCGGGGCGGTTCGTGTGCGGTGGCCGCCCTGCGGCCTGGCGGCGCCGAAATGCCGTGGCTGTCTCCAACCACCGACCTGCCGAACGATTCCGAAGATCGCCCCCATACCTCTGTCCTCGTCGCACTCATTGCGCACTACCATGGCCAGCATAGGGCACCGCTGAAGGTGCAACAAGGACGGGGAGATGAGAGCGATCTTCTGAATAAGTCGGCTGAAGGGCGGTGGGTCGACGCCCGCAGCTGCCGCCGGCCGGGTAGGCAATCCGCCGAACAGGGTGTTCGGGGCGTTCCGGCTGAGGGGGCGGGGCGGGGCGAGTTGGGGCGGGGGCGAGCGGGTCATGTCTTAATGAATAAATAAAGGGTAGCGCAGTGAAATGAGCAAACGAAATTGAAAGTGCTGCCGGCGGAGGTGCCCCGGGGGCGGGGCCGCGGGGCGCTCCAGCGCTCTCTGACCCACGTTGAGAGAGAGAGAGAGAGAGAGAGAGAGAGAGAGAGAGAGAGGCGAGCGCCGGCGCGGCCGTGGTGCGTGGCGGCCTTGGGTCGTCCCACAACCTCCACTTCCGCCCCCGCGCCACGCCACGCCACGCCACGCCACGCCACGCCACGCCACGCCACGCCACGCCGCAGCGCGATACCGGACCTAACCGGACCTTTTCACTCCACATCGGAGGGCAATGCCGGCGTGCGCCGAACCTTCCAGCGCTTCCCGTGCGCGGCGGGCATCAAAAGGTACACATTCATTAATCCCGCGAATAAATACGAAATAAAATTTGAAGGCCGCCACGTGAAAATGCGCACGAGCGGTGATACCTAGCGGACTAGTTATTTTCTCTCTCTCTCTCTCTCTCTCTCTCTCTCTCTCTCTCTCTCTCTCTCTCTCTCTCTCTCTCTCTCTCTCTCTCTCTCGAAGAATAAAAAATGGGGATGGGTATAGAGCGTGTGTGGCAACAATAAAGCGAATGCATGGTCTTCCCCTTGAGTAGTAACATTGTTATTTAAGACTATCATTATTATTTGAAATGATAATCTGCGCGGTACCTGTTGGTGGTGGTACGGCCGGTGCCGCTGGCACCCCCTGCGGCAAGCGCCCGTCGCCCCGTCGGCAATGCCGCTGACAGTTTCATTTTCCTGGTTAAAATAATAATTGTCTCTCCTGATGCGCAACGCCCCGCCACGCCCCGGCCCCCGGTAGTTTTGAGAAATTAATCAGTCAAGTCCTGAGCCCTGCCCTTTCATGCTCGTGGCGCGCGTGTGTGTGTGTGCGCGCGCGCGCGCCTCAGAGAGAGAGAGAGAGAGAGAGAGAGAGAGAGAGAGAGAGAGAGAGAGAGAGAGAGAGAGAGAGAGAGAGAGAGAGAGAGAGAGAGAGAATTCTTAGTTTGATAAAGGATTCATTGGAGAGATTTGAATTACAAAATAGGGCTAAAGAGAAATTGAAAATTTTGTAATATCAAAACATGCTTGCAGAAGTTTTGTTTGTGTCCTGTTTAGTGTAGTGTTGAAGAAAAAAAGAATAGTAAAGAAAAGTAGGAATAAGAGGCTTTGTGCTTTAAAAAAAAATATATTGATGAAGCGCCTGATTGGCACACTGGCGTCCGCAGTGCACCCCTGCTGGGCGGGTGGCCTACCCTACAGATGGCAGGCGCGTCAGCTTGCACTAGGGCTAGGCAGGCAGGGGTCAGTAAAAGGTATTGAAATTAAGTGGGTGAGAGAGAGAGAGTTCACAGGACGCCCCATTAGTGCGACAAGGACAGAGAGACGAAACGCGGGCGAAACCGAGGGGCCCACAACTCCGAAAAATTTTGTACACCTAATTTCCGGATTTCAAAGATTTCACATGATTTCAGGTGATTTCAACAGATTTCAAAGATTTCAAGTGAATTCACTGATTTCGCGAGATTTCACATGATTTCAAGTGATTTCCATTGACTTCACATGATTGCCATTGATTTCAGTTAAATGTCTACCGAATTCATATGATTTCCATTGATTTCGAGAGATTTCCAACGAATTAGAGTATTTTTGGGACGACCTCAGAAAATACACGCACAGCTGATCCAAATTATTCTCTCAATTACATGATTAAATAGGATTTTTACTAAGTTATTGTGAATTATTTCGATTTATTCCAAATTATTGGAAATTAACTTGCAACTGCGCAAAATAATCACAATTATTTCAATTAATTTTTTAACAAATTCAGAAGCAAATTTTGCTCTGCAATTGAAAGGGTGGCGTGAAAACATGGAAAATTTTTGCGGCAGTAAACCTCCCGAAGGAGGTTGCGGTTCCCGCCAGGCACAGGGCTTTTACCCCCTGTGGCAGCCAACTGCTTCGGTGTTCCATGGGAACCGGCGCTTTGCTGACTGCGATCCTATCGCGCAATTCGACAGATTTGATCCCCGTACCACCATTGGCCTACCCCTAGAGGTACGAGCGGTGTCAAGGGCGTTAGACTTCCTGAACCCAGTTTCAGAGGCCTTACCTCAGAGGGGTACGCGGGATTCGAACCCACAACCCCGAGTGCCGACACGTAGCCAGAACAGGAAGCGACCCAACGCCCAGAGCCACCGAGCCAACGGTGGTGAGACGTGTTTAATTTATATTTGACCTGCCATCCAGCAGCGGCCAAAGGAAATGCCAAGCGCGAAAAACACTTTCCCGAGTGGGAGTCGAACTTGGGACCTCTCGGCTCGGTGTTGCGCGCTCTACCAACTGAGCCACGACGCCACGATGACTGTCCAGTGCGACGGGTTCGAGTTGTATTTGCCGCGTATCCTGCAGCCTCCAGTCAGGAGGACAGGGCAAATACAACTCGAACCCGTCGCACTGGACAGTCATCGTGGCGTCGTGGCTCAGTTGGTAGAGCGCGCAACACCGAGCCGAGAGGTCCCAAGTTCGACTCCCACTCGGGAAAGTGTTTTTCGCGCTTGGCATTTCCTTTGGCCGCTGCTGGATGGCAGGTCAAATAGAAATTAAACACGTCTCACCGCCGTTGGCTCGGTGGCTCTGGGCGTTGGGTCGCTTCCTGTTCTGGCTACGTGTCGGCACTCGGGGTTGTGGGTTCGAATCCCGCGTACCCCTCTGAGGTAAGGCCTCTGAAACTGGGTTCAGGAAGTCTAACGCCCTTGACACCGCTCGTACCTCTAGGGGTAGGCCAATGGTGGTACGGGGATCAAATCTGTCGAATTGCGCGATAGGATCGCAGTCAGCAAAGCGCCGGTTCCCATGGAACACCGAAGCAGTTGGCTGCCACAGGGGGTAAAAGCCCTGTGCCTGGCGGGAACCGCAACCTCCTTCGGGAGGTTTACTGCCGCAAAAATTTTCCATGTTTTCACGCCACCCTTTCAATTGCAGAGCAAAATTTGCTTCTGAATTTGTTAAAAAATTAATTGAAATAATTGTGATTATTTTGCGCAGTTGCAAGTTAATTTCCAATAATTTGGAATAAATCGAAATAATTCACAATAACTTCGTAAAAATCCTATTTAATCATGTAATTGAGAGAATAATTTGGATCAGCTGTGCGTGTATTTTCTGAGGTCGTCCCAAAAATACTCTAATTCGTTGGAAATCTCTCGAAATCAATGGAAATCATATGAATTCGGTAGACATTTAACTGAAATCAATGGCAATCATGTGAAGTCAATGGAAATCACTTGAAATCATGTGAAATCTCGCGAAATCAGTGAATTTACTTGAAATCTTTGAAATCTTTTGAAATCACCTGAAATCATGTGAAATCTTTGAAATCCGGAAATCAGGTGTACAAAATTTTTCGGAGTTGTGGGCCCCTCGGGCGAAACCGACTTTCGGCCGCAGCACCTTGGATCTGAAGCGTGTACTGTGTCTCGCCTTTTAGGCGGGCGCCAGATGCAGTCCGCTTTACCTACTCCGCTGTTTTAGTCTCCTCTTTGGTAACTGCTGCTGACTCGAGGGGAGAACAACTCAGAAATTTTTGTACACCTTGTAGTTTTTCTGCAGAAAAAATAATCAGGAAAATTCAGAGAAATCATGGAAAATTCTGAAAAAAAAAAATTGGGTGAAATTCAATCAAAAATTCAATAAAATTCACAAAATTTGTACTGCAAAATTCAGAGAGTTGTTTCCCCCTTCGTGCTGGCTGTGGTGGCGAGAACTCTGTGGGCTTTATCCAAGAGGAATGTGAAGGAGATGGTGCCGTGCGAGCGGGAACGGGCCGCCGGCACGGGTAAGCCCGTGGCTCATTGCATTTCTATTATTCCACATTTCCCCCCGCCGCGCCACGCCACGCCACGCCGCACCTGGAAGGAAGCCTGCTGGCTCCGCGATGGCGTTCCCCTCTCAGCCGCCGCGCTCACCTGCAGCCGCGCATCGGCTGCCGACTTTGTTCCGAAGAGCGCGCTTTCATCGCCCCTTCTCTCTCGCATACCCTTGGGCTTATCACCGCAAAGGTGCGAGAGAGACAGAGCGAGGAGAGCGCTCTTCCGAATAAGTCGGCTGGCTGGACTGCACCTTGCACTTGCCCTCTGCTGCACATTGCAAAAGTCATCTCCGCCTGCCTACTAGGCAAAAGGTAGTCTCCACAGTTGGGAGTTATTTGCCTAGCACGCTGGCGGGGGCGGGAATACCCGTCTGTCGTGCACAGGTGGTATTCATCGCGAGGGAGGGAACAACTCTGAAAATTTTCTACACCTCCTAATTTAGAAAAAAAAAAATCTGTAAAAGTTCAGAAAATTTCATAAAAATTTAGGAAAATTTATAGAATTCTGAAAAAAAAACTCGAGAAAAAATTCACGAAAATTCAGTAAAAATTCACAAAATTCGTACATCAAAATTCAAAGTGGTTGGTCCGCATTTTTGCCCACTCATGAGCAATGTGCAGCATTCTGCTCCAGCGCCACCAGCCCGCCTCGTCCAGGACGGCGGTGTACGTCACGACGGTGAACACGCGCGGCCCTGGCCACAAAGGCCCCATAGCCCTGCTGCCGGGAAGGCGTTGCGGCGCGGCGTGTTTCGGGACGCCGACGACACTGTCCTGCAATAGGGCCGGGCAGTGGACTTGATTTATGGTTATTGGACCGAGCAGGCCGCGCGGAGAGCTGCGGCCAGACAGAGAGAGAGAGAGAGAGAGAGAGAGAGAGAGAGAGAGAGAGAGAGAGAGAGAGACGGCGGGGCCGGTGGGGCCCGCGCGCAGCGCCGCAAGCCCCATGCCGCGGTGGTCGGGTTTAACATGCATCGTCCAGGTGGTCCCATCCTATGCCGCACTCAGCTCCCCCCCTCCCCCCTCCCCCGCTCTCGACGTGTACCTCAACCTTTCTGCTCGCGCTGACGACGTCCTTGCTGTGTCCTGCAGATGTACAGCGAGGACGAGGCCACGGGCATGACCTACATGGCCTTCTCGAGCGACTCGACGTGCGCCACGGACCTGCACTCGGCCACCCAGGGCTACGAGACATTGGCCCTGCGGAGGGTGCCGCCCAACAGCTGGCCGACCAGGGTCGTCTCCGCCACCTGCATGTAAGTGACCGAAAGATTACAAAAATTGTCTTTTTTCCTTTTTTTAATCTCAATTTTTTAAAAATAAATTCTTAAAGAAAAATTTAAAAAGTTTTCTTTTAATTTCTATTTTTTTTAATGCGACGTTTGTACATAAAAATTTCGAATTGTTTCCCCCTCGCATTGGCGGCCATGATGGTGACCATGATGATGACCGTGTCCCGCAGGTTCCCGCAGTGGGCGCAGGGCAAGTGGGAGCACGTGTCGGTGCAGCGCAACTCCCTGACCTTCCGCGACCACAGCGAGATGCGGACCTACTCGGTGCGCTGCATCGGCCCGGACCAGGGCCCCAGCGCCGAGCGCTTCCCCGTGTACTACAAGACGCAGTGGTGAGTGTAGAGCAGAGCTGGGCTGGGCTCAGCCCCATGCCTTGCGCGGCCGTCTCAACCCGCTCCTCCTCGAGTAGGGTCGTCGACCTCGGTGTCAGTTTGAGATGTTTTAATAAGAATTATTTCTTTCCCCGCACAGCGGCGAGGAGAAATACACGTGCGTTTGGCTCAAGCAGCGGGGCAATAACGTTCTCGAGTTCCAAATCGGTAAGTTTTATTATTTATTTTTACTTTTTTCATATGTTTTTCTTTTCGCGGGCGTTACGGGCCTTACTCTCAGGCGCCTTGGCACGCGGTTCCCATCGCGCGTGAGGCGAGGCGAGGCGAGGGTGGGCTGCCTTTCTGGCGCGGCGTGGCGCCGTCGAACTGTACTTACTTACTGCTCCTGTGAGCCGCCGCCGCCTCGCCCCGCCCCGCCCCGCCCCGCCCCGCCCCGCCCCGCCCCGCCCCGCCCCGCCCCGCCCCGCCCCGCCCCGCCCCGCCCCGCCCCGCCCCGCCCCGCCCCGCCCCGCCCCGCCCCGCCCCGCCCCGCCCCGCCCCGCCCCGCCCCGCCCCGCCCCGCCCCGCCCCGCCCCGCCCCGCCCCGCCCCGCCGCGCGCAGAGCAGGTGCCGCGGCGGCGAGGCGCTTGTCGAATCGAGCACACGTTGGCGCCACGCCGGGCCGCGCCGCCACCAACGACAACAAGAGTAGGGAGCATGACGACAGTGTCCGCCCCGCCCTATGGTGGGGTGGGGTGGGGTGGGGTGGGGTGGGGTGGGGTGGGGTGGGGTGGTGCGCGCGGCTTGGCCCGCCGGGCTGACTCAGAGTCAGGCCGCGTTATCGCCAGGTGTTGCAGCGGCGCGGCGGTGCTCCCCGTGCCGGGCCGGGCCGCTATCCGCGCTCTACCCACCGCTTGGCGTGGCGTGGCGTGGCGTGGCGTGGCGTGGCGTGGCGTGGCGTGGCGCGCGTCATGTGGTCCGGTCGTTGGCTCGCGTGCTGCTACTCGGCGCTGCGTGCCTCCTCGGCGCAGACCTGAGCCGCCCCTGACTCCTTCCTTCGTCCAAGCTGACTTGCCTCGCCTCTGTGGCACACAGATGAGGTTACCGGAGGTGGAAGGGGGTGGGCAGTGGGGGTGGGTGGGGACTCGCCATTCCCTTTGCATATGTCAAGTTGCGTTTTTGGTATTTAACCACGTCAGACTCGGGCTGAAGGTGCCAACTAACGGACAACAGCTCGCCGACGCCGAGGATCTCGAGGATGGTTGAGCAGTGAGTTTTGGTCGGTCGAGGACGGCGTGGCTGGCGTTTGGAGAAAAGTGGCACTTTTGGCTCCGATTCTAAACGGCTGTCATTTCAGCCGGGCTGACATTTCAACCCCTTTTCCGGTTGGCGCGGGGCGGAGTAGGGCCGGTGGGGCACTCAGGTGGGTAAAAATCCGGAAGGTGGGGTCGGCAGCGGACGGGGGCGGGGGCGAGGGACGGGGGCGGGGAAGGGGAAAGGAAAGGGTTGGAGCGGGGCGTGGCGGGGCGTGGTGGGGTGTGGCGGGCAGCAGCAGACAGTTTCCGGGGCGAAATCTGAGTCCCTGGCTCGGTCCCGGGTCGGGGTCGGGCCGAGTGGGTGAATATGGCCGGGAAACTCGAGCCGGCGCGGCTCGGTCAGGCTGGTCGTGGCCGCTGGCCTTGGTCCTGTGCTTGATGAGCGTGCTGCGGACAGGTTCACCGGGGCGGGAGGCACCCCGAGCTCACCAACCCCGGTCTCCGCTTTACCTCGGCATGACCCTGCGCTGTCTCACAGCGTGATGATCTGGTGACAACTGGCGCGCGGAGGTGGAGCGGGGAATGCCGAGCCGAGCCAGGCTCGGGGCAGCTCGCGCGCGCCAAAATAAATAAAAACGGATATATAAAAAAAAAAAATAAAAAAAATGGGGAAGAAACAGAACACGCACACACGCCAGCGTCAGGTCATTGGCTTAGTATATTGACAAGCGAGCTCGGGGATTGTGTTTTTATTTTATTTTATTTTTAAATGATTTGGGACTGTTGTTGTCAGACGGCGCCGCGCAGGAGTCGTTGTGCTCCCCTTTTCAGCGCCTGCGGTTCCCAATATTTCTGTCGGCGACGATCGTCACAGCCACTTGCAGCAATTTTGGTATCTGGTTTTCTAGTTGAGCGCGCCGTGGCCGAGGCCGTGGCGGCTGCCGGCTGCCTCGGCTCGGCTCGGCTTGAGCTCGGCTTTGGTGCGCGATGCGGACCAGGGAACCAGAGCTGTACTGTTCCGCTACTCGCTACTCTCACGGCAACCGGAAACGCGAAGCGAGAGAGAGGCGGGGCGTGCGGGCGTGCATTTGGGTTTAATCAGCGGGCGCCGCGTGGCCGAATCAGTCGGCGTGTCATGAAGTGAACGGCCGGGCCCCAGGCAGCAGCGAGTGAGACGAGAAGAGGGGGCAATAACTTTGAAAATTTTGCACTCCTCGTAATTTGATTTTTTTTTGGTGTTGTTTTTCAAAAGTTTTAGATAAAAATGCAAAGTAAGAAAATCCAGAGCCTGCACTGAAAAACAAAACAACCTAAATATCGCAAAACTTTAAGGAAAAATGAAAATTTACAAAGATTTGTAAAATACAAATAAATTAAAATCAGCAAAAATTGAAAGTTAAAATTGTGAATAATTTACGATGTTTGCAAACCGAAATTTAGAGTTGATGTCCCCTCGGAGTGAGAAAAGTAAAAGAGAAACGGGTCCGGTGGGCGCCTACGACACGACAGGACGCGTGAGCCCCGCTGCGCCCCGCGAGCTCCGCGAGTCCTTTCACGCACTGTTTGGCCCGCGTGAGGCGCCCGCGGGGGGGGGGGGGATACTGTAGGAGGGCTAGAGGCCCGGCCCAGTTGTCTGTTTCCCGCCAAGACGAGAAATTCCGCTTAATTACCGCACATGCGACCGCCGGGGCGGAGCTCATTTGTATATTTGACCGTGTCGATTAAACCAACGTTTTTGTCTCTTTTCCAGGCCTACAGTCGAGCGAGCGCTTCACTAACAGCATGTGCTTGCCGAATAACTTCAGAGAGAAGATTTGGGTCACACAAGGAAGTACGTGCACTTAATGGTCGTGTTTGAGAGTTTTGTTGAGTTCTTAAGGTGCCGTTGCTGTTGGCTGATTTTCGACTAGTTTTGCTAACGATTTTCTGTTTTGCAGGGACGGACCGCGTTCAGGAGTCCCCATGCCCGATCACCGGCGAGTACAACGGTCTGATCCCCGACGCGGATGGTCTGTGCGCGAAGCTTTCGTCTGACTGCACCAACCCGGAGGTCATGTACTACACCGTCTCGGACTGTGTCTCTGAGGCTGAGGTGTATGAAGGTGAGCATATGGCTCCGGCCCAGGGCATAAGCGCTTGTACAGCTTTTTCAATCATTTGTTTTTCTCCGTTTTCTTTTTGTTAGCGGACTTGTTTTCAGCTTCTAAACGTATCAGTGAACACTGCCCTGTGCATGCTGTACAGAAGAGCGCTTGTACATTTTTATTATTTTTTCCCCTGAGTGTAGCCCGTAGCCGCTTCGCCGCCGCGCCGCCGCCCCGCGCCTTGGCGTAGACCGTTCACTTGACGATGACCATGCTTTGCAGAACGCCCCAAGCCCAGGTACTCGACGCGTCACCGGCGCGAGGCAGCCGCCGGCCCCGACCCTGACCCCTCGGCCGCGCCGGCCGTGCCCCAGGAGCCGGCGGCAGGGACGTCAAAGGTCACCGCAGCCCCCCAGCACAGCATGGGCACGACCGCCTCCAGGATCTACCGCATCAGCAGCAGCCCCCGGGTCACCAGCCCGCCCTCGCCCTCAGCCGACCAGCTCCAGGAGGCGTCCTGGGCCGCCGTCAGCAACCACAGCACCTCAGTGTGGGGTCAGCGCACGGACTCGACGCTCTTGGCCTACTCGGTGCCGCAGCCGAGAGCATACGCCCCCGGCCCCGCCACGGCGCACGGGCCCATGTACCCCACGTCCTACAACGCGCACCTCAATCTCACCTCGTCCACCTCTGCACCCTCCTCCTCCACCTCCTCGACGGCGGCCTCGACGACGGCCACCGCGCGCTCGGCACCGGCCTACCCCGAGGAGGAGGAGGAGTACGACCCGTGGGCGTTCCCCAAGATGCACGGGCTGCAGACGACGGCCAGGTCGTCCGCCGTACCGCCCGCCCGGCCCATGCAGTCCAGGCCCGTCATGTACTTCAACAGCCAGAGCGGCTTCCGCGACCCGGTGCGGGACGCGACCCGGGAGTCGGCGGCGCCCAACCCGTTCTACTACCAGGGCCCGGCTCCCGCCGGCGCCAGGGCCGCCCTGGACGCGGAGGCCACGATGGTCCCGGTGCCGCCTGGCGCCCCCGCCCGCGAGGTCTCGATCGGCTGGCCGACGCCGAGGATGTCGACGGTGGAGTCGACGAGCAACGCGGGCACCCTGTCGGGCACCCTGATGGGCACGGTCCATGGCACCGCCCTGGGCGGCACGTACCGAGGGCGCCCCGTCGAGATCCCGGGCCTGCCGCCGTCCCCGTACGTGGGCGTCGGCGTCCCCCACCCTCGCATGCGCATCGTCCCCATGGCCGTGGCCGTCCACTCGCCCCGCACGGCGCTGAGCGCGCGCGCGCCCACGGACCGTGGCATGGAGTTTGGCGAGCGCGCCTCCTCGGGTCCATACAGCTTCCAGGTCCAGGAGCGCAGCTCGACGCCGCGCCGCGCCCTGCAGCCCCACGACTCGGGGTGGACGCTGGAGGGGGCGGGGACAGGTCGCCAGGGAGGCCCACCCGCACCGCGGAGCGAGGCGCGAAGCGCGGCTTCCCCTTTCAGGATGGAAGGTAGTTCTCCACGTGTTGCTGGGGGTTTGTGTTGTGTTGTGTTTTCGTGTTTGGTGAACTGATGAGTTCGCGATTTTGCTGCCCTTATGTGAGATGCACGTCCCGTTGCCCCTGTTTCTCTACACTCTCGTTATAGCACCGACCACTTCCCTCGCCCTGCTATTTTTATGCTGCAGCTAGCTATAGGCCCGTTTTACAATGGCTTAAAATTTTTTCCCACAGATCATAGCATCCCTGACAATGTCCACTTGTGTGTGAGTGTTGTAGAAAATTTCAGCACATTCCATCACTTTTGATATGAATCTTAATAATTTTGTTTGTTTGTTTTCTATTATGTGTTTTATTATTTTACTCTTACCTCCAGATTGATGTGTTGTGATGCTCACTTTGTTTGTTATCTGCACTTTGAACGTTTTTCACCCTTGTGTTGCACAGCATTAATTATTTGTATTTGCACTGCTGTTCTGCTCACTACTGCTCTTGGCTTATGCTAACTGAAACATTGTTTTCAGAGATGCCAGTGATTGCTGCAATGTTGTGTCTTCTTTGAAATTTTGGTCAGTTTTTAAGTAAACTTTTCTTAATGTCCTCTTTTTTTTTTTTTTTGCAGAGAGGCAGTATCGCTGTTTAGGGCAGTGGAAAGAGGGTGATCGGGTGTATACCTATACGCAACGTAAAGATGTTGGCACCTACGAATGTTTTGTGGGTTCAATCATTTCTCAAACTGAAATATACATAAAGGAGGCTGGTGAGCATTGTGAAAGAGGTGTTGACCCTCTGCAGCATGGCATGCTTTTAAGGAGAAAAGGTAAGCATCAATAATGTTTAAGTTTTGTTAGGACTTGTTTGCTAATAAGGACAATTATAGTTTTAGTTTCAACTAGTTTACCTTAAAAAAAAATAAAAATTAAAAATGAATATGTTTTAATTTTGTTCTTTAAATCTGTTGGTGGCACAGGTGCTTGCATTGGATCAGCTCCTGTTCCTCAGACATCAACAACTCCCAGACCAAGACCCAGTACTCAGTGGCCTGTTACAAGAAGGCCTGTGGAAACACACACTAAACCTTGGAAACCAATTACAGGTTAGTTTATGTAGACAGTTTTCAGCTCTAGTTTTGGCCTTAAAGTTTATAAGTTATGTGATGTATTTGTTTCTTGTTGTATGTTGCAGCACCCCCACGTCCTAAAACACCAGTGCAGAGCATAGCACCATCAGTACATTCATCAGTGTTATCTCTCTACACAAGCATATTTATAATTCTTTTATCAAACCTTTGAAACAATCATTTTGAGTTGAAACTTGAAATCCATAAGAGCCTTGATTTATTTTTTTAAAAGAGAATTTCTGCATAAATCAATTTTGTTGCAGATGGGATTTAGAGGGTTTATGGATTTTAAAAACATTAATGTCAGGATGACTCACCCAGCCCTTGAAAAGGCTTTTGACTGAATAATCTTGTTGTGAAAACTAAATGCTCTGTGATCTTTGTGTTAGCTGTAACTCACAGACTAACTAATGTGACTGGATACCACAGCTTGATGCGGGAGCTATTAAGCTCCCAAATCACAGCCTCAGCTAAAAATTCCATGCCATTTTCAGTCTTTTGTTACGTGTGTGATACCTGTCCTGTTTTGTTTTTCTTATTTTCACTTGTTTTTGTATCTGTATTGAATGGTGCATGACTTAGTTGAAACATAGAGTCAAACCACTTAAAACAATATTCACTAGTCGAGAAAAATATTGTAAGGCAAAGAGAGTTATTTGTAGGGAATTGGAATGCTCACAGATTTTCAGATATGTAGGGTTTCATATTTTCCCTTTCAACTAATTCCAGAAAAATCACTTCTTTTGATGTTGCCCCCTTTTGTTTTTAACTTTTAATTTCAATTTTGTGTGATTTGATTTTTTTCTTTTGTTGAAAATCTTTTTGAAGCTGAATTTTGTTACTTATCCTTCTCAAGCATAATCTAAAGATATCTCACGGATGTTAAGGCGTTAAGTATGCCATTTCTATGTGCAGGCTTAGATCCACCATTTATTTTAAGAGTATAGATCTTGACTCACTTTTTGTGACCGACTTTGTTTCTACATGACATATAATTCTTGCCTCTTAAAATTTTATCTTCATCATACTATACTTTTAATCTGCATATTGTGTTATATTTTATTATTAATTTATTTGTGAATATGTATCTTTATGTAATTTTATTTATTGCACTTTAATTGGAGTGTACACAACACCAGGTCTTAGTCATTAAATTTTAGAAGGTGTCAAAACTGATCATCAAAGAATAGCATTGCCATTACAATTCATGCTCTATTCTTTCCTGACAGAGGGTAGTAATGCTACTAAAGAATTGTAATCATGAGTGGTATTAAGAGATCCTTTTGTTTTACTGAAACAAATGTATTAATTTGTGATAAAAGAAAGCTTATGGAATCTAGGAAGTTATTTTTAAGACACTTGTAATATAATCTTTGTAAAAATCCTCTAGACAACCTTGTTATATGCTCATGACCTCAGTATTTTTAATGTACATAAAATGTTCCTATCTCTAATTAAACATATGTTGTAAGGTTTTAGAGGGCAAATGAGCAAAACAAGTACAAGAATGTACATACACAAGAAAATAAAACTTTTTGAAATAAAGAATGTGATGAGATATAAAAAGAATTCAGGGTACAATTTTTTCAATCACCATTTTGACAATTTGTGTCTACATGATCAAGAGAGGACTCTCTCTCTTGACATGATGTAATCGTGGATGTAGTCATATGTTGCATCCAAGCTGAACATATAAACAACTCAAGAGTAAGCTAAGCTTTGTTTATTGATTACACGATTGTTCAAGACGAACGCTAGCATGCAAATTATTTGTTCATAGCATACTTTTTTCTAGAAACCGTTGATAAAATTTCATCTTATTTGCTGATAAAATCTAGGTTTTTCCGTAATGCAATAAATATTTCTACAAAATGTGAAGATGGTGTTGTGCTTTGTGCGCCATGAGGCACCCATCAGTACCCACCATTTTTCAGTGTCTTTCATTGAAGACACCATCCACACACTATCGAAAAAATATTGAATTTGATCCTCCAGACCTCCAAACCCTTGAAGAGAGAGACAGAGCAACATGGAACACGTCGGCACCCTTCACCTCCATCCCCTTCACCACATCCTGCTTTGCTAGGTCGTGAAAAGATGGGTTGACAACAAAGTGATGCAAAGTTGTGGAATGGAATCTACTACCAAAGTAGGAACCAAAGAATTTGATTCCTCTTTTATGATACAGCACAAGCTGTTTTCAAATTTTCCCTCTTCTAATGTAGTCTCCCCCATGTTGTTTTCAGTGCTTCCTTTCCTTCGAGACATCGACTTTACGTAAACTCTGTGTTGAAAATTTTACAGAGGGCTGTGACTGGGCGGCATGATGACGTCAGAACTTCGGAGGCCGCCATTTCAGAAGCCCAAACACCTCTTTCTCCAACTTGAAATTTCGTCCGTTAATCTAATTTAATCCGCCGTATATTTTCATCATCGGTGTCCTAAGTGTGTGCAGACTAACTTCAGGTTTTCATTTCCAATGGCCGAAACGAATAATTGGAATATAGACGCTATAATCGCTCGGTTACTCGAAGGTAAATATACGACCTCTCAAGAGCCTATGCCAATCTTACCCAAATTTTCGATACTCCATTTCTCCATTCCATCTCTGAAAATATGCCTTTCACCCAAAGTTCAGCTGCGTTTCGCGAAAGAAAATTAAATATTTGTTCTATTACAACCCTCACCAAAATGAACACTAGGAAACTACGTTCACTTCCTTATGATGTTCGAGATTTAATACAGAATGTAGGCCTAGGCTATGGCCTTGAACATGTAAAGCGGCAGATTATTTTCCAAGTATTATTGAGTTCAAAATTCTTCAAAAACTTAAAACAAACCTTCCGTAACGCATGCATACCTTTCCTGCCTTTCCTTAAGCGTTACTCCAATTTTACCGTCGCATAATGCACAGTTTACTCTCGTCTTCCGAGGGTAGTCTGGAATTACACCTGCTTCAATGTTTCTCCTGCAAACAAATGTCCTCACTTATCCTAAATTTACTTCATCAACATTTTCCTTGTATATCCATTCACCTTTGTTTATTGATTAGGAATTCAAATAACCTTAAATCTAATTCACCTTTAGAGTTAACCCTTACAATATTATTAAAATGAATTTAGTTTGTTTGCTATTAATGTAAATGTTGTCCTGTTGACTTAAGTTTAAGCTGTGAATGGTAGTCTGTTCCTTTCATTTTTATTCACTAATTTCTCTAGGTTTACTTTTATGTCTTAGCAATCCATGTAATATGATGATGGGAAATTGGCACATATACCTATTTCTTTTCAGTTCGAGGTGGTAGACCAGGAAAAAATGTCCAGCTAACAGAAGCTGAAATCAGAAACTTGTGCTTGAAATCAAGAGAAATATTCCTCTCCCAGCCCATACTGTTGGAGCTTGAAGCTCCTTTGAAGATTTGTGGTATGCAGTTATTCATTTATATTTTTATTGTGGAAATTGTCTTTGGAACAAATTTATCTATGGTGTACTTAATGTCATTATCTCTTCAGGTGATATACATGGACAGTACTATGATCTTCTACGTCTCTTTGAATATGGAGGATTTCCACCAGAATCAAATTACCTCTTTCTTGGGGACTATGTGGATAGAGGCAAGCAGTCATTGGAAACAATCTGTATCTTGCTTGCATACAAGATAAAGTACCCTGAGAACTTCTTCCTACTCAGAGGAAACCATGAATGTGCATCAATTAACAGGATATATGGTTTTTATGATGAATGTTAGTTTTACTCAAAGAGTCAATTCCTTCATACCATTGAAAATTTTCAGAAAATTTTCATTTAAACATACCCTGTTTTTGAAATGTTTTTATTTTCAGGCAAACGACGGTACAACATTAAACTGTGGAAGACCTTCACAGACTGCTTTAACTGCTTGCCTGTGGCTGCTATTGTCGATGAGAAAATTTTCTGTTGTCATGGCGGTTTGAGCCCTGACTTGCACAGCATGGAACAGATTCGGCGGATTATGAGGCCCACTGATGTTCCAGATCAAGGTCTCCTTTGTGATCTTCTTTGGTCAGATCCTGACAAGGTATGTAAAATACTTTGTTCTTAAGATTTGGTCATTGTGCTTCACATTACTATTGGAGAATCAATACGATTTCAGGATACCATGGGCTGGGGAGAAAATGACAGAGGTGTCTCTTTCACGTTTGGTGCTGAAGTAGTTGCGAAGTTTTTACACAAACACGACTTTGATCTAATTTGCAGAGCACATCAAGTATGTATCCTATGAAAGGCTCTCCAAGATTAGATTTAATAATGCCCTCTTTTGATTAAAGATGGGCAATTGCTCTTCTCGACATCTGAGCTAATTTTAACTTCTTTCAGGTTGTGGAAGATGGCTATGAATTTTTCGCAAAGCGTCAACTTGTGACATTATTTTCTGCTCCCAATTATTGTGGAGAGTTTGATAATGCTGGTGCTATGATGTCAGTGGATGAGACACTTATGTGCTCATTTCAGATTCTGAAGGTAAGTGAGTGGTCTAGTCTCATCTTGCCAATATGTCTGTCAATGTCTGATCTTAACTTTGTAAATTTTGTCTTAGCCTGCTGACAAACGGAAATTCACATACGGTGGGCTGAATGCTGGAAGACCTGTCACACCTCCCCGCGGAGCCACCAACAAAAACAAGAAGAAGTGAGTGAGTGATGGGCTAAATGCAATTTTGTGTGTGTGTGTGTGTATATATATATAAATATATACATATGTATGTATGCGCGCGCGCGTGCGTACATTTGGTTGCTTGAACTGTAGTTTGGCGACAGTTCTTCATCAAACACATTTTTCATTGGAGGTTAATGTGGGTGTATCCTGTGGTATATCATATTTTCATAATTTCCTTAATTTTATTTTTTATTTTTTTATTATATATATTTTTTGGAATAGCCCATTTTTAATCATTTCATTTCATCCCACTAAGGCAGATTGTGATCCCATCAAGGGAAAATTATTTATTTCATCAATTACATATTTGAGCCAAACATTATTCCAGTGAAATGAAGGCTAGTTGTTCTATCAATGCATTGAGAGTTCTCAATTGAGGACGGCATGCATCTACCCAAGTAGTTTTGCTTCAGAGCTATCAGTAAAGGTTTTATTTTATACTTCGTCCATATGCTGGTTCTTACCTTTTGATACTCGGGGTAGTGGTCTGATTTACCAATTTAGAAAACGCATACACCTCCATTTCTAGTTTCTGAAAATTTAATCAATTTTGTAAATGTTTGGCTTTGTAATTTGCTGGAGGTGCCCTCTCTCTTCAAATTATTACAAGAACACATCTAAATTGACAGTTTGAATTCTTATTGCTAGTTTCTGGCCAAAGTTTCTGGTTAAGGCCATTTTTTCTTGAATCATTTTTGTTTTTTAAATCAATAATTGAAGAAAAATGACAAAACTTTTTCTTTTGTACTGCATTTGCATTGCTTGTAAGTCATGATGTTCACTAACTTTCTTTTGCATGTATTGAATGCAGTCTGATGTGGGAAATTCTAAAATAAGTTCATCTGTCATGAATCATTGCAGTTCTTTTTAAACTGACTTATTCACTTAGACTAATCCGTGGCAGTGTTGTAGAATATTCTGTTTTGGACTTGTTTCTTGAAAGCCTTTTTGAGCCCCGTTAATCACTCATTGGTAGTTCCTGTTCTGTATGCTTTTTGGAATTGCCTTTAGTGCTCTGTGTATGTCTTGCCTTATAATTGAGGAAATATGATTTCTCAATTAAAGTAGTGCTTCTCTTGGGCTGTTGGTTTTTGCTATAAATGGCCAGATGCTATCTTAAAATCTATTTGCTGAAGAGTTTTTACTGTTAAGTCAAAACCAAGCAAACTGGTAATGTGAGGAAGGGCACCCAAAACGTAGCAGTTTACCTTTTTTCATTTACTATTTGTAGGCAGTTCATTCAATAATTGAGCTGTCTCATTGATTTTATGTAAAAGACCATCAAAGTCTGCCCATTTTTCTCATTAATGTTCACTGATTTAATTAAGTAGTTACAAAATTCTCCTTATATGCATTAGGATGGGCGGTCTTTGAAATTTTTCTCTCCCATTTGGTGAAACATTTGTAATGAAGTGTGCGGATACAATCAAATTTTGTTGACTTGTTACTGCGTGGTGAAGATGGATTTAGGATAAAGGCTGGAATGGTAAACAGTACTAATTTTATGGTCAGCAGCTAATGATTTAGTGTTAAAAAGTATTTTACTGATAAGAAACATTTAATAGTTACTTTTTTTAGCCTTGTTACATACAACTGTTGCATTATTATAATTTTTTTTTTTGTACCTAGAAAATTGTTTTGAAGGAATGAATCATTAATCCATCCATAAATTTCTGACTGTGGACCATTGAGTTATCAACAGCCTCAATTTTTTTTTTTTAATTTCTTCTTAGTCCATGGCCAAGATTAGGTTGCCATTTTTCTGTTAATTTTAGGTATTTGTCCTTGTCATTGCCCTTTGAACACAACTCTAACCATTTAGATAGTTCTTATGTGATGCATATTTATTTGGACTGGAGATGTCAGTTATCTCAACAGCAGGTATGATGTTTTATTCCGAGAAATACAGAAAATACTGGAGTAAGAAACTGTGTTCCTCACTATGCCTTGTGTCCTTCCTCACTTGAAATCAGTAAATATATATTATTGGGAAATTACAAAACTATCTAACTGTTCTCAGGTTGTGTTTCCAGCTCAATAATTAATTTAAAGTTTAAACATAAATTTGTCTGAACTTTTTACTGAATAAAACCGAGAGCAGAATTATTATTATTTTTAAATTTCTCCGGTTGAAATTTTGTTTTTCCTTTTTCTTCATTTTTAAAATTCTGGATTAGTATCATACTTTATGGAAGAGGAACAGATTACCAGCAATAAGTTATGTCCAAATTGCTGCTTGTGGACTGTAAATCACAGGATTTTACAGCATGCTTGCATGACTTGATTTGTTGCTTATTTTTCTGTACTGCCACATAAATAGAGTGAGTCCACAATATGAGGGTGATGAGTGTACTTTCATGATGGCATGGCATTGAGGCCACATGTGTTTTGCTTTCAATCAATCACCACATCTTGGTATGCCAAAGTATGAATGTTAGACCAAGTCATTGAATGGGAAGATTTTCCAGAATAATTCTTCTAACTTTTAATGTATCTAATGACAAATATTTGGTATTCCCCAACAGTTGACAACATTCGGATGCAGTTTAGAGTGGCCAATGAAGTTTTACATCCTTACAAAATCACCTTAACCCACAGGTGGGTACTTCAGCAGTTATACTGGAAGTGGTGTTCTGTTAACAAGAACATTTCTGTGCTTATACTTATGTTGAAATCCTTCACAATATTGGTTCTGTGTTGTTTTGCAGTATAGCATAGAGGTCCATTCTCTTGTACAGTTAGGCCTTAGGTAAATAAGATTTATTAACTCAAATTCTCCTCTGTAACCATGTTTGGTTTCTGACTGTTGTCTCATCTCTCTCAGAACCAATGAAGACACTGAGGGACTTAACCTCCAGGACTACAGCCTGTATTGTATGTTTATGTATCATAGCACATAGCAAAAATTCTGCATCTTTTTATCCCATATCAACATTGTCTTCTCCTTGGTTTTGTACGTTTCTCATTACTCGAATGTAAGTGCTGTATCTGCATCATGTTAGAACCTTCTATGGTTGTGTGTTCATTTTTCATATTACTGGCAATGATGATATTTATAACATGATCGGTGGTCAAAGTTCGCTATTTCTGTTCTTTGAAAACAATTAATCAATTTTCTGAAGTAATTCTACTGGATGAAGTGAGTCCTGTCCTGAGGTACTTGTTGCCATTTGTGGTCTAGCCACAATCCAACTTACAAGATCAGTTTTCTATGAAAAGATGCACCCCCTAAAAATCACAATTGCTTAAATGTGCATTTCTTTGAAAGTGTATCTTTATTATTACCTTATAGGTTTCATTTATTTGTATACATGTAATGTTGGTAATTATTTCATTGATAAAAGATACACATAAGACAGAAACTGTGATCTGTTCATGACAACAAATAATAATAAAAATACTGCTATACTTATGAGCTTTGTGATTTATAGAATTTTAACTATGGAACTTCAGACAAAAGGCCAAGAGGAATGGAAACTTTCAAGTCAATGATATTGAAGTTATCCTTTTTCTAAAATTATTAAGTATGGTATTATTACAATTAAAAAAGGCCAAGAGGAATGGAAACTTTCAAGTCAATGAAATTGAAGTTATCCTTTTTCTAAAATTATTAAGTATGGTATTATTACAATTAAATTATATAGAAGGTTATTAATCATCTTTATTTTGCCTTTTTTTAGGAGTCAAAGCACCCTTTGAGATGGCCGCAATAGCTAGTGGAGCTAGTGTAGCAGCAATCCCTCCAACAATCCACCATGAACTATAGTCTTTGTTACCACCTTTCAAGACTTGGTCAAGTTTTGCACCCTGACTTGTTCCACCTCTTGACTCTTCAAAAACTAGAGATTCATCACATAAATGGGCATAAGAAGCATAGTTTGATGAAGTTTGCTCAGAACTTGATCTTGCAGACTCGCAGAATGATTCAGAGGAACTCGACTCTGAGCTATTTTGAGTGGAAACATAGGTCTCCAGGCTGGAGTTAGAGAATAAAAGAAGGAAATGTTAGGTACATATTCTAAAATAAAATACTACCTATTTGGAATCTCCTGTACAAATTGAAACTAGTTACAGCTTTATCTTATGAAATAGCTACCTCAAGAACTTATGGCAGTTGGGATCTTGAAGATCTCTTATACTTCTAGTCACCAAACGAGCCAAAGAACTCTTTTGGGCACCAGTCAAACCACAGAGTAAATTTCGTTTTTCGTCCCAGAAATACTGCAGCCCTTCGCGGCTCACTAATTTATTGCGAAGTTGGAGAAGCAACTGGTAGAAGTAACCTCTACATTAATGAAAAAGGATGGCAAAGGATGACTTTGAAGATTCAACACTTCTGATACTTACATCTAAAAGGAGCTTTCCTCCACTTGAATTTTGAAAATTTACTTCATTGCTTTTATGTAAAACCATTACTAGATTGCGAATGTGATTGTTTGTCAATAGGTTCCACTCACATAAATCCTGATTTTTTTGACAATGAATATCACGTACACCCTAGAAAAATTTCAACAAAGACAGAAAACATTAAGCAAAAACTCTTCCACAGAAAAACAATCACAGATGTAACTGGATCTGACCTTCAGGATACGTATAGATGGTTTCAGGTCGTGAGTTTCAATGACAAGTTTCTCATGTTGCCAAAGAGATGTTGCCCAGAGCTGAGGATCTGAGACTTCGTTAGAAAAACACTCAGCTATCCACTCCTTGAAATAAAATTAGAAAAGCAGTCAAAATATAGAAGACTGGACGTTGTTTACAGATAAAAATTGGTGGTAACTTCAAAAGGACATACTTACATTACATTCTGTGTCTTGTGAGACCTGACAGTAACAGTCATTTGGAAGCATACTGATAGGAAACAAAAACACAGGGCGAAGCGTGACATAAATGTCAAGATGATTGCGCTCATCTCGAATCCTTAAGGTGACGTTTGAGTCAGTTTCCAGCCTAACAATCTAAAATATGTCATATCAAGTGGGTTTGGAAAAGGTATGGTATCAACCAAAGTCAAATTACTTCAATGACTTGATTACATAGGCTCAAGTACATATGGAGTTAGTCATCTTACCTTGTAATTTGGGATCTCACCAGTTACCTCAAGACTTTTATTAACAGCACCAGAGAACCACTTCAAAAAAGCTGTGCTTTTTAGATAATTATCGTCATCTTTCCATAGATTTAAATGTCTAAAATTTGAAAATAGTCATGTTTCATTACTTGATTTACATTTTAGTATTACCAATGAGAGAGAAGTTGGTCTCCTTATTCACCTCAAAAGGCTCTTCTGCACACCACAATTACAGGCATCTCTCCAAATCTTGCTAAACTGCACTCTCTCCTCAATATTTGATGGTAGCTTTATTTTAATAAATCCTATATCACCTTTTTCAACCTGCAAGAAAAATATTTAGCAATGTGTAATTGTTCTGATACATACAGAAAGCTGATATTTTCTTCATTTACCTGGATATCAGAAGGATGCAAAGGTAAAGACATTAAAATGTTCAACTGAACATTAAATGGTGAAACTGTTTTTAGATCATTGTAATCATTACAAACATTTTCTGCACGTAAATGCAGAACCCTATACAGGTTATCTTCTTCTTCCATCACACTCAGTAAATAAAGATCAATAACCTTTCAAAACAGATGGACATAATTATTTCGATATACATCTAATATTAATAAATTCTCAAAGCAATACATACCTCCCTCAATTCCAAAAGGTACTTATTTTTATCAACTTTTTGCTGTTGGAAATTATCATGAAACTCATTTACTGCTTTGTCCAAATGAGGAATGGTTTCCATTTTCAGATGAAACTAGTTAAACTTGTTGAAAGACTTGTTGGCTTTTCTAGCTAATTAAACGTGTAGCCTACTCGCTGGACGCACTAACGCTCAGGCTTTAAAAGATAGATAATGGACATTTGCACAGAGACACCGAGACACCTTACCGTGCTTCACAAACACAATAGACGTGAGGGCACAGTACTTTACTGTCAATACTTTTATGAGGCTAAAACAAAGTGAGGATAGAGTGACAAAGAAATGTATACCTTTCTTCTTGTGATAAGAGGAAGATATTCACAAATTTATGAAACATAATCCGAATCAAACCACAACTTAGTCAGCTGCTGCGCAATGCTCCTGAACTTGCTGATTCCGGTCGGGATTCCCTCTACGCCTGCCCACGCCTTGCCTTCTTGCTGCCGTGCCGGCCGAGCGGCAGCAGCCAACAACACCATGTAGGAAGGCTGTCGGAACTCGGAACGCTTTTAGCACGTGCTTGTAGCTTCAAATCTCAACTGATCCTTTTTAGCAGATGATACGTTAATGATACATTAATATATCGACCGGTTTGGGAACTAGAGCAGCCACACACAAACTAGCTGCTCCATCTAGGCTTTATACTCCGTGCCGAGCCTAAAGATGAGAAACTCCTCGAAGCGCAAGCACAGTCAGCTGTTTTCGTTTTGGCGGCATCAGAAGCTCTCAGCTCCCTCCCTGAACATATTTTCTGCGTGATTCCTTGGTTTGGAAGCTGGGCTGTGCAAAGTTCTCAATTTCATCGAAAATTGTTAATTCGTAAGTCGTATTAAATCTTTGAATGTAATTATTATTGTCATTAGTAGTTTTAAAGGGTTGACCGATTACGAACCGGTCGCTTAAAGGTGCCTAACCTGAACCGTTGATGGTGAATTTGAAAATTTGAAAATTGAAAATAATAGTGCCCTTGCGCCCCAGTGGCAACGGCAACGAAACGTAGCAAGAGCTGTTTTGAGATCTCAGAGGACACTTCCCTTGAAGAAAAATGTCAGAGTTGATATTTAGTTTTATTAAAACTTATGAACAACGCTTAGAAGAATACAGAGATATTTTAAATTCTGTCAGTGCCTCTGAGGTTGTTCAGGCCTGGGTCTGTACTTTGGAAACTTTTATTGAGCCGACTGGATGGCAGGCACTCTGGAAGATTTCTCGTCGCATTTGTGAAGAGCTTGACATCATGTTTCCAAAGCTTGTATTTGTCAAGGTATGTTAGTTAGGTTGTGTTATAGTAAACAACATAAACATAAATATTTTAAATCATCTCAATACTCTCTAATTTTATCAATTTCAAAGGTTGTGAACGTAAATTTTGAAGAGCTAACAGCATTTGTTGAGGTTGAAAAGGTTCAAGAGGATATTTCAATTCCATTACGTCAAGAGGTACCGCTACTTGAACTGTATCCTACAAAGCATCAGGATGAACTCCATCTAAATGTTGAATACACTGCCAATTTCATTGATAGATTTAGGTATTTGACTTTCACTGTAATGCTCCAAATACTTCTTCTCGGACTGTGTCAGCATTTCTGAAAGTTATTATTTCCTTCCCAGATTTTTTTACAACCATATTTGGTGTCCTTGGGACATTGAAGATGGAGATACAGGAGATTGGTCCAACAAGTACCTGGAGTCAAGACTTCAACTGTAGGTGATCAATATTTTTCTCCTCCCTTAGACAAGCCAATATAAAACGTTCTTATTCTTTGGATTTCTCCATATTCAAACTAGATTTTTTGAAATGAATAATGGAGTCATTCCTCCAAAAGTAGCTGATAAAATGCACCAAAAAAAGGAGATGGCTCGTTGTCTCTATGAAAGGAAGCAGGAAATAGAAGAACTTCTACATAAAACTGAAGGAGATGTGGATGCCGAGAATATTTCATCTACTTTGTCTGAGAAGACTTATGAGTTAATGCAACTTCATTTGCAAGTGAACCCACTGATTACTGAATTACAGCTTTTTGAAAATCCATCTATGAGGTTGGTCAGAAAATAATAGCTTACAGTTCATCCTACATCAAAATATTGCAGGTGTTCATTTATTTTGTCTGTGTCTGTCACATAGGAAACTTATCATCAAGAAGTTTTTTGAAGAGGAAGAAAAGTCAGAAAATAACTCAACTGCCATTATAGTATGGAATGGTGGATTAGTGGACAGCTTCATTAACTATGCCAAAATTTGCAAGGAAGTGCTTGATGCAGATACACACTCAGTGTAATTTAAATTACTCATCACATGAGTATAGTTTTATTTATGCCGTGTCAGAAGTAATAAAATATTTCCCTTCTCCTTCTAGGTGTGCCTCATCCTTGGAAAGTGCTTTTGATTTGGCATTGTCTGGCAACACTATTATGCTTCCTGAAGGACTTCACCATGTAAACCTCATTTTAGAGTTCAACCTCTCAATTATTGGTAAGGGTGAATTGTTGATTTAATTTAATTTCCTTCTATTCCTCTAAAAAAACAAAATTCTCTTGTAGGTGGTGTCAACAGTACCCCAGAAATTGCTGCCAAAAAGAGTAATAATTTTCTGTTTAATGTAAGAAATGCCCAGATCAAATTTTCCAATTTAAAACTCAGTGCAAACATTGTGGCAAATGTGCTACAGCTATTGAAAGGCTCTAGTGTTGAAATGAGAAACTGTGTTATTACTGATGGAGGATCAAAAGATGGTAGAGGAATTGTTGTGAATTCCGGCGCATCTATTCTTTTAGACGGATGTAAATTTTATGGGCTACATGTTGCTTTATGCTGTTTAAATGGCTCTCAAGTTAATATAAGAAATACATCCTTTGAAAATTGTGCATATGGTATTGAGGTAAGAAATCAAAGAGAATTTTTCATTCATTGTACTACTTGCTTTGAATTGTTTTCAACTCTAATATTTTTCTAGGTATATGAGAACTCAGATCTCAGTGTGAGCATGATCTCTATCAAGAACTGCAAAGGAGCTGGTTTCTTTGTTTCACAATTTGACGGAAAAGATGAGACTGGAAGCATTGAACTTCTTTCAAAGTATGGGAAACTATTTTTATGCACTGGGTGGCTAAATTACCCCCTTTTTTTTTGCAGAAGTATGCAGCCCATTCTGAAGTAGAATAGGTTGCATACTTAAACGAAAAATGGGATAAGTGAGCCACCTCGTTTAGCTGTTTCCCCCGTATTTTCCAGTAAATGTTAATGTTTACTTTGATTGCATCTCTCTCTAGGTTTCCAAACTTTCGTGTTTCACAGCTGCAATTGGATCAAAACACTGTTGATATTAAACTGAAGACCATATCAAGTGATTTTCCGTTATAGATTGAGAAAGCTAAATTTTTATACTGATATTTCTTCTAAAATTGTTTTAAAATGTTGATTTTATAAATTTTATGTGAACCCTATTTGTGATAAAATTATTTGCAATAAATGACTTAATCGCTTTATCATAGACTGTGCTGTTTGCTTTGAAGGTCATATTTGAAGTTGAAGAGTGACCTCCCCCTTCTTCCCGCGTGCCAGGTGGCTTTGGCATTCCGCTCGGTTCACTGCCTCGAGGAGCACAACGACCAATGAGTGTGGGGAGGGAGCGGCCGGAGCGGCGCACGGCTGTGGTTAGATCAGCTGGCATACAAGTGATAGCAGACGACAAGACCAGAGTGGGGGACTTGACGTTTGTTTACAGCCGCAGCCGCTCCCGTTCCACACCCTGATGCCCTGACGCGGTAGTCTGCGTTCAGCGCTAGCCCTTAACCGTTAGCAGCACCATCTGCCCGCCGCGTCGCGCGAGTTGAGGCCGCGACACATTTCGTCATGACCGCGCTGCTGGCTCGTCTCGGCCTCCGCCGGCTGTCCCCCGAGGCCGTGCCCCTGCTGGTGACCACGGCCGCCCTGCTCTGCACTCCGTTGGTGGCAGCGGGGAAACGGTAACGCCGCCGGGCCGGGGCGGGGAGCGACACGCCCGCTGTGGTCCTTGGTGAAGGGCCTAGGACAGGACGTCCCCACGCGTCGTCATTAGCATATCCGTCTGTCATCGCAGGTCGTCGTCCAACATGGCGGCGCCCGGGGGCCCCGGGGGCCGGGTTCTCTTCGACTTCCAGGCGCCGTCCGCCTCCGTGTCGGACTGGGTGGAGCAGTCGGACGTGGTGCGCTCCGTGGGCATGTCCAAGGCCGCCCTGGTGCTGCAGCGGACGCAGCAGTTCCAGCGGGCCGTGTTCTTCACGCTGCTCAACCCCCAGCCCAACGGCGCGGGCTTCGCCGGCATGCGCACCTTCGCGTCCCCGGGGCTGGACCTGGGCGCGCACACCAAGCTCGTCCTCTCCTGCCGCGGCCAGGGACAGAACTTCGGCTACAAGGTGGTCCTGCGACACCGCGGCCTCAACGACGAGCCCAACCCCACATACGAGCAGATGTTCCGGGTAAGTTGTCCCCGAGTGGGAAACAACTCTGAATTTTGTGGTACACATTTTGTGAAATTTCGTGAATTTTTTAGAAATTTCGTGATTTTTTTTTAGAATTTTTGTGAATTTTTACTTGATTTTAACCCAAATTTTTGTGAATTTTCCTGAATTTTCCTCCCGAATTTTCCTGAATTTTCGTAAGTTTTTCTAAAATTTTCTATTTTTTAATTTTTTATTTTTTTTTCTGAATTACAAAGTGTACACAAATTTCAGAGTTGTTTCCCCCTCGGTTGTCCCTCCTCCATCCCCACGCCCCCTCCCCTCACGCGGCGCAATGAAACGCTCACCGTGAATTTTACTTTGAGTCACGACGGACCCGAGCAGCACTGCAAAGCTGCAAGTGCTCTCGGAGGGCAGAGAGCACGACAGCACCTCCCGTTTTTTTCCCGATCAAAGTCCGACACTTTATGTCTATAAAGTTTATTTTAGTTTAAGTGACTACTTTCTGGACCTGAGTAATTAATTTACCAATAAAACGGGGAGGGAGACGGTGAAGGTGCTCCCACAATGAATCGTCACGAAAATTTGGGTGCCAAGAGTTTTATTCCTGCTTTTCACTGAGCGTGGGCTCTACGGGTAGGCCACCACATTAACGCAAATGCTTGGCGGGCTGGCCTACTCAAGGTGTTGCAGGCGCTAGCAGTACGTCCTCGTCGGTAAGGTCCATTGTGGGACCGGCTCGGAGCTTCATCGCATCCAGTTCAAATATGTGTGCACTTAGGTGAAATTTTCTTGGCGGAGTAATTAGAGTAGACCTCTACGGGCAGTGAACATTTTCTGAAAATTCCTTCCAAGACCGGAGGAGTTACTGTCGCAGTTTCTCCAGGCAGGGGTTAGGGGCTGGGTGGGTTGTGCGTTGCGACTCCAGGTACCTCGGTGCTAACAAGATGTGGTTCTTTATATATATAAAAAAAAACTGTCTCATTAGCAACATACCGACTTCTATCTACATAGGAAAACGCGTCAACATTTAAATTTAAACAACATATAAATGTCCCAATCCCAATGTGCCCCATCCCATGTTACCGGGGCACACTGGGACAAGTTGTAAATTTTTGGACAATACCTTTCTGCCGACAAAGTCTTAGCGTCAGGATATTTGTGGGCTTTGGTGTAGGAAAGACAATACTTCCATGTACGACCTGAGCTAACTCCGATCATTCTAAGTCCGACGGTTTCGGATAGGGCTCTTATTTGTACCCGGGTATCCGGGTAACCCGGGTGGGTACCGGGTGGGTACCCGCCCGGGTAGGTACCGGGTCGGCGGGTTTTCCCGGGTACCTGGACCCGGGTAACCCGGGTAAACCCGGCGGACCCGCGCCTGTAGGTAGGCAAATTTACCTGCCTGTATGCCATTTTGCATATACTTACAGGGGCGGTTCCATCGCGTTTACCCGGGTACCTGCGGGTCGGGTTATTAAGAGCCCTAAAAAAAAAAAGAAAAAAATTTGCCCCAACGTGCCCTACCTTCCCTTACCTATGCTGTGCTCCACCCTCCGACGGGTTTCTACTCTCCCTTTCCTTCTCGTCATGAAATGATGTCATCTGACCAGCGGCCAGGCGCGTGATGTCAGCCCGCGCTGGGCCGGGCCGGCATCACAACGCCGTGTCTTTGACGCCTTTGCTTTGTCAGGAGGGTGTCGCGACGGCGCGCGCGGGCGCCCCAGTTCGTGTCGATCAATGTCTCTCGATGTGTCCCGTCCTCGCTGCAGGCGCCGAGTGAAGGCGAGTTCGCCTCCGTGGAGCTGCCGTTCAAGGACTTCCTGCCGTATTACCGCGGCCGGCAGGTCGAGGCCATCCCTCTGGACACGAGCAACATCACGAGCGTCGAGCTGCAGATGTACGGCGGCGTCTACTTGGCCACCAAGCAGGCGGGCGCGTCGAGCCTCGAGATCAACTGGATCAGCGCAGAGTGACTGGCACCGGGACCCGGGCGGGGGCGGGGCGGCGTCGCGCGCGCTTGCCTCGCGCTGGTCATCGGGGCGTGCGGAGCAACGCTGTGGACTTGATTTCATAAATAAAAAATAATTATTCTAGTGAATGAAAAGTTTTACTCTACTATATCTCCCCCTCGGGCATTCCGAATTCCAAAACCCTAACACTGATGCAAAGGGGCCCGACCGGGAAGATGAAGATTATGGGCTTTCACTTCAACGCTGAGTACACTGTAAAAGTCTTACAAACACGGCCTTCGTAACTTACAAAGAATTCCGCACCCATGTATTACAAACACGGTTTTGTTTGTAATACAAACAAATCTGTTTGTATTACAAACATCTGTGTTCGTATTACAAACAAATCTCGTGTTTGTAATTACAAACAAATTATTTTTTCTTTGTAGTTACAAACACGAGATTTGTTTGTAATACGAACACAGATGTTTGTAATACAAACAGATTTGCTTGTATTACAAACAAAACCGTGTTTGTAATACATGGATGCGGAATTCTTTGTAAGTTACGAAGGGCGTGTTTGTAAGACTTTTACAGTGTATTTCGTATTACGCGGCAGTATAATGAATGGCCTACGCTGTAAAACAGTTTTCATAAATTTACTACATTTTTCGTAATTTATCATTTACAAATGGTGGTGTATGTTCACGATCAATATCGCAAATTTTCAAAAGCCCATTTAGTGCCCGTTTTTAGAGGAAGTTGATACCAAATGTCCTCGTAATTTTGTAATTTTACAAATTTATATTGGAACTAAACGTATTTGTCATGGGAAATTTCCCTTTAAACTTACGGAATCATCGTTTTGGTGTGGGAGTTGGAGTTGGGTGCGACAACGACGGCGGTACGAGAGCGATAGCTATTCTTCTGAATCAGACGGCTGCCTGAGTCATCCAGCCGTCAGCTCCAACAGCATTTTGCAAATATAGAGCAGATGCGACGCGTCTGGAGCGCTCCTATCTTCTAACATGCTTCTAATCAGCTGCGCTCCCGCGGACACTGAGGAGGGGGGGGGGGGGGACCGCCCCGCGCCCCGCCGCGCCCCTCCACTCTCCGCCACTTTCATGGAGAATGGCTGGTGGAGAGGCACGGCGTGCTCGAGCGGTCCGCACTCGAAGAGCGAGAGAGAGAGAATTTTGAATTTTGAAATTGAAATTGAAAATTTAAAAGAGAGAGAGAGAGACAGAGAGAGCGATTCTTTCACTATTGCGTATGATGGATGCGGATTGATTTAGAAGTTTAAAAACTTTAACTCGCACGCCGAGGGCACTAGAAGAACACAATCCCTGCAACTCGAAAGGAAAAATCGCCTTATCTTGGGAGCTATGTGATCAGATCAAGTTGGTTTCAGACAACTTGCTGTCTCTCTCTCTAGCTCCGGTCGTAGAGTGCGGTACATCACTTGTCATCGTATTTCAAGCTTCTCCGGTACCATTTCGACTATTTTGAACCACATATCGCCCATCTATGAATCTTAAGGATTAGAAATACGTAATTGTTTTGTTTCCAAGTGAAAGGATATAAGCTCTGTACCGTCAAGAAGATGGTCGCGCCACCGCGACAAGTGCCTCTCCAGTACTGTGTCCTCCTCCATGCCGCGCCGGCCGGCTGGCTGGTGCGTAGTAGAGTGGGGGCGTCGTGTTTTTGTTCCGCATCGGCGGGGCCCAGCCCAGCCGGGCCCGGGGACCGGGGGGCCGGCAGTCGGCAGTGCCGCGGCGGCGTGCTCAGCGCTCAGCCACGCTCAGCGACAGGAGCTGCCAGCCTCGTCCGGCGCAGCACGCGCAGCACAGTTTCCGTCCGCTCCCATCAGCACTGCTGCTCTGCTCAGGCTCTGGTCCGTCGCGGGCACCGGCAAGGTGAGTACAGTAGAGTAGATAGAGCGTAGCCTGGCGTAGCTCTAGCGGAGAGCGACCCTGAGAGCCCCCGTCGCGCCCGGCCCGCCCCCTGCTGGATCCGCGCCTGATGTGGATTATTGCGCGGACTGGGTGCTGGGCAAATAACTGCTCGAAATTGAATCGAATCTTATCTGGGCTGAATGGATTCGAATTGTTGCAGAATCAGTTCTGAAGTTTTGGCGCCAAAAGATTCTAAATTTCGTATCAGCTGCGAATCGCCACCGAATCCTAAAGTTTAGGTCTTTAAGTCTTTCAAAAAGAGCGCACAAGCGTGCCATTGCAAAGAAGCGTAAATTTCTCATACGAAGCCCTGAGAGTTGGCAGAGGCTCTGGCGGAACGTGCGCTGAAAAAATCTTGTAAAACACGCGCATCGTGAATTTTGCACCCATGTACTACAACAAACATGGTTTTATTTGAAACACTAGTGTTTCAAAGAAAGGTCGTCGTATTACAAGCAAATCACAGCTTCATAGTTACGAAAAAACACAAATTACGTTCGTAAGTCTAAACATAAGATTTGTTTGTGTTTTGCAATATGAAGCCAGTTGTTTGTAATACGAACTGAACTGTTTGTATTACTAATAAAATCGTTTTTGACATACGCGGGTGCAAAATTTACTTCATAAGTTACGAAGAGCGTGTTTGTAAGATTTTTACAGTGTGCAGGACACGCGGGACTTTCTTTAAAAGCATATTTTTTTTTGTAAGGTGGAGAGGGGGGTGAACAACATTTGGTTTGATTCACGCGCGAATTAAAAGATAGATTCGATTCGAAATTGTTGGGTCGGATTTGATTCGAGACCAAAAACCTCAATTTGCACCGCACTACGCGGACTGTACTTTACAATTAAGGTCAGAAGTGTATGAAACGTCCTTTCTTTCTTTCTTTCTTTCTTTCTTTCTTTCTTTCTTTCTTTCTTTCTTTCTTTCTTTCTTTCTTTCTTTCTTTCTTTCTTTCTAAAGTTAAGGTGTCTCTTTTAAACACAGGTGTTACACGCTTACGCTACAGACAAGTTAGTGCTTAGGCAATGATCGCGGTACGCTCAAGGCAACAGTTATACGTGTGATTCTTGAAGTGAAATTGGAAAGTGGTTACATGGACCGGATCGTTGAGTGTCGCCTTCATTTTGACCGCTTCTTATCTCATGTGCGATGCTACTGTTATCTCCCCCCCCCTCTCTCTCTCTCTCTCTCTCTCTCTCTCTCTCTCTCTCTCTCTCTCTCTGAGTCTCCATCGCCTCGCTCCTGGGACGAGGAAGGAAGCCATAGTATTGACTGGGCTGGGGTCGCTGACTCTTTCCCGGGGTGCTTTGTCGTCGTCACGTCAGGTGCGGGGCCGTGGCCCGTGGCTCGCTCATTATGGAAAACTACGCGTGAACAAGTATTCATTTTTTTACTGCACACTTCGAAGTATTCAGCAAATAATGTGTGCATGCCCATGTATGCAGTGCCTAGTGTGTGCATGTGCAAGCCCATATGGATAGCGTCAAATTTCACGTACCGGCGGATTTTGTGAAGAGATCGTCTAGTAAGATTTCACAAACTTTTACGAGATTTCTAAAACTTTTGAAAGATTTGACCAGGTTCAACAGGATTCCACAAGGTTTCATCAGATTTCAAAGGATTTCCCTGAGATTTTCAGAGATTTCACGAGATTTCTCCTTTGGATTGCATCGGGAATTCCCCGGGTTTGTACACAGGATTTCTCGAGTGGTTGCCCCCTCGTCCTGCACAATACATAAGTACAGTTCGTACCGTTCGTACAGGATCCGGTACGGGCCCCGTGTATACTACAGGGGCCAATCGTAACTGCCAGCGGTATTTTTTTTATTATTTTATTTTTTTACGGTGCCCCCGGCTTGGCTCCGACCCCAAAGGAGCGCTTATTGCTCGCCTGCCTCCTCCTCGTGACATGATGAGCTCGAGGCGAGGGCTTTGGTGAGTGTTGCGCGCGCTGCGCGGGTTATGGGCTGTGCTGCGGTGGATTGTGCCCAAGGTGGATAGGAGACGATGTCGACGCCCCGCAGAAAGTGGGGAGGGGGGGGGGACAACTTAGGAATTCAGGTGTACAAGGCCGGGAAAATCACATGAGGAATCGTGGAAATCATACAGAATTCTTTCAAGTCCGAAGGCAAAGAAATAATCGCAATAGTTCGAAAAATCTTTGAAAATTCGTGTAGATCCCTAAACATTCCTATAAGAGACTACCAAAATCATCCCCAAATCAATTTGAAATCCGTAGGAGTCATGGGGGAAGGGGGGGGGGGGATCTATCCAAATCCAACGTTTGGAATCAGTCGAATTCATATGAAAGCAGGGGAATACGTGTCAAATCGTACGCTCAAAGTCCTAGATTATAAACTTACTGGTGGGAGGGGGGGAGGGGTGGGGGGATGTCCTCGTGGGCCGCGTTGCGGATTGCGGGGTACCAAAGAGGAGAAGGTGCTCGGAAAGAGTCATTCAGCGAAGGTCAACTTCGTTCGTGAGGTTCCCGAAATTTCTGCTCGAAGCTCCGAGCTTCAGACAAAGTTAATGTGCAAAAGTTTCGCTGATTTTTATACAAAACTTCAACAAAGTTTGTGATAAGTCGTTGTTGAAGCTCGACGAAGTCCTTCAATCTGAGTTCTGCAATCAATGCACTGAAGTTGAAGCGTACTTCCCCCTCGCGGGATGCATTAAGCCCTGCTGCTCCCCGACGGCCCAGCCGCTGCGCGGACTTATTCCGAAGTGCTCCCTGTCTCTCTCGCACTCGTGGGGTGCGCCGTATAGGTGCGAGAGAGAGAGACAGGGAGCACTTCGGAGTAAGTCGGCTGCAGCAGTGCAGCGTGCAGCAGTAGTCCGCAGTGCGAGTCAAGGCCACGGGGCGGGACCGGCCGGGCCCGAGCCGTGCCGCCAGCGCCGCGCAACCTTGCCGCAGCCACCGCAGCCTAGCCTGGTGGGGAAGTTCTGGATTATACGGTTCTCGTCTGCCTTTCGGGTCATCTTTGGGGACTGGTGCTGGTGGTTCCCGCGGGTATTGGCGTGTAACTGCTGCCTTGAAATTTCGCGCGCACCGTAAGTCTCAGTTATACGAATTAAAATTTGCACAACTACAAATTTACACGCAGGTGGGTTTCCCTCTCTGTCGATGGGCAAATTAATACCCTGCGTGCTCTGCAGTTTTCCCGTCTTTCATCCAGTTATTTTCCAGTCTCGAATGCTATCGCATCGGTTGCCTTAGTTTTCCTCCGAGTCCTCCATAAAAACGCAAACAGCTGTTAGTTGTTATCGTGTGTTGCTAGTTGAAACGCAGATTAGTGTCAACGTATGCGCCGCAAACGCTTATTTAGCTTTGCACTTAAATGAAACACGATTAGAATTCATTTCAAACGCCCATGGCAACGAAAGTCGCCGCTGGATCAGGAAACAGCGCAGCGGGCGGAGTCGGGGCTGCCAAAGCGTCAAGGGTCTCCAACTCAAAGACGTTCCCGAGGAAAACTTTCCGAAAGATTCTGGGTAAAACTCGTGATAACTCACGAAGTCCAGAAGTACTTGCTAATACTCACGGATGCTCGCTATTAAACTTGTTGTATGCATAAAAGTACACAGGTGTACTCGCACTCGCTTGGAGAGTGTGGGAGCCTCGGGGGGGAGCGGGCACGCCAAGCTTTCTCTCAGGCATGGCACCGAGTGGAAAACAACTCTGCAATTGTTGTACACCCCATGATTCAGAAAAATTAATCAACATTCAGAAAAAAATTAGGAAAACTCAGAAAATTTCAGGAAAATTCAGAAAGATTGAGCAAAATTTAGAAAAAAAATGGTGAAATGCAAGCAAAAGTTCTTTTTAAAAAAATCACAAAAATTCACAGAAATTCCCGAAAATTCACAAAAATTGACAAAATTTGATTACAAAAATTCAGAGTTGTTTCCCCCTCGCACGGCACCTGCTGCGTACCGATTACGTCGAATGGTCGTCCATCGTCTGGGCCCGAGGTGACCTTGACCGTGGTGCGTGGCGCCGCGTACCCCACGCGGGACGCTACGGCAGGACCTCCTCACTCCACTCCACTCCCGTGCCGTGACACGTGGAATGGCCCACGTGATGGTCTCCCTCTTTGTTGTTATTCCCTTGCGTCTTCTCTTTCTCTTTCTCGGTGTCTCTCCCCCCCCCCCCCTCCCCCTCCCTCACTCTCGCTGTCTCTCCCGTCCCTCTTTCTCTCTCACTCTGTCTCTTTCTCTGTCTCCATTTCCTCCTCCCACCAGTAGCCTAGCCTCTCCCTCCTCTCCATAAAGTATGAAAAGGTATGTAGACGAGAGAAGAGCACGGGAAAAAATAGGCAGGTTATTGTGACAACCTAATGTAAGCTACATTAGCCTACGTGTCAACTGATACCGTGACTAGCAATATTGTACGGTACTGGAGCGAAAAGATTGTTGTGGTAGTAGTACATCAGCTCTGAGAGCCAATGCAAGACAGCAAAGACTTTTACTGATCTTCAAGTGAGCGACATTTCGCTGGCATTCTGGTGAAGGGTGCACCTTGAAGAGTATTTAGTGCGTTTAAGTCACCCGTATTGTTCTTAGTGACAAGAAACAGCGCGTTCCGTTACACAGGCTGCAACTCCCTCCAATCGTACCATCCTCGTAACAAACTCGGAAGCATCACTTATTTCTTTTAGGCGCGCTGGTACCCTAGTTGAATTGAAGGTTTCGCGTTCACGCTGTTTAAAATTACAGTCCTAGTCTTTGTGCGGAACCGATGACGAAAACGTTCCTATGGTACTGCAGAAACTACGTTATGCTACGGAGATATGAACGGACGCTTCCCTTCTTCATCAAGTTCGGGAATCTCCGAAAAAAAAATATTGCCAGAAAGTTTCCGAACATACTTTTTACAATTCGTAACGCTTTTCTCGCTTCCAGATGCCGTCCGCCGCGAGCCCCGAGCTGAGCCGCGCGGAGCGGCCGGCCGTCGTCGCTGACGACCATGCGAGCATGGACCTCTCCGAGCCCTCCGACGAGGAGATGGAGATCGCCAGGAAGGTCCTGGGCGAGACGGAGGACACCAAGACGCGAACTCTGCAGGAGCTCAAGGACATCATCTACGGTTCGTAAGCGAGGGGAAAAAAGAAAATAGTGCGCCTTGTATTCCAGGAGGCCTTCGGCAACGAGAAGTTGTTCTAACTGTTGCTCGATTGCGGGCAATAATCATGACTCAGTTGAAGGCAATTTCATTACTGTCTGGAGTGAGATTTTTCTATGCTCGACCTACTTGAGAAAAAAAATATGTGACATCTCCTGAATAAATATACTTTTCCTCTGGGTTCACTAATCGCGATATTGTCAGAAAAAAAAAAATGCTCCGGAAGTCATCTGAAACTGGCTCCTGAGGCATTATGAGGCCAAATTAATAAACAAAAATAAATTCTGAGGGACTCGAATTTGTCAACAAGTAAAAGGCTTGAGGACTCCACGTGGGCTGAATTCTGTTTTGGAATCGCCGACTTCCGGTGCATTTGTTTTCCGATAGGTTGAAGAGGAATACTAGTCTACTCAGGATATTTGCTCAAACATTATTTAGTAAGATTAAAGAACTAGAGCGGGTGGTGGTGGGGAGGAGGGGATTTGAAAGAATCTTGCTCTCGAGCAGAGATGGCATGTTGCACCTGTTGAGTCTCCTCTCCCTTCCGCAGAGCGCGGTGAGGTCAGCCCTTACCGCATGGACGACCCCTTCCTGCTGCGGTTCCTGCGCGCGCGCTCCTTCAACGTCGACCGCGCCCACCGCCTGGTGAGTATCAGCGACGTCTGACTCCACTGTTAAAAAAATACCGGGGGGGGGGGGGTAATCTCTCATCCAAAATGTGTACAATTATCTATTTGATTCGAATTTTTGTTTTGATTTTTCTTTTTGATTTTCAAGGAAAATTTCCGTCTCTTTTCGATAAAATTTGATCTTTTAAGTTACCTCAATTTCTGAATTTTTCAACAATAGGTCGTCTTTTTGTTCATTTTTTTCTCGATTTTTCTGGTTTTTCTGATTTTGCTTGCTCTTGATTTTATTGCGATGATTTTCTTTGATTTAAAAAATGATTTTTGCCGTACAATAATTTTTTTGAAGTGACTCCCCCCCTAGAAAAATACCACGGTAAATGCCTACGGTAGGCGCCGTCGATTTGTTACCTGGTCCTGCACCGTAATATTTGACTACTGAGGAGGAGACGTCACAAGAACTGACGCTTGGGACATCACTGGTCGCGATCCTTTGAGATTTCCACGGGTACTAAATGTTCCACCCCTCTTTCCTTCAGCTCAAGAGGTACATGCGCTTCAAGGAAGAGAACCCCACCTACCAGAAGGGAGTGGACCCGCAGGGCTTCACCGACATAGGCGAGGCCGACATCATGACGGTGCTGCCCTACCGCGACCAGGCGGGCAGGCGCATCATGCTCTTCAAGATGGGTACGGCCATGTCAGCACAATAGCTGGAAAGTTCTATGTACACCATGCCACTGAGACAAATTCAAAATTCATGCCTTTTATTGTTCTATGTACAATAATTGTTTGTGCATGTTTTTGTTTCACACGACTTTGTGCGCAAAAATGCTGAACTAATTTCAAATGTGCTCTGCTTCAATTCTTAAAAAAAAAAAAATGTATCGCAAAGAATTTTTTGCAGCCGTATATCATAAAGCCAAATTTTCTTTGTAACACACAGAAAAATCTTTGTAATACAAAGAAAATATGGGAGTGGCCCTATACGTCGACGCACGTGTAACCGAAAGATATTTTAAAAATGAAAAAGGACTTTTTAATAAAATGGTTAAATAAAGAGCATATACCTCACATCGGTGCAAGACCGGTCGATTAAAAAAAAAAAAATATATATATATTTAACAAAAATCTAAAGAAGAAAAGTAATACCTCCTGATTTGTCTCCTCTTTGACGCTGATTGACTGACGCCTTGGAAGTTCTGGGACCGACCGCCAGGTCTGCGACAGCCCTAGGGCATGGCGTGCCCGCCCGAGAACTTCGTCGGCGTCAGCCAATCAGCTTCAAGGAGAAACAAATCAGGATGCATTATACTTTTCTTCTTTGGATCGAGGTTTAAATGAAGTGAAATACCCTATTGAGAAACCATGCTTCATGCTTCCCTCAGGTAACTGGGACCCGAGCAAGATCCCCATCGACGACATCTTCCGTGCCACGCTGCTCGTCCTGGAGCTGGGCACCATGGAGCCGCGGACGCAGGTCCACGGCGGGGTCGTCATCTTCGACCTGCAGGGTATCGGACTCCAGCACGCGTGGCAGGTGACTCCCACCATCGCCGCCAAGGTCATCCAGCTCATCGAGGTAGGCAAAGCGCTCCTGTAAGGAGGGCAGGGCAGGGCGAGGTATGGACGTTTGAAACGACGCTTTTGTTTTCAGCTAGGGATTGCAACCCCGAAAAAAAAACATCGGAAAAATATCGGGAAAACGCGATTTTTCGTATTTGTTAAAGGCTAAACATGGAAAAAAACAAAAACGGAAAAAAGAAAAAAAAACGATTTTTTGCCCTTACATGACTTAGGCTATTGAACAATAATATAGTTAAAATGCGTGTTTGCTACTCTAGGTGCGCGTTTGCTGGTTTTGCCAATTTGTAATGGTTGTTAAATCGTGTTAAACCAGGCGGAACCGCCGAAGCAGATCCCCTGTCCAGATAGGCAGCCCGCTGGCACGAGTGCGTGGCGGGCTAGCCTACCCTACCCCTGGCTGCATGACATGACCTACAGGCTGCACTATAGGTGTCCCTTCAATTAACCGTCTGGGGGTTGACGTCACGAAAATTTGGGTGCCAAGAGTTTTATTCCTGCTTTCCTCTGCGCATGGGCTCTACGCGGGTAGGCCACCACATTCACGCTAATGCTTGGCGGGCTGGCCTACTCGAGGTGTTGCAGGCGCTAGCAGTGCGTCCTCGTCGGTAAGGTCCAATGTGAGCACCCTATTGCCAATCGCTCTGATTTCGTTGTCTGACTTAAATGGCACTCGTACCCCACACCGAGAGTGGTGGTGATTGTGGTGGTGGTGACGCCTCCTGAGACCAACATCTCTGTCATAATGTTAAATCCTCCCGCGCCCACCCAGAGAGCGCTTTTGTCGCTTCACCCTGTTGCAACCCTGAGCCGCCCGCTCAGCGTGCAGTTCGTTGCGCGAGTCGCTAAGAGTCGGTTGAATACCGTGTGTTCGGGTGTGTCCCGTGTATCTATTTTGTGACTTTTTAAAGGTGTGTCCTAGTCTCTCATTCGGTGTGTCCGACAGTGCTCTTTTGTATCTGTGTACTAGATCAAGACTGAGTCCAATATATATATATATTAATCGTTCAAGTTTCGTGTCCCTCCGTCACTCACCCCTAGCACCCCCAAACAGACACTATCATTCGGAACTCAGGCCACCACAATCTCCTGCAGTATGAGAAATCCGTCCCGCATCTTGTAACTCATGGAAGTGACATATCCAGTGCACTGGGTATGTCGTATAGTCATATAGGACTTACAATCCTCTGAGGCTCAGACCTATCCTTAAAATACCCATGTTTTGCATAAATAAAGTCTAGAAGTACTCAAAATTAATACAATACTAAAATTTAGTATATGAAAAAAAAAGTTTTTTCCCTTCTAAATAAAAAAGTTGTTTCTGTCGATTTAAAAATACCGGTCGAGATACCGGTATTTTTATCTCTATGTTCAGGCTGGTTACGCACTGCTCCCTACTCGCTTACCGTTCTGTTGCTTTTCTTGTTGCAGACCACATTGCCCATGCGCACTGTTGCCGTCCACATCCTCAACGAGTCCTGGGTCTTCGACATCATCTACGGCCTGTTCAGCCCCCTCCTGGCAGACACAGCCATTGACAAGGTGGGCGCGAAACTGCATACAGAACGAATTATACTGATGCCGAAGCTTTTATTCAGGGACATCAATCACGGTCGTTGCTGCCGATGAAAATTCGCTACATAAGCCATAGTGATGCTGGTTCCATCGTGACCCTCAGTGAAATTGGTGGCATTGAGAGTTCTTACCCCTCGGCCTGCTTGTTTGTATGCTTTAGGTGTTCTTCCACGGCAGCGACATGTCCTCGCTGCACGAGCACATCGACCCCAAGCACTTGCCCGCGCGGTACGGAGGCTCGCGGCACGAGGTGCCGTACACGCAGTGGCTGGACGCCATACGCACCAAGAACGTTTTCCGGAAAGGTGAGGCGACGGGAATCAGTCATACAAAATGTGTACAATGATTTTGTTTTTCTGATTTTTCTTTTGATTTATCAATGAAACTTTCTGTCACCCCACTGTGAAAAATACTCGTAAGGGTTACGGGAAAATTTTCCATGATAAAAGTCGTAAAATTACAATTTGAAATTGTAAATTTACAAGCACTCCCTATGGACTTGGAATCGACCGACGAGCAAGAATGGGCTGTCGTAAATTTACGACATATTTTGTAAATCAAAATTACAAAAAATGCCGTAAATTTACGAGGATATTTTTCACAGTGCCTATGATTAATTTTGATTGTTTTAAAACCCCTATTTCTGGATGTTTTCAATTTTATATTTCGTTATTTTTGTCTGCTTAAGGATAATTTACGCTTCATTGCGTACATTCAATGCTTTTAACTAAAACATTCATAGGGACGGCAGGGCTTTGAACGGTGGCGGTGTGGGAGGTTCAATGATAAGCCGTATTGTTGCCATATCAAGTGTTCTTCGCCATTCTTTCCAAAGAGAAACTTTGAATTTTCCACCGATTTTTCAGTTTTTTTTTATTTATTTTTTTATTTTGCTTTTTATTTTATTTTCAGTTTTTTTCTCAAATGATTAATTTGGTGTTGTACAATGATTTTTCGAAGTGACCTCCCCCTCGAGGTGATGGCCCTTGATAGGGACTTCCGTATTTGCTCTGCTGGTGGAGTACAGGAGTAGGATGGGTGGCCTAGCAGCCAGGCCAGAGGTGCAGGCAGTTGTCGCAAACTCGAAACTCGCAGACACCGTGAAAAATAGTCGTTGGGTTACGGGAAAATTTCCCATTGTGAGTCGTAAAGCTCGGTAAAGCTACAATATTGAATTGTTATTTTACAAGCACTTCCTATTGACTTAGAACTTATCGACGATCAGAAATGGCCAGTCGTAGATTTACAACATTTTTCGTAAATCAAAATTATAACAAATGTTGTAAATAATTTACGAGGATAGTTTTCACGGTGGAGAACCGCGCACCTGTAGCGTTCTGGTGGATCCCAGACCATGCGAGAGCCGCTAGGGTGGCTCGAGGCTGGGCTGGACCCGGCTGGCGTTGTTCTATCAACGTACGCTCACCGCGCAGCTCGTTCGTCCTCCGCATATATCTGCCTTCGTCTTTCTCAGTATCGTGCTCCATGGAACGACAAAGACAGACACACTAGATGTGAGCGCCAAGCCGAACCGGGCGGTGTTGGCAGCTTTGTTGCCAGGGACGGACAGCCGACGTTGGTGCCTCTATGTCTCTCAGTCGCTGTGCGAGTGGCCTAAGCGACCACTGGGTGAAGGCATTTCCTCTCTGACTGACTCTTTTCACGTGTTACAGAGCTCAACGGACTCGGGTACGAGATCGACGAGGACCCCACCTTGGACTACTACTAATGCCAAGGATTGCTTCTCTATTCGGACTCAGAGGCTAGGGCGGCTCTAAATGTAAATTTGAGCTCGTTGCGCAGTGGATTTCCTCCCTCAAAAATGGTCCGTCTGCTTTTGAGGGCGGCTCATTACTGATTTAGAACGCCACCTTTGGTCCAAATCTGAGAAAACACACCACGCAACGAGCTCAAATTTTCATCATGGGCCACCCGCCGGTGGCGCGCTCAGCACTTTCCTAGTTGCACATTTATCTCATCGAAAAATTATTGACTAGCCGATTGATTAAAATGAGGTAAGAAATTATTGAGTGGCTTCTTGAGTTCTGCAAGGTGATGACAGGGTATGGCATTATTTAATGACTGCTGGATGAGAAAAGTGTGGGGTGGAAAAATTTTTAGAGGCTAAATATTGCTGGGACTATAGGGCAGTTAATTTTATGTAATCTAGTTAGAAGTTAACCTTTAGCCAGAAAGAGATGATTGGGGGTATCTTTCAGTGTGATTAAATTGTGATAAATAGGCTTTTAAAAAGAGAATGTGTGCGATTTAAGCATCTAAATGTTAAACATTGACATTTTATGTAACAGAGTAAAAAAGAAAAAAATCATAAGTGCTCCACATTTTCTGATAATATACTGATTATATTAAGAGTTCTGTTTTGATGCCCTTTCCGTTTTTGAATTTATTTGTTTCGTAAACGGAAACTACACCCCTAGACTGACTCTACGAGAGGTACGAGTGAGTATCAGAGTGGTCTCAACATCACAAGCGATTAAAGTCTTATCGACTGACAGGGCTTTTTTCGAAAACGTGTTCCGGGCCAAAACGCTCACCTTCCGACGATGCGAATAGAAGTCCGTAACTTATATACCGGCCTGGACTGGATGGACAAACCGGGCAAGGAATTTCGAAATTTTGTCAAACAAGGTGGGTTCGCAAGTCGTCTCCGCCGGGCCGGGCCTGCACTTGCCCATGCGAATAGAAATCCCTATCTACCGGCCTGGACAGGCCCGGCGCGGCGAAGACGACTTTCGCTTTTTATAAAGTTCAAAGCGAATTTCTTCCAAACTAAAGCCCCTATCGTGCTTCTAGCAACTGAAACACGTTTCACGGTGCGTAAAGAATATTCCCTGTGAATTTGGGTGTGACCGGAGACTTTCGATTTTTTGTCAAATTTCCAAAGACTATAAATCATTCGAAAACCGTCGAAAAAATATAATTAGGTCGACCGAGATTCGAACACGACAAAAGCGTCCCGACAGCCTAGATGGTTTGGGGCGGGGGGCAGGGACGGTAACCACTAGGCTGTCGGTTCGCACACCTGACGGCGATGCGAATTGGAATCTCTATCTACCGGCTTGGACACCCGGCGCGGCGGAGACGATTTTCGATCCGACTTCGTTCTTGCCGCTAGCCCGAAAAAATGACCAGTAGATAGGGAAAGCGATTCGCGCGGCATTGAGATGTGCGTCCTGCTAGCCGAGATGGTTAACGCACTGTCCCCCTGTCCCAAATCATCTCGGCTGGCGAGACGTTTTGCAGGTTCAAATCCCGCCGGAACTTTTTTTTCTTCTTCTTTTTTTTTCTTTAATTTTTTTTTGTCATTTCCATGTCACTCGTTTAAGAGGATAAGTTATTTAAAGCAATATACACCTCGACGGAAACAAGGAATTCTGTTCCTTCGCGAACACCGTCGGTTCATTTAAGAAGGGGAAAAAAAATACCTCTGCGGTCGGTTTTGAACCAAGGGCCTTTGCTACGGATGTCCGTTGCCCTATCCACTGGACCACAAACCTAAGCTGGAAACAACACTGCAAGCACCACATAGCTTCCGAAAAGATTCTGGTACCAGGAGTCGATTTCGAGGAGGTTACCTCCTCGCCTCTTCTGAACTCCGGGTGGAATACGGCTCGTTTCGCACGATTTTCTCTCAAACATGCAGGCGCGGGCTGGCGTCGAATGGGTTGCCTACCCATAAGGCGCCGATTGAACAATTCACTATTCCTTGCGTAAAATGCGAATTTCTCCCAAACCAAGAACGGTATCGTGTCCAGGTCGACTCTAGTGCACCCCCAGACCAACCCCCAAGGGTGAAATCATCCGAAAATCGTCGAAAAAAAAACCATGATCGACCGAGATTCGAACACGACAAAAACGACCCGACAGCCTAGTTGGTTTGGGACGGGGGACGGGTGTGCTAACCACTAGGCTGTCGGATCGCACACCTTTTGGCGATGCGAATTGGAATCCCTATCTACCGGCCTGGACGAGCTCCGCGCGGCGCAGAAGAGTTTTCCTTTCCGAATAGGATTCCGAATTTCTCCCTAAGCAAGAACGGTATCGCGTGCTTCTGGCTACTGACATATGTTTCACAGTGCATACAGAGGATTCCCTGTGAATTTCAGCGTGATCTGAGACTTTCGATTTTTGGTCAAATTTCCAAAGGCTATAGCCTTTGCATTTCTAGGGATTTTGGTCCAAAAACATTTTTCCTCCAAATTGACGGGGTTTGTGCAGAGGGGCTCTAGTGCACCCAGAGACTAACCCCGGAAGGTGAAATCATCCGAAAACCGGCGAAAAAAAATTATTAGGTCGACCGAGATTCGAACACGACAAAAGCGACCCGACAGCCTAGTTGGTTTGGGACGGGGGACGGGTGTGCTAACCACTAGGCTGTCGGATCGCACACCTCTTGGCGATGCGAATTGGAATCCCTATCTACCGGCCTGGACGAGCTCCGCGCGGCGCAGAAGAATTTTCTTTTCCCTGTCACTTTTTTAGGGCCCAAAAGATCCAATCGAGGGGCTAAGCTATTTAACGCATCATACAACCTCGAAGGAAAACAGGTATTCTTCTTCTCTCTTAAGACCGTTGCTATAAAACTGATAAAGCAAAATGTCTTCGGCGCTCGGGTTCGAACCCGAGAGCTTCAGAGCAGGTGCCCGCTGCTCTAACCACTACACTACAGACTTCTGCTGTCAGCGGCACTGCAAGCACCACATAGCTTCCGAAAATCTCTTGTTACCAGGAGCCGATTTCGAGGAGGTTACCTCCTCGCCTCTTCTGAACTCCGGGTGGAATACGGCTCGTTTCGCACGATTTTCTCTCTGTCGTGTATTGGCAACCCTGCCTAAGTGTTTACCTTGTATCCACCAGAGTGCGAATAAATCAGTTGTCATCCAGACCTCGCTCGTATCAGTCAGTCACCTGGCCTCGCCCTGCTACCCTGTCCTTACACCTTTAGACCAATAGTACTCGGTCCACCATCCTAAGTAGTCCGGCTCAACGAACCATAACACAACATGGCGCAGTCGTAGTGGTGTATGGACAAGTGGAGTAAGTGTAATCTCTTCTCTCAAAGGCAGCGAAAAGCCTGGGTCGAGGTGTCAGTGTTGGGCGGCAACGCAGAAAAGTTGACCGTAGTCCCAAGGGGCATTCTTCTTCCCAGAGTCGGGAGATTGGGCCTGACATTCACGAGTGTGAATTTGACTGTGATATTGATAGCGAAACTGTGATAAAACTGTGATATAATTGTGATACCTGTGAGACTGAACCCCGTGAACACCACGTGGCGGTGAGGTTATGGAGTCCATTAAACCTCTAGTACCTGGTGAAGATCTCGAAGCTCAGTGGAAATTCCTTAAGTGGCAGTTTGATGGCTACGTTTTGTTCGATGCTGCTCGTGCCGCGTGGTCGACAGAGAACAAAGCCAAGGCACTGATGCACTTCATTGGCTTGGAATGTGCATATCTGTATGAAACAGCACTTCCAGCCACTAAGAAGGACCATGTAGCCCTCATTGCTCACATTGATGAACAAGTGAAACCAGTCACTAACGCTTGTTTTGAGCGATTTCAATTCAAGAAGCTGGTTAGGAAGCCGGGGGAAGACATCAATCACTTTGTGTCAAGATGTCGTGCTAAGCTTGCCAGTTGTGGAATCCCTGCTGGTTTCTCACCAGACTTCATGATCATGGATGCTTTGGTTCACCCTCTAACAGACCAAACGCTACAACGACATTTCTTCCAAACTAAAGACTTGAAGCTGGAGAAAGTGATCGACGACTTAAAGATACATGAAGCTGGCCAGGAACAGATTAGGGAGATTCAAAGCTGCCGCTCCCAAATAAGTGCACTCTCTATCCAGAAGTCAAAAAGTAATGAAGTGCGGTTTGTCAAAACAGATGAGGCAGCAGGGAAGACTCGTCGCAGATCAAGATCAAGTTCCGCCCCAAGATCAGTGGAGAGAAGGTCGAGATCAAGATCATCTTCACGAAGCAGAGGCAAACCTAGCAGGAGCAACCAACGTCGTTCTCGTTCAAGATCCAAGTCTGGAGATAGGAATGCAAGACGCTATCGAGCCCGCTCACCTACACCTGGAGCAAGCAGAGTGAGTACAGACGACGAGAGTGACTGCCAGAACTGTGGCTATAGCCATGGCAGTGACTGGTGCCCTGCTAGGGACAAAAAGTGCCACTCATGTGGACACTTGGGACATTTTGCCTATAACTGTCAGCCAAATGATGAGGTTCTCATAAGTCAAGTGCATTGTGTGTCTTCTGTGATTATTACTGATGTAGAAAATCAATATGCAAAAGAAACTCTAAATGATCAAACGCTCCAACAAGTACTTGATTTTTATAATAATGGTTGGCCCAAAAATTCTAACTCTTTAAATGACAACTTAAAGAAATACTATGCAATCAGAAATGACTTAACAGTTGATAATAATTTAGTATATTTTAAGAATAGGTTAGTCATTCCAAATAGTCTTAGACAGTCTACCTTGATTCAATTACATTCTGGACATCAGAAAATTGTCAAATCTAAAGCTTTAGCTCAACAGACAGTATTCTGGCCTGGTATAAATTCAGACTTAGAAACATTTGTTACTAAATGTTCTGTATGTGCTGAAGTTGCACCCTCCCAGAAAAAACCAGAAATGATTCAACACGATATCCCTGATTTACCCTGGTGGCAAATCGCAGTGGATATTCTTGAACTCAAAGGTCTTTTCTATCTTGTTGTTGTTGATTACTATAGTAAATGGATTGATGCCATCCAAATGAAGAACAAAACTGCTCATACTGTTGTAGATATACTAAGTTTTCTATTTTCTATCCATGGAGTTCCTAAAGTAGTACTGACTGACAACAACCCATTTAAATCCTATGTGTGTACTGAATTTGCTAAAGAGCAAAACTTCAAAATTGTAACTTGCAGCCCCCACTTCCACCAATCTAACGGATTAGCTGAAAGAGCTGTTGGTATTGTCAAATCAATGTTGAAAAAGTGTTTTAGAGACCCTAAAGCCACCTTGCAAAATTGTTTGTTGCAGTATAGAATAACTCCCATAACAGGTTTAGGGGCCTCTCCAGCTCAATTATTAATGAGTAGGCAACTTAGGTCATCCCTTCCAATTCATGTGAGTAAATTGAAACCTTCAGTAATACCTAATGTTACAACTTTGCTATCCCAAAAATCAAACTTGACAAAAAATTATTATGACAAAACAGCTGCTGGTAAAGAGTATGAATTTAGTCCATCTGATTATGTGTACATGCAAAACCCCTTTACAAAAGAGTGGGAACCTGGAATAATTGTTGAAAAGTTAGATGAGCCTAGATCGTATCTTGTTAAGAATAGTGGTAATTCTCGAGTGGTAAGGAGAAATGTAACATTTTTAAAACCTAATCCATCTGGTCAAACAAAACCTTACTGTACACCTGTATATATGTTACCTGCTTCTAGAAATAATGTTCCAATTATAAATGAAATTCCTAACAATGATGTACCTCAAAATAATGTTCCTAATTTGAACCAAGATGCTCAAATAAACCTCAATGAAATTGATCTCAATTTGCAACGGTGGAGGGAACAAATAAGAAATAGAATGGATCCACCAGTAAATCGTACCAGGACTCGCACAATAAAGAAACCTGATCGACTGAATTTGTAATTTGTTAAATTGTTAACCATTTATTTATTTGTTATTGTTATTGTTAACATTTTGTTATTGTTATATATTTGTTGTACCTAACTCTCAAAGGGGAAGGTGTCGTGTATTGGCAACCCTGCCTAAGTGTTTACCTTGTATCCACCAGAGTGCGAATAAATCAGTTGTCATCCAGACCTCGCTCGTATCAGTCAGTCACCTGGCCTCGCCCTGCTACCCTGTCCTTACACCTTTAGACCAATAGTACTCGGTCCACCATCCTAAGTAGTCCGGCTCAACGAACCATAACACAACACTCTCAAACATGCAGGCGCGGGCTGGCGTCGAATGGGTTGCCTACCCATAAGGCGCCGATTGAACAATTCACTATTCCTTGCGTAAAATGCGAATTTCTCCCAAACCAAGAACGGTATCGTGTCCAGGTCGACTCTAGTGCACCCCCAGACCAACCCCCAAGGGTGAAATCATCCGAAAATCGTCGAAAAAAAAACCATGATCGACCGAGATTCGAACACGACAAAAACGACCCGACAGCCTAGTTGGTTTGGGACGGGGGACGGGTGTGCTAACCACTAGGCTGTCGGATCGCACACCTTTTGGCGATGCGAATTGGAATCCCTATCTACCGGCCTGGACGAGCTCCGCGCGGCGCAGAAGAGTTTTCCTTTCCGAATAGGATTCCGAATTTCTCCCTAAGCAAGAACGGTATCGCGTGCTTCTGGCTACTGACATATGTTTCACAGTGCATACAGAGGATTCCCTGTGAATTTCAGCGTGATCTGAGACTTTCGATTTTTGGTCAAATTTCCAAAGGCTATAGCCTTTGCATTTCTAGGGATTTTGGTCCAAAAACATTTTTCCTCCAAATTGACGGGGTTTGTGCAGAGGGGCTCTAGTGCACCCAGAGACTAACCCCGGAAGGTGAATTCATCCGAAAACCGGCGAAAAAAAATTATTAGGTCGACCGAGATTCGAACACGACAAAAGCGACCCGACAGCCTAGTTGGTTTGGGACGGGGGACGGGTGTGCTAACCACTAGGCTGTCGGATCGCACACCTCTTGGCGATGCGAATTGGAATCCCTATCTACCGGCCTGGACGAGCTCCGCGCGGCGCAGAAGAATTTTCTTTTCCCTGTCACTTTTTTAGGGCCCAAAAGATCCAATCGAGGGGCTAAGCTATTTAACGCATCATACAACCTCGAAGGAAAACAGGTATTCTTCTTCTCTCTTAAGACCGTTGCTATAAAACTGATAAAGCAAAATGTCTTCGGCGCTCGGGTTCGAACCCGAGAGCTTCAGAGCAGGTGCCCGCTGCTCTAACCACTACACTACAGACTTCTGCTGTCAGCGGCACTGCAAGCACCACATAGCTTCCGAAAATCTCTTGTTACCAGGAGCCGATTTCGAGGAGGTTACCTCCTCGCCTCTTCTGAACTCCGGGTGGAATACGGCTCGTTTCGCACGATTTTCTCTCAAACATGCAGGCGCGGGCTGGCGTCGAATGGGTTGCCTACCCATAAGGCGCCGATTGAACAATTCACTATTCCTTGCGTAAAATGCGAATTTCTCCCAAACCAAGAACGGTATCGTGTCCAGGTCGACTCTAGTGCACCCCCAGACCAACCCCCAAGGGTGAAATCATCCGAAAATCGTCGAAAAAAAAACCATGATCGACCGAGATTCGAACACGACAAAAACGACCCGACAGCCTAGTTGGTTTGGGACGGGGGACGGGTGTGCTAACCACTAGGCTGTCGGATCGCACACCTTTTGGCGATGCTAATTGGAATCCCTATCTACCGGCCTGGACGAGCTCCGCGCGGCGCAGAAGAGTTTTCCTTTCCGAATAGGATTCCGAATTTCTCCCTAAGCAAGAACGGTATCGCGTGCTTCTGGCTACTGACATATGTTTCACAGTGCATACAGAGGATTCCCTGTGAATTTCAGCGTGATCTGAGACTTTCGATTTTTGGTCAAATTTCCAAAGGCTATAGCCTTTGCATTTCTAGGGATTTTGGTCCAAAAACATTTTTCCTCCAAATTGACGGGGTTTGTGCAGAGGGGCTCTAGTGCACCCAGAGACTAACCCCGGAAGGTGAAATCATCCGAAAACCGGCGAAAAAAAATTATTAGGTCGACCGAGATTCGAACACGACAAAAACGACCCGACAGCCTAGTTGGTTTGGGACGGGGGACGGGTGTGCTAACCACTAGGCTGTCGGATCGCACACCTCTTGGCGATGCGAATTGGAATCCCTATCTACCGGCCTGGACGAGCTCCGCGCGGCGCAGAAGAATTTTCTTTTCCCTGTCACTTTTTTAGGGCCCAAAAGATCCAATCGAGGGGCTAAGCTATTTAACGCATCATACAACCTCGAAGGAAAACAGGTATTCTTCTTCTCTCTTAAGACCGTTGCTATAAAACTGATAAAGCAAAATGTCTTCGGCGCTCGGGTTCGAACCCGAGAGCTTCCGAGCAGGTGCCCGCTGCTCTAACCACTACACTACAGACTTCTGCTGTCAGCGGCACTGCAAGCACCACATAGCTTCCGAAAATCTCTTGTTACCAGGAGCCGATTTCGAGGAGGTTACCTCCTCGCCTCTTCTGAACTCCGGGTGGAATACGGCTCGTTTCGCACGATTTTCTCTCAAACATGCAGGCGCGGGCTGGCGTCGAATGGGTTGCCTACCCATAAGGCGCCGATTGAACAATTCACTATTCCTTGCGTAAAATGCGAATTTCTCCCAAACCAAGAACGGTATCGTGTCCAGGTCGACTCTAGTGCACCCCCAGACCAACCCCCAAGGGTGAAATCATCCGAAAATCGTCGAAAAAAAAACCATGATCGACCGAGATTCGAACACGACAAAAACGACCCGACAGCCTAGTTGGTTTGGGACGGGGGACGGGTGTGCTAACCACTAGGCTGTCGGATCGCACACCTTTTGGCGATGCGAATTGGAATCCCTATCTACCGGCCTGGACGAGCTCCGCGCGGCGCAGAAGAGTTTTCCTTTCCGAATAGGATTCCGAATTTCTCCCTAAGCAAGAACGGTATCGCGTGCTTCTGGCTACTGACATATGTTTCACAGTGCATACAGAGGATTCCCTGTGAATTTCAGCGTGATCTGAGACTTTCGATTTTTGGTCAAATTTCCAAAGGCTATAGCCTTTGCATTTCTAGGGATTTTGGTCCAAAAACATTTTTCCTCCAAATTGACGGGGTTTGTGCAGAGGGGCTCTAGTGCACCCAGAGACTAACCCCGGAAGGTGAAATCATCCGAAAACCGGCGAAAAAAAATTATTAGGTCGACCGAGATTCGAACACGACAAAAACGACCCGACAGCCTAGTTGGTTTGGGACGGGGGACGGGTGTGCTAACCACTAGGCTGTCGGATCGCACACCTTTTGGCGATGCGAATTGGAATCCCTATCTACCGGCCTGGACGAGCTCCGCGCGGCGCAGAAGAGTTTTCCTTTCCGAATAGGATTCCGAATTTCTCCCTAAGCAAGAACGGTATCGCGTGCTTCTGGCTACTGACATATGTTTCACAGTGCATACAGAGGATTCCCTGTGAATTTCAGCGTGATCTGAGACTTTCGATTTTTGGTCAAATTTCCAAAGGCTATAGCCTTTGCATTTTTAGGGATTTTGGTCCAAAAACATTTTTCCTCCAAATTGACGGGGTTTGTGCAGAGGGGCTCTAGTGCACCCAGAGACTAACCCCGGAAGGTGAAATCATCCGAAAACCGGCGAAAAAAAATTATTAGGTCGACCGAGATTCGAACACGACAAAAGCGACCCGACAGCCTAGTTGGTTTGGGACGGGGGACGGGTGTGCTAACCACTAGGCTGTCGGATCGCACACCTCTTGGCGATGCGAATTGGAATCCCTATCTACCGGCCTGGACGAGCTCCGCGCGGCGCAGAAGAATTTTCTTTTCCCTGTCACTTTTTTAGGGCCCAAAAGATCCAATCGAGGGGCTAAGCTATTTAACGCATCATACAACCTCGAAGGAAAACAGGTATTCTTCTTCTCTCTTAAGACCGTTGCTATAAAACTGATAAAGCAAAATGTCTTCGGCGCTCGGGTTCGAACCCGAGAGCTTCAGAGCAGGTGCCCGCTGCTCTAACCACTACACTACAGACTTCTGCTGTCAGCGGCACTGCAAGCACCACATAGCTTCCGAAAATCTCTTGTTACCAGGAGCCGATTTCGAGGAGGTTACCTCCTCGCCTCTTCTGAACTCCGGGTGGAATACGGCTCGTTTCGCACGATTTTCTCTCAAACATGCAGGCGCGGGCTGGCGTCGAATGGGTTGCCTACCCATAAGGCGCCGATTGAACAATTCACTATTCCTTGCGTAAAATGCGAATTTCTCCCAAACCAAGAACGGTATCGTGTCCAGGTCGACTCTAGTGCACCCCCAGACCAACCCCCAAGGGTGAAATCATCCGAAAATCGTCGAAAAAAAAACCATGATCGACCGAGATTCGAACACGACAAAAACGACCCGACAGCCTAGTTGGTTTGGGACGGGGGACGGGTGTGCTAACCACTAGGCTGTCGGATCGCACACCTTTTGGCGATGCGAATTGGAATCCCTATCTACCGGCCTGGACGAGCTCCGCGCGGCGCAGAAGAGTTTTCCTTTCCGAATAGGATTCCGAATTTCTCCCTAAGCAAGAACGGTATCGCGTGCTTCTGGCTACTGACATATGTTTCACAGTGCATACAGAGGATTCCCTGTGAATTTCAGCGTGATCTGAGACTTTCGATTTTTGGTCAAATTTCCAAAGGCTATAGCCTTTGCATTTCTAGGGATTTTGGTCCAAAAACATTTTTCCTCCAAATTGACGGGGTTTGTGCAGAGGGGCTCTAGTGCACCCAGAGACTAACCCCGGAAGGTGAAATCATCCGAAAACCGGCGAAAAAAAATTATTAGGTCGACCGAGATTCGAACACGACAAAAACGACCCGACAGCCTAGTTGGTTTGGGACGGGGGACGGGTGTGCTAACCACTAGGCTGTCGGATCGCACACCTTTTGGCGATGCGAATTGGAATCCCTATCTACCGGCCTGGACGAGCTCCGCGCGGCGCAGAAGAGTTTTCCTTTCCGAATAGGATTCCGAATTTCTCCCTAAGCAAGAACGGTATCGCGTGCTTCTGGCTACTGACATATGTTTCACAGTGCATACAGAGGATTCCCTGTGAATTTCAGCGTGATCTGAGACTTTCGATTTTTGGTCAAATTTCCAAAGGCTATAGCCTTTGCATTTTTAGGGATTTTGGTCCAAAAACATTTTTCCTCCAAATTGACGGGGTTTGTGCAGAGGGGCTCTAGTGCACCCAGAGACTAACCCCGGAAGGTGAAATCATCCGAAAACCGGCGAAAAAAAATTATTAGGTCGACCGAGATTCGAACACGACAAAAGCGACCCGACAGCCTAGTTGGTTTGGGACGGGGGACGGGTGTGCTAACCACTAGGCTGTCGGATCGCACACCTCTTGGCGATGCGAATTGGAATCCCTATCTACCGGCCTGGACGAGCTCCGCGCGGCGCAGAAGAATTTTCTTTTCCCTGTCACTTTTTTAGGGCCCAAAAGATCCAATCGAGGGGCTAAGCTATTTAACGCATCATACAACCTCGAAGGAAAACAGGTATTCTTCTTCTCTCTTAAGACCGTTGCTATACTGATAAAGCAAAATGTCTTCGGCGCTCGGGTTCGAACCCGAGAGCTTCAGAACAGGTGCCCGCTGCTCTAACCACTACACTACAGACTTCTGCTGTCAGCGGCACTGCAAGCACCACATAGCTTCCGAAAATCTCTTGTTACCAGGAGCCGATTTCGAGGAGGTTACCTCCTCGCCTCTTCTGAACTCCGGGTTGAATACGGCTCGTTTCGCACGATTTTCTCTCAAACATGCAGGCGCGGGCTGGCGTCGAATGGGTTGCCTACCCATAAGGCGCCGATTGAACAATTCACTATTCCTTGCGTAAAATGCGAATTTCTCCCAAACCAAGAACGGTATCGTGTCCAGGTCGACTCTAGTGCACCCCCAGACCAACCCCCAAGGGTGAAATCATCCGAAAACCGGCGAAAAAAAAATTATTTGGTCGACCGAGGTTCGAACACGACAAAAGCGTTCTGACAGCCTTGGTGGTTTCTCTGGAAACGCAAGTGTGTACTTGAATGCAGTATTTCCTGCAAACCCCCATGTATTCAGGAAATAATTTGTACTTAGTCAAGTATTCAGGAAATAGTGTGTACCTGGTCAGGTCTGGAGGAAATCCTGTGTACTTGACCAGGTACACACGAAAACCACCATACATTTATGGGGGAGATTTCGTGTGTACCTGGTCAAGTACACAGGATTTCCTGCATACCTGACCAGGTACACACTATTTTCTGCATACTTGACTAAGTACACATTATTTCCTGAATTCATGGGGGTATGCAGGAAATACTGCATTCAAGTACACACTTACGTTTTCAGAGTTGGGGCGGGGGTCAGGGACGGTAACCACTAGGCTGACGGTTCGCACACTTTGTGGCGATGCGAATAGGAATCCCTATCTACCGGCCTGGACGGGCCCGGCCCGACGATTTTCGATCCGACTTCGTTCTTGCCGCTTGCCCGATTAAATGGCGCGTAGGTGGTGATAGCGATTCGCAAGGCGGAGGGATGTGCGTTCCGCCAGCCGCTCCGACTTAGTTTTTGCCGCTTGCCCGTGGAAATGTACGTTTCGCCAGCCGAGATGGTTTACGCACCGTCCCTCCGTGTCAAACCCACTCGGCTGGCGGTACGTTTTGCAGGTTTAAATCCCGGTGGACACTGCCTCCCCCTTTAATTCTTTTCCACATTACTTTTATACCGCCCACAAGATCCAATGAAAAATAATTTTTCCGCGTTGGAATTAGAATCTTGGTGTTCATTTACCTGTCCGTCGATTTTTGGTAGGAATATTTGTTTGCTGTAAGTGACGAGAGTTGGGCAGGTTTACTCTAGTGTACCCCCTGATTGTTCGTCAAAGGCTGGTTAATTCGATAATTGGTGACAGATGAAGAAATTAAATGCTGGGATTCGAAGTCGAACCCAAAAGCGTTCTGACAGCCTAGATCAATTCTTTTGCTGGTCAAAATGATGTTTAACATGTTCTCCAATCCCTGTCGTGCATCGCCTGAGTTGTCATGGATTTATAATTTATTTTTTTTTTTTTTTTATAAGGATAGTTGCAGGGTTTAGAATAACAATATTTCGAATATGCAGATGTTTTATATCAAAATATTGACATCTTTGATAATTGGTACCATACATGCAAACATAATGCTTATTCGTCTTATGAAAAGAAGTAAACAGTCGTTTTTTGTTTTCTTTTATATGTCTTATTATAAGACCTTTGCATCAGCAGCTAATTGTGCAAATTATTTCAGAAAGGCAAATTATTTCAGAAAGAGTAATGTACCCAAAGAAAATACAATACATCAAAAAGAGAGCGTCATTGATTTGCACTATTGACAATTTAAAAAAAAACTTCAATAATATTTCAGGAAATTGGTCATAAAGCTCTCTGGAATAAAACTGAATGAAAAGGTCAAGAAGTTCAAAACCAATATGTCATTTTAAAGCCAGAAGAGTCAATAGGCGTTTCCATGGTGCTTGCCTGTCTAACAAGCCTTGACTTGGAACCTCTACTGCCTCTAACTGACATGGATCGGCGCGCGGCTGATTCAAAAGATCGATTTAAGGGTGTCAGGGGCGAATCTTCCTGATCTGGAGGTCCGGGTAGCTGAATTGCAGTTGGGAGCGAGGTCAGTTCAAAATTTGCTGATACATCACATTGATCTTCATATGACTCTTTAGGTAAAGGCCTGTATCAAATCATAAAAACTTTTAGAGTTTCAACAACAACTCAGAAAGTTTAAGTTGAATTGAAACTACTTACCTTTTAGGAATACATTGAATGCAATCAGCCATGCTCCAATCTTTCCCAAATTCTTCTCCTTCCTCTACAGTTTGAGGCAGACTATGGTGCAATGTCTCTGGAAGCCTTAGCCCAGTAAGTCCTCCAAGCACAGATATTGCTCCCATAATTACCAGAGGCAAAACTAAATTCTCTCTTCCCTTGAACAAGTAAATTTATGATGCAATATACCCACAATAGCAATAATAAAGAAACTGCCAAAAATTTATTTTGAACACAGGTTTAGCTCTCACCAAGTATGTTATAAATGGTATCAAAATGAGACCAAGACCCGCTATATAACCTGAAGCTCCAATTCCAACACCTCTCATTTGGGTTGGATAAAGTTCTCCAGCAAATGGGTATATTATTAGAAATGATGCAGAAATTGCAAATTTGGAGAATAAGTAAAGCACTAATGTGGCTGTGACAGCATCTAAAGAGCAAGGTAAAGCAGAATATGATAAACAGAGATAGGATTCTGCATACTCTGTATACCGTATTCCTTTAGACATCACGATACAGACCTTCTGGCAAAAGGACTGTGACAATACAGCTGATTCCACTGAGGATCATACAAATTGAAAGAGGCCACCTCCTTCCCCACCAGTCCATGACAACCCAGCATGCCAGGTAGCTTGGAATTTCAACCAATGACGACAAAAGGAAACTCAGGTACTCATTATTTCCTAGAGCTGGTCCATAATAACTTAGACCAACATAAACCATGTTGTTTGCAAACCTGAAAGACAAAAATTGAAGCAAAAGGAAATATATGCATGGTATTGCAATCCATAAAAAGTCTCTGACTAACCAGTTGAGGGTGATGAGGGTTGTTTTAAGGCGCATATTTGGTGTTTTGCATAATGCAAAAACACTTGGGCCCTCTTTAAGTCGCTTTTCTTCACTTTTAGTTCGGTGCAGCATCATTCTTTGCTAGAAATACAAAATATCATAAATCAAACAAGAACAATGAGGTTTCTATGATTGTTTTTCAACGAGAAAACTTACTTTTAACTTTTGTTTAAAACTTTCGGGGAGTTCATGTTGATTAACTCTTGCTAGAGTTTCCAAAACTTTTGAGGCTTCCTCAAGACGGCCCTTGGCCAGAAGCCATCGTGGTGATTCAGGAAGGAACCTTGGCACAAATATCATTAAACAATAATTATAGCACTGGTTATCTTTGATCAAATGAAATTTGATTGACTGGAACTGAAACAGCTTACCACCAGTAAATAAAGTACACTAGAAAGGGTAATGATGTAGCCAGAGCCAGAGTAACCCAGTTACGTACTAAGTAAGTCACTCCAGCCAAGAGAACCAGCCCTAAGGTATAGAAGAGACATGTCATAACGGTGACAAAAGACCTGTAGTTTGGACCCACTAATTCCAAAGCTGGTTCAGTTTTAAAAGGCACAAGAAATATAAAAAACATTAGTACAAAAAAGGCCGCTTAGGGATGAAAGACAGTCTGGACAGACGACTATGACTAATAAGTTCACTTACATATGATAAATGGAATTTGATAGATAGCCGGTATTGTCAGCCCCACAATGATTCGCGACACAGCCCAAGACCAGAACTCTGGGGCTACCGCTGTACATATGCTTCCAATAATCAGTGTAGCCAAACAAAGAAAAAAAGACAATCTTCTTCCAAGTCTAAAAAGACAAGAAAGATGATGTGGATTAGAGTATGCAAACACTCATCAATATTGCAGAGAATGTATTGGTACTGTACTGACCTATCATTCAGAACACCAAACAAATAAACTCCTACTGGTCCCCCTGTATTGAGTGCAGCAAGTCCTATTGTAGGGTAGATATCTTTACTGCACACTAAATTAAACTAAAAAAGAGATGAAATAGCTTCACTTAAAATTTCTATAAAAAATTTCATTTCAGAATGACAAATGAAACGGAATAAAATAGTAAACAAATAAAGTAACAGTACACACATCAATAACAATTGAGGAAGTTATTTCAGAGGTATCATACTCCCACCCATCATGGCAAGGTTCCGTACTCCAAGACGAATTCGGCTCTAGGTCATAGGGAGATGTGCTTTTCAACAAAGCCGCCCAATCCACAGCATATCGTGCACAGCTCTGGTAAGTGCCATTTGGCCCATCCTGTTGGAAATAATGAAAATAATAATAAAACAAATAAAAACATTAAAAAGCAGTATATAAGTAAGAGTTTTCCTTGACAGAACATACAGCAGGTATGGAGAGCAGTTTTCTATACTCTTGAGATGCGTTGGGTAGCATATTTTCCAGCTCCACGTTTTTGCACCAATGTGGAGGCGTGTCTGCCATGAACAACTGATTGAAAGCACAAAATCCACATGGAATGCAGGCAGGCAGACACACAAACCATAGGAGGATCTTCTGGTATCGTCCAAACTCTCCCACCTGTGGAAGTAGGTCATCCAGATCCATCTCCTAAGAGACAAATAGAACAGTTAGAAGAAACACAAACCCCTGTCCTTAGTAAGATACATTTGAAAATTTGTGGTACATTTCTCTTGGAAGGGCTCAGGCTCTAACACTAGAAGTACACAAAAACAACCTGCTACTTCTGAACAAGAAAATGACATCTTTAAAAGAAGTGAAAATTATCATTATCAAATTATAAGGGTAAGGATCACAACATGAAAACTTGCGAAACAGCACTGTTTTCAATTGTAATCAATTCTTTTGAATTTAATTTTCAACATCATCTGCTTTTCAAATAGCACTTATTCAATTACATTTTCTTGACTATTGTTTGACATTCATAAAGCTGTTCAGACACACCACTTTTATTCCATTTAGGAACATTTTTTTCAAAACAGTAGTCACAAGATGTGTGCCAAACAAACACCTCATAAAAGACATCTCCTAACTTGTAAAATGCAGGAAAAAAGAAACATGATAATTTATGGTTTTAATGATTATTTATAAGGAAAAAGGTGTAAAATATTAAAATGGTTTAAAGAAAATTCTATGCTTTTGTTCACCTCAAACATGGCCATGCCATACCTTGCTCGGCTGCCTGTGCAAAGCGAGTCGCTTCTTCTCCTCCTCGGTGAGCCCTCTGCCCTGGACGACAGGAGAGGCCACCAGGGCCTCCTCCTCCTCTGCGGCGGACCCCTCGCCGTCGCCACCCTCTCCGTCGTCGGCTCCCGTCATGACGGCGGCCGTCCGGATGGTCCGGGGCGTCGTCGACGGCCAGCACCGCCGGGGAGGACTCGTCGGCGACTCCTGGGCGAGCTGGTCCGCGATGCCCGCGGCGGCAGAGCCTGCATAGCCTGCAGGGCCTGGCCGGGACCGACAGGGCGAGCCAAGACAGAGCAGGACAGGAAGCCCGCCAAGTGGGGCCGAGGATCGAACTCTCTACCAGCCGGGGGCCGGGCCGGGCCGGGCTGGGCTGGGGCTCCACTCGCCTCGCCGTCATACGTGCCTTGACCCATCAGCGCAGGGGCCTAGGCCCAGACCCAGGCCCAGGCTGGGGCCCCCGCCACGGGCCCGAGGCTCCGCCCAACGCCTGCAAAGTGATAGTGTCACGTTACACTTCCACCGTCTCGGTCGCGCCACTTCGCCTACTTAGGCTGTCACTCCCGTCAGAAACGCGGACACTGCCCACTTTATCCACCGCAGACGTCTCACTGACGACCAAGCTGCTCGACACAAACGCACCAGTCCGTCGACTTCGGCGTGCTTAATTTTTTGGGAGGGGTGGGCATACTTAACATTTTCAGGGTCAGCCAGATGCCATCAACTAGTAATTAATCCCAAAAAAAATTTTGAAGGGAAGATAAAAATAATACAACAGCGTTTTGAGTATGGATTTAATAAAGGATACAGAGCAGATTTTAATGTCTATCTATCCTTGTGCCACAGACCTCAGCACTTTGGTAATGACTCACCAGAAAATTTGCCCTAGAACTAGACATTTTGAACTAACAAAAGATTAACACTGAGGACCTCTACCTGTGAATTGGCACCTACTGACAAGAACCATATGCATCAGGAAAGTAAAAGGCTAACAGATTTTTTTTTTTAATTTTATTGTTTTATAAAAGATGAAAGGACGGGCAGGCATACCATCATTTTGATTGACTTTGTCATGGCACACAAGAAATACCATTCACTCAAGTAATTTAAAAAAATAACGTTCTCTCAAAACTTGATTTTAATTCATCAACAATCAAAATGTTTGCCATAAACACAATTTGAGAAGAGACTGAAGTGTATAACACTAACATTAAAAAAAAAAAAATCACACTCACACATCATCATTCACCACTCATTCAATGAGAAAATAGATTCGCTCAAAATCTCATTTATTGCTCATTCATTCAAATGACACATACACTCACAGAATCATACATTTCCATTGATACAATGCAAACAAACATGCCTTCAGAAGGTCTCCTGGACACTTCCACCAACATGACTCTCTCACACATTTACAAGGGACGCATGTTATCACACAGTCAGGTATAATGAGAGCGTCTGAGCAGGTTCACCACAGTTTGAAGAGCCCGCCCCTCAATCTGTTTAGAATATCCATTTAAAATGGGAACTCAATTCCCTAATTTTATCTGGACCGAAAAATCAGTCAAGGCAATTCAAAATTCAACAATTTTGTGCCAAAAAGTACTCAGACACCCCCAAATCACAGTTACTTTACTTCTATACTTCCTACACTTACAGGTATGTCAGGGTTAAGTCAACAAGTTTCACAGTGCAACTGTCAGTAGCCGCCTGGCAGTTGTCTCCACCACAGGAATGGTAATTTGTAGCTTAGGACTATTTACCACATCATTCATTACAGTAAGTAGTATACAAATCATTCACAAAACATCAGCTCCGTCAAAAGTAATTTAAAAGTGCAAAAACATATTTTAAAATTATAACAGAACTGAAGAAGGTTACTAAAGCATTCCCAGCTAGGTTTTTAAACCATATGGAAGAAAGAGGGGAAACTGAGCAAAAGAGAAAGATCTCTTAAATTATAAGAAAAGAATTTAGTAGAAGAAATACTGGTTCTTGCTGTGGAATTGTTGAGGGGTAATAACTGATATAATGTGACCAGGAACTTCTTCACGTAAATGAAAATAAGAAGTACATGTTCAGGTCATTGATTAACAGATATAAAAATTTAGAATGATTGTAAAAGGACACCTTAACATTAATAAATAACAGTAATACCCAATGATAAAACAAAAATAACAGTTCAAAATCTCAGTTCTGCAAAATAATGTCTATCTTTGAAATCAGTACTGCTGCAAGAGACAACTAGACTTTAGCACCTCAGTACGGATAAAGGGGAATGTAGTCCACAGCACTAATTCAAAGCAAGGTAACAATTATGACCAGCAGATATGTGAGTTGCAAATGCAACAAGCATTTCCCCCTTGTGCCTTCCACTGGCCGGGTGTTTGCCAACTTACACTAGAATTCCTGAGAATGAAATTGCATAGCATTTAACTTAACCTGTCTGATGCCAGAGCTGGCATGCAAAGAAAGTTCCCACATTCATTCATATATTGTCAGTAAGTTTTCTGGAAAATTTCCTATACATTAAAAACAAAAAAGAAAAAACACAGTCTTGATGTAAAGTCTTGCAGTCAATAGTCTTGAGTCCACTAATTCACTCTCGCATGCACACTTACAAGTGCGTCCCTCAGCCCTTGCACACCTTCACTCTCACTCACACTTCACGTTGCTTCTTGTAGTCACTGTACACACTGTTGCTATGAAGCACCAACTCGCACCAATATGTTCATTCACCCAGTTGAGACTTCAGAGCATGGAGGGGTTGCAGTTATAGTCAACCAAAAGAGGATTATAATGAATGAGAGAAAGAGAATTTGCCTGATTGTCTTCTGGCTTGTTAATACGACCTACGATGCATCTGAAAAAGGAAAATTACTTGGTCAGAATTGAAAGGATAATGCCGTACCCCAGAGAGTCCAAAAAGTTTTAACAGACTGAATTGTTAATTATAAGATTTATAGTATTAAATAATCTGGGAGGTAGCATTATTCCCTGCAACTATCTGGTGAAGCTAAAGTGAAATTTCAATATCTGCAACCAGCCAACTGAGCCTTGTGAGTATTAAAGAAGTCTGTAGATAAAAAATTCATCCCCAAAGGAGAGTCACACATCACATCACACAAGCATACTCATTGTCCAATCACTCTGATACAGGCACACTTACTTCTAAGCAAAAAATAAAAAATGAATAAAAGAAAAAATTACTTCATCAGGAAAAGAAACAGAAGCAATGAAAAAGAAGAAAATGAAATGCAAAAGAGAACTATCAACTTTGAAAAAAGTGAAAGCGGACCAAAAGATTGAATAATAAATCTGGCAATCAGAATGTTAAATTTCTGAGAGATTTCATTAAGTAGCATATGAATGAATTGTGTCACACAGTCACAGCATACTTTAATGCCATAATTAATGATGTGAGACTTACCAGCTTGCAGCTGCAGCCTTGAACTTGCGGATTTCTTTAGTAGCCCACGTTGCCAAGGTTTTTGTCTTGTTAACCTTGGACCGGCGCGCAGAAGTAAGCAGTTCATTGATAGGGTCCACATCCAACAAGTGGAGGATTTTTGCTCCAAAAGCATTGCAAAGATCACTGAAAAGATCAACACCAACACCTCTTTAAGATATGATAACTTATCTTCAGACATGATTCAATTAGTCTATATATCTCACCCAACAAGACCAGCACATGAGGCAATGCAACCATCAGAATGTTGACCATCTTGGGCAACAACTATAATGAACTGAACAATAAATGGAACAGTAGGCTCTAAGATCTGGATGTCTGGAGAAGGGGTGTCAGAGTCACCCTTCAGACCCTGGATTATACCAGTGTATGCTTCCAACACTCCCTCTCGAAGCTCATTCAGCCACTCAACAAGATCATAGTCATTCTGTCAAAAGAATTAGGATTAATGAATAAAAATTTCAATTGGGAACGGTTTACAAAGGGGACCGGAGCCAATAAGTACCGTGTCCACTGTTGCTTGAGATGCTTGGGAGAGTGTTCTAAGGACAACTTCCAAATACTTTTTGAACTCAGGTCCAATGCTGAGTGCAACATCACCAAACACAGAAAGAATTTGAGGCTTCACAGATCGATGAACATTATTATCCTGCGGGAAGAGAGGAAAGGGGAAAATTAGACCCATGCACTTAAACCCTACCTAAAAAAAATTATCTTAGTGTGAGCAAGTAGAAATCATACACAAGTGGGAAAAAAAAACGGGGAAAAAAAAATTTGTTTGAAAAAAAAGAAAACTAACCCCCAGATTTTCCAGAAGAAGAGTCATAATTTCATCACAGAATGGCAAAACTTTGCCCTTCAAAGCTCGGCAGATGTCACCAGTCAGGCCCACAGCTGCTCCACATACCTACAAATAAAGCATGATCATAAGAAATGTGTTCCCAAAGAAACTGTGCGACTGAAAGAACAGACAAAATTACCTGGTGTTCCGCATGATTCTTCAATCCCATACATAGGTAAGGCTTAAATGCATCCATGTACTTTAGGAATCCCTCACCAAGGACTTCTACTAAAGTAGAAACAGCCATGAGAGCATCTTCCTGTACTCCACCTGATCTGCATGTATTGGAAGCAAACATCTGCAGCAGAGCTGTCATGATGGCATCAGAAATTTGAGGAGCATCATCAGGAGCAACCTTGCGCAGTACACTTTGAAGTGTTGCACAAAGTAAACTCTGAAGATCATTATATTGAGCACGGTCATGGCTTTGGATGTGCGATTCCATCTGAAGCACTTGGTTTAAGCGTTCCAAAATAACCATAGTAGTTTTTTGCACAGTTACATAGCAATCTCTCGGTGAATTTTTCACCATCTCCATCAAAGCCTCATAGGCAGCAGAGCGTAGGTTGGCCTAATGAAGGCGAAAGAGTAAAGATTAATTTAATGTTTAATGTGAGTAATGAGCCAGAGAAATATGGACTCCAGTACATACTTGGGCACCATCAGGACGATCTGTAGTTTCCAAGAGTTGCTGAACAATAAATTCGAAATATTGAGACAAGCAGTATGTTTCAGGATTAGCATCATCTGAACTATCTGCAGCTTCATAAGCAGCTTCAGCCAGGCCGGTAAAAGCCCAGCACACATTGGCAGCTACACGTGGCTCTGCTTTCAAGCCATTCACAAAAGCTTCTAAAAGAGGTTTAAGGTATGTTTCGTTGATTGCAGCTTCAGGAATTATCTCACAAACCCTGCCAAAGGTCCAGGCAGCAGTATCCCTTACAACAACGCTGCCATCATACATCAGCTTTATGAGAGTCGGCATAGCTTGCTCAACTAGAGGCTTCAAATTGGCAGGGTCTAAGCCGCCAAGAATCGAGCCTGAAATATTTAAAATTATTACAGGATAAGTAAACACATTTAAAAGAAAAAAGAAAGACAAGGATTACTGAGAAATTACCAAATGCCATCAGAGCTGCATCCCTGAAGCGCCAGTCCTCACTGGTGATGTTCTCTTTCACAAATGGTAACACATGTGGTACAATATCATCTTCACAGCATGTAGCTAGAAGCATTAAACAAACTCCTGCTGCCTTGCTGGGGTTCCAATCATCCTCATCATCAAATTCCTCCTGCAAAGAAAAGAGCCTTTAAAAATCAAATATGCACAGCTATTACACATACTTCTGTAAGTGTTGATATTACCCACCTGTTTAGTGAGTTTCTGCATAAGAACAGGGCATAAGAACTGCAAAGCACCTTTGGCATAAAACTTCGAACACCTTGCTGGTGGTCTGCCTGCCTCCACAGCCTCGCTTTCCTCAATAGCTAAATCTACCTCTTCATCACTCACATTAGACCAAAATTCAATACCTTGCAATGCTACCTCGTCATTGTCACATTTCATTGCTTCTAAAGTAATCTAAGTCACAGAAATTAAGGTAAATTAAACTTACGAATATGACAATTAAATTTCATTTTTCATGCAGTAAATTAGAACCATTCTGTAAAGGCTACACTTACAGGGAACAAGGCTTGGCCCATGTATGGTTCCATGTACTGATAGTACAAAGACATTATTTTAACTAAGCACTGCAGAGCAGCAACTCTAACTTGATTGTCTGTTGACTGGGTGGCTTCACAAACAACCTCCATGATGTAGTTACGCTCAGACTGGGATAAATAAGAAGCAAATTAAAAATTGAAACAACAAAGCCTGAGAACTACCTCTTATAGAAGAGAAGACAAAAACCCTACCTCTTTGTCAAAGTTGGCACGAGTGAATTCTAATGAATTGTGAAGAGCTGTGGTGGCAGCATGTCTCACATGATTGCTGGGCTCATTTTGACGCATGCCATGAATAATAGCAGTTAAAATCATATTAGATTGTTCAACTAAAACGTCATGATCCTAAAAACATAACCAAAAAATTGTTAAAAATTCAACAGACATCAAAATAAAAAATTATTTAAACAAACAATACAATAAAAATTATTCTGCTTGAAACTTACAATTTCCTGACAAATGTAACCAATTGCCTCCAAAGTAGCCTCTTTCATCATTTCAGTACTAGTGCCACCAATTACATTTTGAACAAGCAGAGGTATTAAGTCTTTCCATTGTCCAGCTGGCAGTTCTGCTACTGCAATATAGGCCACACATTGTGCTGCAGAGCTGGGCCGATTATTTTCAGTCCCTAATGCACCAAGAACCTAAAGAAATATTTTGAAGTTAAAGGATTAACTAAGCTCAGATTAGTAATAATGCTACGACTGCCAGTATAAATCTCACATTATTCTTAACGTAAGTCCTAATATCTTCAGGAAAAGCAAGCCATCGCTTCTGATGTTGCTCTTTCAGGTCTTGGACTTTAGACGTGAGCGTGTTCTTGAAATGTAGACCCGCCGCCATCCGAGCGACTTGGCTATTTCCTCCATGATGAAGAATCTCAGACAAGGTTTTGACAAACTCTGGCTGAAATGTAATGCAGAAAAGTAAGTGGTGACGGCACTTGAATGTGTTGTTAGTTCAAAGTCAAAAATTCAATGCAAAACTCTTACAAGGTTTGTTCTTGCAGCTTCTTCCAAGAAGGCCTCTGCTGCTTCTCGCTCATTTTTATCTGAAAAAAGGAGAGCGCTCTCATTACAATATAACTTCAAACAAGCACAAATTCATGAATGCACACAATAAACAATAACATGAAGTATGTCAGTAGATCAAGGTAGAGGGCAAACAATTAAAAATTTTAATGAAAGTAACGGACATCAGCGGGACGAGAAAGAGGAATACCTCACAATGACTTCACATTCTAATGCAGCTGATATCTGACTATGACAATGGCGCTCAACCAAGTGTGGTGAAGGTTAGGTCATGAACTTATTCACACGGTGCAACGTCGGAACATTACCTGATCGATATCGTGCTACTTTGAAAACGAAATAAGACGAAAAGTTACGTCAAAATTTCGTCAACAAAAGAGGGAAAAACAAAACGATCTCCTTTCGAAGACATGAAAGCGCGGCAATACCAGCAAGGCGCGCTAAGGCCGGAGAGGTTAGAACTTCGTACAGTGAGACGAGGGTTGGAACACGACAGTCGGTCAGACTTGATTGCGAGAGAATTACTACAAAGCTATGCAGTTTTCATATGGAAGAGACCCCTAGTTCACAGCAAAAACACCCAGATTTCGTTACCGAGTTGGATTAACGCTGGTGGCCGTTATTCCCCACCTGACTTTACCACTTTGATAGCCCCAGTAAACAGAGCAATCAGGACAGGGTTTCTCGACGCGAAAGAAACAGCAGCAAATACTTGTCTACGCAAATTTATCAGGCATGAACGGAGAAGGGGAGAAAATTAATTCTAAGATCGATTGAGTTGCTTAGGCTTATTCTGAGGACCACGTTCATTGTTCCTAGATCAGGGCAAAACTTTCAATGAATGCGATCTTAACGATCGTCAATTACATAATACGCACCTGCAGATACCGTCTTCTCCAATATCTGAGTAAGATGAAGTGTTGCTTCGGGATTCATTTTCGCTGTTAAATGGAATTCTATGAAATTTCTACAATGGTCCTACCACTAACCGGCTATCGGCCATATGCTTTCTGAGGACAACTGGTGTATCCTTGCCCTTACTTTTGGAACTCAGTTGCACTCGCGGGCCACAAAAAGACAATGATAAATTTTAAAAACAATAAAAACAGATTTCAAACGTAAAATTTGTGGAATCTAATGACGACACGTGACTAATAGGACGCACAAAATATCAACAACTTAGGAATAGAATGATTAGCGGCGGGACTATTTTGAAACGCGGACGGTAAGCGTAAAAGTACGGTGACTAACGTGCACCGGTTCCACCCGCCAATACGAGACTTCGTCGTCTGGCCGCCAGAGGGCTCTCACGCTCTGACGTCATATGACGTCAGCGGTTTTAAACGCGGTGCATAGCTGCTTCCGGCGGTTTTTCGCGCCATTTCAATGCGATCAAAGTTGGGGAAAGGGTGGTGTGCAGTGGTGTGGTGGTAGGGTAGGGTGGTTGTGTGAGTGTCCCGGTGTCCCGTTGCCCGTGAGCGTGAGCTAATGCCAGGGCGCCATGCGCTGCGAATCATCATTTGTTTTGGACGACAAGGCAAACTGGTGATAGATGAAAGTGTGCATACCTTACAAATCTGATTTACTTTAACATGTCTTTTATTTTTGGATTTAAAAACCATTTATCAACAAAACAATGCCATTTCCAAAGTTATTACATGTTAGCATTCAAAAATGTTGTGTAACTATTTTAAGAATGGAAAACACTGAAAGATTTTTCCCGATAAACAACTGAATAATATCTTCACATGTTATCTGTATTTTACTGTAATTTACTGTCAACACTTAATGATTAAATTCACTTTCAAAGTGAAGATTGCTCAGTCATTTGAAAAGTTTATTGACCGGATAATAGCTGTAAAAAAAAATGATGAACACAAATTAAATGCATGCCACAATGGCATAACAAAGGCCGAATCATTTACAGAATTGCAGTCACATCAGCAGCTGAAATTTAGGAGTTGTAAAATAAGGAATCTTGTAACTTCATAAATCTGAGAACATACATGCCGAATATTTTCCACCTCTAAATCCTTTAGAGACATCTCAGTTTCCCTTCCACAATGTGTAATTGTGCAGAATTTGCCAGGGCTGAAATCAACATAACTAAAATCTAACAGTATTTTGGCACGTTCTTACAAAAAATTGGAAATATCTTGAAAAATATGTTATGATGTAAAACTATATGAAGGAGTGGGTGAAAACTCTTAATTATATTTAAACGGCAATAAGTTTTCCCACCTTGTACATCAATCGGCCTGGTTTATTTGCTGTCGCTCTACCTATCTAATGTGTGTTTTACCAGGTTCAATTATAGCTAGGTGTGGTTACAATTTTCAAAGCATTCTGAAATGCCATACAGAAAAGATAAATTTTTTATGGGAATGTACCAGTCACAATAAAAATTCAATTCACTCAAAGCTGGAGGCAATATATCTCTGACTCAAAGACAAGAGATAACATTTTGAAGACATATTGAAATTGTTTGTCCAGTTGTGCCCAATTTGGATAATTCATATCTTTTTTAGGCAGTTCTCTTTATTTTAAAATTAAAATATGAACTTGTGACATTCATTTTGCATAAACATACTTTGCTCACTTGCACTCTCCAAAAATAAAAACTAATAAATTCTATATACTTTAGAGAAAAATGTCTTTTTCATGAGCAAACTTGATCTGGATTATGTTCATTGCACTTTTTCCATGTTACAGTTTTTCCTTCCGAATTAACATTCCAAATGTTTACCTGTTCTTGATACACAAGGGAAATTTTAACATAGAAAACTTCTGTGTCTGTGGTAAAAAATGCTCATTCCAGAAAGTGTGACACCCAACTTCACTCAAAGGTAACAAGTAAGTCACAAGGGCAAATCACAGGCCTGCAGCACACCAAGCTTGGGCTCTGTCCACGAGTTTGCCTATCACAAACAACACTAAACACATTTTACACAAATATTTTTCACTTGGAAGTCTTGTGTACAATACACTCTCTCTCGCTCACGCACTCACTCACACACTCACTCGCTCACTCTCCCTCCCTCACACACACGCACACACAACCTATGAACGAAAAGAGGGCGGCGCTTCAGACTGAGATCTCCTGGATGTGGACTCGCTTCTTGGTGGAGCCAGGGGTGGAGGGGCAGCCCTGGGACCTGAGGATGCCGAGGCTGTTGCACAGCTGGCTGGACGGCGGCTGCCCCTTTGGCGGGGGCGGCGGGTCGGGTATGCAAGTCTGTGAGCCGTGCATGCTGTTCAGCCCGCTGGCCACCGCCACCTCCACCCCGGCGAGGCTCGAGCACGAGCCGGCCATGGGGCCCAGGGCGCCCAGCGGGCCCAGGGGCAGGGGGCCCGGGCTGGGTCCCCGACTGGAGCCGACGCCGAGGGCGACGGGCCGCTTGGAGCCCGGGGGCGGCGAGCAGTTGAACTCCTGCAAGGGCATGTCCAGCATGGGGCTGGAGGCCGCGGCGCCCATGCCCGCCATGCTGGCCATGCCGGCCGGCATCTCGTCCACGAGCGCGGCCAGGGCGTGCTTCGTCTCGAGGTGGTGGCCGTCGGCCGAACTGCTCGAGCAGCTGTCCGCCAGCTCGTCCTTCTTCTTGCGCTTCTTCTTCTTCTTCTCGGAGGCGTTGGACCGGTCCCGCTGGTGGTAGATGCCGAAGAAGATGAGGATGTTGAGGAGCAGGAGGAAGCAGCCGACGGCGATGGTCACCGACAGCGCCGTGGTGTAGCTCTGGTAGTGGCTGTTGGCGAACTTCCGCAGGAGGTTGTTGCCGTTGCTCGGCCGCAGGGTCTCGCTGACGGCGCCCGGACCCGCCGCCGCCGCCGCCGCTGCAGCCGCGGCCGCGGCCGCCCCCAGGCCCGTCCCGTTCGGCGGGCACTCCGTCGTGGCGGGGGCCGAGGCCGCGGGGCTGTTGGCGGCCACGGCTGTCCCCGCACCCGCACCCGCCGGCGGCGTGGCCGAGGACAGCGCCTCCGACGGCGTGGTCGGGGTGCTGGGCGGCGGCGGCGGAGGCGGCACCTGCTGCGGACTCGGCCGCTGCAACGTCTGCGGACGCACGGAGCCTGCAAGCAGAGCGTCGGCATGAGCAGGACGTACAGCACGACGGCAGCGCGAGGACCGAGGGGGAAACAGCTCTGATATTATTGTACACCTCGTAATTCTGGAAAATTCAGGCAAAGTAAGAAAAGTAAAAAAAAAAAAAATAGCAAAATTTACACCAAAAAAATCACAAAAAGTTAGGAAAAATTCAAGAAAATTTAGTAAAACTTACAAAAATTTGGGAAAAAATTCAAGTGAAAATTCTCAAAATTTCTATAAAACTTCACAAAAAATTTTAAAAAAATCAAGAAAACCTACAAAAATTTACAAAATGTGTCGACTAAAATTCAGAGTTGTTTCCCCCTCGGGACCCGCGAACGTCCCTCAATTACCAAGTAGCCCCCTCCCTGCCCCGCCGTCCTTCCCGCAGCAACCCTGCCCTGGCCTGCCCCGCCCCAACCGCGCCCCACTCCGCCCGGGCCTGGCCCAACTTGTACGGTTCTGGCTCTGGCAGCCTGTGCCATGCACTGCCACTCCTGCTGCAACTATCTCATGCAAATTCAGTCCCCCTCGCGTCTCGCATCTGCTGTGCGAAGCACTTTGCGGCGGATATTTGGCGTGTCGTGGAGGGTTGCGTTCGGCCCCGAAAGAGTGGAGGAGCGGGCGCTTATTAAGTGAAGGACCGTCCTAGGTAGAGCAGGAGCTGGAGACGTAAGGGGTAGGGGGGGGGAGAGGATTCTTTGCTGGGTGACACTTTGAGCAGCCCCAGGCACAACTTCCCAGCTCTCTCCCCCCCCCACCCCTCTCTCTCTCCCCCCCCCTCTCTCTCTCCCCCCCCCCCCCTCTCTCTCTCTTTCACCCCGCAGCTCCGCTTCCATATACTTTTGCCAGCACCGCTCGCGATGCAAAATGCATGAAACTTTGATAGGCGAAGATTTCCTCCCCGCTTCCGTGTGGGGCCTTTTCGGAACGTACCGAACTCTCGCGAGCCGAGCCGAGCCGAGCGGCGCGACAGCAAGCGAGCGAGCCAGCCAGCCAGGTCACTGGCAGCAAATTCTATGTAAACGCACGGCCACTGTTTGATTATCATTTATGAATAAAACATCCCGCCTCGCCGCGCCGCGCCGGCCCGGAGACACTTATCGCTGGAGGCCCCTGTTCCCGCTCCCGCTCCACCGGCCCGCCGCCGGACGCTTGCCAAAAATTTGGACTTGACGGCAATCATGCTATAAAACGGATGCGCGCGCGCGGGCGAGCGGGCCTGCTCTGCTCAGCCGACTGATTCCGATGATCGCTCTCGCGCCCCCGTCACTGTCGCACTCATGGGACGCACTGGACACCGCCACGGGTGCGAAGAGGACGGGCGCAGCTCACCGTCGTAGTACTGCGCGCCCTCCTCCTGGAAGTGGTGGTGCCTCATGTTGAGCTCGTCCAGGCCCGGCCGGTGCAGCTGCGGCAGCAGGTTCAGCCACAGCGACATCTTGTGACCGCGGTAGTGGCTCTCCGTCTTGGCGGTCGTACCTGCGGCAGACAGACAAGACGAAAAAATTATTTTATTTTTAGGAGCAGCCGGAAAATAAAAAGCATGGGGATGGACAGGTTTTGGGTTCGTATTTGTTTTCTTTGTCTCCCCAGCCCGCCGTCGCGGTCGTCCCTCCGGCGGTGGCGTTGGCGTTGTGTTGTGTGCCGCATTCGCCTCTCTGCAGCATTTCCCAACGCTCCCTCCAGACCCTAAACAACATGCTTTGAACGGTCCCCGTCGGCGCCCCGCCCCGCCCCACCCGGCCTCGCCTCGCCCCCACCTCTTTACCGATGTTCCAGGCCCAGGTGATATTAGCACCATAAAGAGCCCCACCTCTCCCTCAGCAATAGGGTTTGCGGGCGAGGCGGGGCGGAGCGGGGCGGGGTTCTACTGCAATGTTTCCTTTCCTCCCGAAAACCATTTTCGCATTTAGCGCGCGCTGCTCGCCTCCTATCCCTGGTGCGGGAGGGGCGATAGCACGCCGCGACCGCGCGCCCCGCCCCGCCCCGCCCCGCCCCGCCCCGCCCCGGGACACGTTCAGCGGGGGACCGTACCGGGCACGGGCACAGCGCGACCCGCACACCGTTGCGCTGCAAATTTGTAATACCCCTTCCACCACCACCACCACCACCACCACCCTCGTCCTGTCCCTCTAGCTCGCCTTTGAAAAGGGGGATGCTGCCCAGCTTGGCAACGCAAACCATAGGATAGGAGAGAGAGATAGAGCGTCAGAGAGAGAGAGAGAGAGAGAGAGAGAGAGAGAGAGAGAGAGAGAGAGAGAGAGAGAGAGAGAGAGAGATGGGAGCGAGCCTCCGGCCACTCTGAGCCGGCCCCTCGTAGGCTTTAGCTTTGCGCAGTCGTGGCGGCCAGGCGTTGTGCGCGAGACAAAAAGCTAGCAGGAGAGCCGCCATTCGGCAACTGAATCGCGTCCCAGGGAGGACCTCTCCCCCTCCCCTCCTCCATGCCCTACCCCTGCGCTGCCAATGCCACCGGCAGCGCCGCCGTATTCCGATGGAGAAGCAGAGAGGGAGAGAGAGAGAGAGAGAGAGAGAGAGAGAGAGAGAGAGAGAGAGAGAGAGAGAGAGAGCGGGGACCCGCAGGGGTGGAGGGGTTGGGTTGGGGATGAGGGGTAACCTCAAAGCTCCCTCTTGAGATACACGCTGCTGCAGTTAGGCCCTTAATAAGTTCCCGACCGGGCCCCAGGTGGGAGCCGGCGGGGCGGGGCGTGGCGTGGCGGGGCGTGGCGTGGCGGGGCGTGGCGGGGCGCAGGATTAGCCCCTGTCGACCCACCGAGGGATCTGATTAGGAATAGCGGGCCGGGGTGGGCAGATGATGGGGGCGGGGCCGGCGGGGCGAGGGTTGGAGAGAGCTAGGGGGTCCATCCGGGTCCACCCGGAGTCCATCACACTCGACCCCGTGCAACCCCAGCTCGCCGTGATAAGGACTAATACTTCGGGAAATCCGATTCAAACAGGGAGCGGAAACAAAGTTCCACGACGGACAGAGGGGCTTTCCTCCGTAACTTTGCAACCTGGATACCTTTTTACTGACTGTCAGCACAAGTGTGAGAATTTTGATTCGTACATTTTAACCCCACCACAAATGTGTAAAATTCCTTGGAAGAAGCCTTTTCTAACTTTAAAAAAAATGGTTTGGCTCTCAGAACAAATAGATTTTATAATCTTCTATGGGCGAAGAGCTACCCTTCAAATAAGCCCATAGCTAATAATTAGCCAGAGAAGTTGACAAATCACTTATTCACAAACTAATCTGTCGGCTTTGAGCATGCGGAATAAAGAGCGACGGCGAACTAAGCCGAAAAATTGGTTTCTTGATAAAACGGATTGTCTCTGATTGCGAATTCTTAGGTTCTGTTGCTAGGTATTGGCTGTGGCGGCGGCGGCTAACTCACGGAAAAAAAAAAAACATTCGTTGTTGCAGACAAAAATTCGCTGGCTCAGACTCAACTAATTTTATTAGTTGTCGAAGCGAATAATTAGCTACGGTAAGTATTAGATGGGGAGGCGAATGTGTGCCCTGAAGCAGAAATTGTGCCGTTCACTGGAACATGGCTCGCGTTAGCCACCTCAGCAAATACTCTGCTACCGTAGCAAATTATTTGCTTTGACAACTAATAAAATTAAATGAGTCTGAGCCAGCGAATTTTTGTCTGCAACAGCGAATGGTTTTTTTTCCGTGCTTCCACTGGCTGATGCAATTGCCTATCTTTTGTCGTAGTTTGTGCTCGGGCACTTACCCAGCTCCAGGTAGATCTGGTTGATGGCGTCGTAGGTGTCCCAGAAGGGCGGCGGCTCCAGGTCGACGCTGTGCCTCAGGTCCTCCGGGAGCTCAGTCGGCGCCCGGGGGACGTTGTCCAGGGCGCTGTTCGGGTCCCTGGGAACATCACGACAACATTCACTCAAGATTGTGCTGCTGCAAGGTTGTACGGCACGGCCCCTAAAAGAATGGAAAAATTAAAATAAAATCAAGAAGAAAGATATAGAAAAGTTCGAAAAATCAAGAAAAAGTTAAGGAAAAATCGAAATCAAACTGAAAAAAAAATCAAAACTTAAGGTAAAAGATCAAACTTTATCCAAAAGTGACAGAAATTTTCCTTTTAAAAAAAAAGGAAACAAAAATCATTGGACATATTTTGTATGAGTGATCCTCCCCTCGGAATGACTACCGCCTGGTCGCGTACCCGCATGAAATCACGGGAGATAGATAGACCCGCCGTCCTGAATGTTGCATAATTAAAGAGATCGTCAACTTCGATATTCCTCCGTACACGGGATGATAATACCTTATTATCTGAATAATACACACATAACTAGTAATACGTATTTAATTTGATTTACTCTGTCAATCCATCAATACAAGCACTTTGCTTCAACAAGATTATACCAGTAATGTGTCTTCCTCCGTACTCGGCGTGAAAATGAGTTGACGACTTCTTGGGAATTTTTTTTCTCCGCATCTTTAGCTCTAAAATATGGACACTAAATTATTATGTAATATTTTGTACGTAGATCTATGCGCATGCGTAACTTACGTACAAATTTCTTACAGAGCTACATGCACAATTTTTCTGTAGTTATTTCAGAATTCATACATAAATCCCTTAGAATTTGAACGTAATCTATGCATGCACATAGATCTACGTAAGCTATGTACAAAATAGTACATAATATTTATATGTGTGAGATTCCCACAATTCATGTTGTTGTGAGAGCCACTGTGAAAAATATACTCGTAAATTTACGACATTTTTTGTAATTTTGATTTACAAAATATGTCGTAAATTTACGACAGCCCATTCTTGCTCGTCGGTCAGTTCCAAGTCAATATGGAGAGCTTGTAAATTTACAATTTCAAATCGTAATTTTACGACTTTTATCATGGAAAATTTTCCCGTAACCCTTGCGAGTATTTTTCACAGTGGCAAGGTGAGAGTAAATGTCAGAAGATATTATATTAAGAGAGGTGTTTTCGTGAGTTTTAAAGTAGCATGTAGGGAGATGATTTCTTTCCATCCCTTGCTGACGCCCCGCGGCGGCACTGCGCATGCGCACATGCGGCGCTGCCAACTTTCCGACCAATTGTCGCCCTCCAGAGTCGCCATGCGGCAGCTGCATCTTGTCACGCCAACAGAATTCCAAACTCTGTAACGAGTTTTCGACCGAACAAAACATGTTTCCTGCCACCCTCCGCCTGGGCTCCTCCCCGCCCCGCCCCGCCCCGCTCAGCCCTGTTCCCCTAACCTAACCTAACTCAACACGATTACCTCCGGCAGGTGGGTTGCGACCTGCGGACTGGCCAAGGCCTAACGTGAACCAAACCCGCACTGAAATTTGTTAGAGCCTATTAGCCCCGTCAAAATATCTACTACGGAAATGCACAAACTGATATTCATTAATTGACAAACATGAACTGAAGTCAGAAAAATTCGCTTCTCTAAAGATATTCGAGAAGTTCCTAAGCATTGTAAGGAACTTTCAAAAGATCCCGCCGGCAAGAGCATGAAACGGAGTCGTGCACAGTTAAGACGCCTGCAAACGGGTGGGTAGGCCACCGGCTGGACACTGAAGCGGGCGGGTTGCATAATCTCACGTCTACAGGCGCGCTACAGAGCTCAGCCAGAGGAGAGAGAAACCATACAGGGAAAAATCTTGTGACATAATTAGTATGCAAGGGGAGCCATGCTTGGGACTTGTGTTGCAGGCGAAGAGAACGAGATAAATAACACAGAGGGAGAGAGAGGTTATTTGTAAACGTTATTTATTGGGGGATGAAAATTAACATAATTTAGGGCCGAAAGGGCGGGAAGTTTAAAAATGTTGTACAACGAAATGTTGTACATTTACGAGGATCTATTTTTTTTTTTACAGTGAGCGAGGGGGGAGGTCAAAACAGGAGGGGGTGGGGTGAAGGAGAACTTGCATGGATGGCGCTTGGCGCATTAACATTGATGCGGTAAGACGCTGTGGAAACTTCCAAAGTTACCAAGTCACTTCTCACGCCGTACCGTAAGGCTTTCTGGAGGCATGGCCGGGGTGGGGTGGGGCGGGGCGGGGCGGGGCGGGGCAGGGCGCGGCCAGGGCGCCACCTGTTGCAAGATCACTGGCGGTGCTTCGTCATTATTACTACGCGACATCCTTTTTTTTCCCTCCCCCGTCACTCCTTTCATGGAAATGTCATTCACAGCGCACCGGCGGCGGCGCTACAATAGCGAGAGTGAGAGAGAGAGAGAGAGAGAGAGAGAGAGAGAGAGAGAGAGAGAGAGAGAGAGAGAGAGAGAGAGTAGAGAGAGAGAGAGAGAGAGAGAGAGAGAGAGAGAGAGAGAGTTTGTGGGGAAGGGGGAAGGGGGGGGGCAGGACGGAGAAAAGGATGCAGCAGGACGCAGACAAGAATAAGGAGAAGGAGATGAGAAGGTTGCAATTAGGACAGGCGGATTTTGCTGAAGCCGAGAAGACCTGCGTCTCTAATTAACAGATGACTGCAGGAGTGGTCTGCAGACAGAAAGCAAAGCAGGGGCAGCAGCTTTCAGCAGCCAGCGACGAGCCAGCGGGGGAGTGGGGAGGGGGGGGGACAGGTTTGAGTGTCGGCGATAAGGACGCGGCGGGCACTAAAGCGCCTGCTGGCTGGCCGAGGCGATGCGACTGCTTTACTACCACGCCCCGCCCCGCCCCGCCCCGCCCCACCACGCCACGCCACGCCACGCCATCACCGAAAGGAAAAGCATCTTTCGATGGCTGCTCTTTGCCGTGAGGGAGGGTGGTGAACGGTGAGCGCCGCTGTTTGCAGCGAGGTAAGTAGCCTCTACCCACTCCCATTTCTCCGCATTTCTCTCCCACCCCCCTCTCTCCTCTCTCTCTCTCACCTTTCGCGTACTGGGGGGTACCCGAGGGGGTGATGGTGATCACTCATACAAAATGTGTACAGTGATTTTTTTCTCTCCAAATTTTGCTTTATTCTTCAAGAAATTTTTTGTCTCTTTTTGATAAATTTTGATCTTTTACCCTTTCTGTATTTTTCCTTCTTTATTTCGTTTTTTGTTATTTTTACTCGATTTTTTAGGATTTTTCGTATCTTTCTTCTTGAATTTTTAATATAATTTTTTTAAAGTTTTCTTTTCTTTGAGAATGATTATTCGAAGTGGCTCCCTCCTCGTGGGCACCTGCTTCGCTACCTGAAGTCCCTCTCGCCCTAGGGCGGTTATAACTTGATCAACAAGTAGCGCATCGCCGCGCGGCCTTATTGTTTCCAGGGTATTCTTCCTTTCACCAGCAGCTCAGCGTTCTGGCTGGCTGGACAGGGTGGCGGCCGCTTACTGAAGGAGCAGCGCCAACGTCCTCGTGTCGTGGGGGCGCGTGTGGTCTGCGGTGTTCCCTGCAGCGTCATGTACGTGCCACCAGAACCGTTCACCCCATCGCCCCGCTCTCCTCACTCCATCCGTGCTTTCGAATCTTGGCGCAGTGCGTGCCGGCTAGCAGCTGCGGGAGGTGGGGCAGCCGAGCAGCGGTCAGGTCCTTCCGAAACAAAATGTGCTTCACAATTTATAGCACGCTCTGCCTCCTGCTCCTCCCCCTGCGGGCCCCGCCCCCATCCCGGCCCTGCCCCCCCCCCCCCCCAGCCAGCACCGCAAGACGTTTGTTGCGCCTACCGCACGTGACGTTAATATTTTCCTCCATCACTGTTCCGCCTTTGTGTGCACAAAGTATTTTTGCCCGTATTTTTTTTTTTTTTTTTGGCGGTCACTTTTAGACCGATACTTCAGCTTACCGTACAGTTCATCCATTTAAACAGTGGCCCATAGGGGGATACTGTCTATGCTATGATGTTGAGCACAAGCCACCAGAGCTATTTTGCAGGATAGCCGAAAGTAGGGGGGCAGCGAGTATATCTACGACTTCCCGCCGAGAAGTCGAGACGAGCACCTCGGACGTCTGGCGGCACTCGCGGACACTCAGGGAACCAGGCCAAATAAACTCTAGTCCAAACAACAACCTACCTTTACAGGGCCTTCGTGGTGTTTTTTTTTTAATTTTTAATTATTTTTTTTTTAAGTAAAATAAAATTATTAGAATGTCTTAAAAACCTGCAAGCAAAGAAATCTTTAAAAGGAAAAAGCAAAAACAAAACAAAAAACATTATCGTCTTGCAATATCCTGACTTTTGAAATACTCAATCGCATAATTGAGGCAAGAAAGGACCCATGACCTACATATTTTGTGAATACAGTAAGTTACATAAGATGCGAGGGGGGCATCACTCATACAAAATGTTAACAATGAACAAAAATTTCTGTTCACTATTTTTTTTTGTTTTGATTTTTCTTTTGATTGATTTTTCTGTTACTTTTTGATTAATTTAGATCTGTTACCCCCATTTCTGAACTTTTTCGATTGTTTTTCATTGCTTTGATAATTGTTTCTCATTTTTTTTGGGATTTTTCTGTATTTTTTTCTGATTAATTTTGATTTTTTTTTTTAATTTTTTTTTCAAACGATAGTTTTTTGAGGCGTATTTTACGAGGTGACCCCCCTCCCCTCCCCCCTCGACAAGATGTTTTATCGTAAATTTACGCAGCTTTCGACTCACCCGCTGCGGGCGAAATTGGAGAGGTAGCGCATGAGCATGAGTGACACCTGGGCGTCCGGGCCGCTGTAGTTGTGCGGGAAGAAGGGCCGGCCGGCTACCAGCGGCAGTCCCAGCACGTAGGGGATGTCCTCGCCCCGCACGGACCCCGACCGCTGCAACACAAACAACGCCATCATCAGGGAGGGGAGGAGAAAACACTTTGCATACATCCAAGGGGAAAAAACAATGTCTGATGTTTTTGAGGGGGAAACGGGGAAAAATTTTGAGGAACTCACTTAATTTGAGGAAAAAAACTCCTCACGTTTTGGGAATATTTTATCAAAATATTAAGAACAACTTCCTTCAATTTTTGAGGAGACTTCCTCAAAATATGAGGAGTTTTCCTCAAATTAAATGGGATTTTTAAAAATTTCCCTTTTTCCTAAAAAAAGCAGACATTGTTTTCAACGTGTCATGCGAAGGGATATATCGAAGTAGATGATGTGGAACAAAGCTGTATGCTTATTTGAGGGTAAAATTACGGGTTGGGGAAGGGATGTTTGCAGGAGAAACGAGGATTTACAATAAATAAAATAGCTGTGGGTTCGCGGGAAAATTTTTCACGAAGTGGGGTTGTAAAATTACGATTACAAATTGTAAAGTTACAAATTCTCCAAATCGGCTTGAAATTCAAGTACGACCAAGAAAGAGTTATCGAAAAAAAAATTACAGTATAGCTATGACATGTCCGTCGGCCTCACGAATGGGTCGTCGTTATAATCCACGATACCAACTAAAAATTTAAAAGATCATTTGTAAATCCTAAACAACGTAGATATAACTATGTATGTATCCTTTGAATATGTGTTTCGCAGAGGATGCAGCTGACACGTGGTGCTTTGCCCCGGTGAAATATTTTATCGCAGATCACGTGTGCAGAATGTACGCGGACCGGGAGAGAAAACAGGAATGAAAATAAAGGCATCCCCCTGATTAAATTACACGCGACAGCGCTTCGTGGTAAACTACCTTGGGCGAGCGCGTGTGCGAACCATGAGCCCCGCATTCCAAGCGAATGAGTAAAATCTAAAGCTAGATCAAAGTGACTGCTAACTTCAATTAGGAGCGGTGAGGGTCGAGGCGCAGTCGTAGCGTTAGCTTTCATCAGAGAAAGTCAACGGCACAACGCATTCAACGGGATTAGTTTCGAAATTTGCAATACGGTAGCCTAGTGAGAAAAAAAATCTAGTAAAATAAAGAAAAGAAAAAAAAGAAGGAAGGAGACTGAAAGGCGAGCGCAGGCAGAAGAGGGCGGTTCTCCTGACGCGTTGCGTCGGCTCCAAACTTCCTTCATTAATTACGTCTCGGCAATGGCTCGTTGTGTTCTTGACAAATGGTTTCCGATTCTCTGTGCAGCAGACCCTGAGGGTGCCTCAGGCCTATAGCGCCTGGCTGGCCGGCCCGGGCCCGTCCAGGCCCAGAGCAGTCCAGACGGCATTCTCTGCGTCCTGATTGGTGGAGAGGCATTGAGAGGAAAAGGGGTGGGGTTGGAAGGGGTGCTCAACACAGGAGTCAAGGCACTCATAACCTTTAACGGCCGGACGGACGCAGCGGCGGCGGGGCGGGGCGGGGCGGGGCGGGGCGCGGCGGGGCGGGGCTGGGCGCGGCGGGGCGGGGCGGGGCGGGCTGCGAGAGCTGGCCAAGGACCCGACCATATAACCCACTGCAGCTGATTGATAACCAGCCTTTGTCTGTCTCAGACCGAGGGCTACGAGTCCCCATACTGCAACCCCCCTCCTACAGGGGGGCCCTCTGCTGCCGGATAAAACACCAGAAAGTGAAATCAAAAGGGTATAGGGCGGGATCAAGTACGCAGTTTCCGTTATATGCTTATCTGAAAACAAAAATTGTCACCCCTGGAAAATGTCTTTACAGATTTACGATTCATTTGCGAAATTACGATTAACGAAATATTGAACATTCACGACATATCATTGTTGCTCGAGATTTAATTTCAAATCGATTTGGAGAGCTTGTAATTTTGCGATTTGTAATTATAATTTTACAACTCGCACTTCGTGGAAAATTTTGAAGGAAATCTACAACTTTTTTTTTTTACAGTGTAAGCAGTCAACTTCACCATGCTTAAATTTATTACGCCTGTGTCTCTCATGTATATATTTAGCGATTCTCGCGCATGTACAAGCAAGGAGCGGCCAACTTGGAAAATCCGTGTACACAGAAATACTCTGAATTTTACAAAAACTACAGAGAAATACTTCAAAATACAAAGAGATACGTTGAAATACACTCGAAAATGGAAGAAAAATACACAAAAATTCAAGAAATTCAAGGGATGGCCGCCCCTCGCGTGGAGGTGATTCAAAGAGATTGGAGAGTGGGGCGTGCATCATAACAGGTGCAGCTAGGCCGCTGTTACCTAAAGTAAACTTCAACAATATCACGACAAGCAATATTTTTAGCTACGAGAGCAAAACATTTCCATAGACATAGCGACATAGTTGCTGCGTCATCTGGAGAGTATTATTATATACAAGATTTGATTCAGTTGATGTGAGGTGATTTACAAGAGCTATTCGCATTCGCTGGTCATAACATATAAATACAAAATAATACGTCAACCAATGTCTCTGTAAGGTCGTGGCTAAGACGTAGCTTATCACGATTTCAGCAAAGATGATATCAGCCACGGTAGCTGCTTCGGTATCGTGCGTGGAGCAGCACGAGACTCGCAGCCAACACATCGAAGCTTTGCCATGTGAACAGCGATGGCGCCCTGGGCGTTTGAGCGCGGGCGGGGCCATATCACATTCATGCTATCCCTTCATCCCTCTCTCCCTCATCCCCCTGGCTTTTCCTCTTTCCCAAACAAGATTCCCTCCCCTTCCATCCCTTTAACAACCCCTCCGTTGCGCGCTCTGTTTTGTTCTTCTTTTTTTTTCTCCCCGATGTAGAAATGTCATTCAACTCTGACTCTCCCTTCTTCACGACTCCCAACTCGCAAATCCCTTCTCTCGCTTTAAAGAGCTAAATATATAGGATTACGGCAACTGCGGTAGAATAATATTTTTAAATATAAAACTCTTTCAATGAAGATTCAAGATACACAGCAAGAGACGTCATATAATGAAAATACGTGCACTGTAATTCTTAATGCAATAAAAAATACGACTGGAGTGCAATAAATATTTATTGCTCCAGTGGGAGCGATAAAAAATTATTGCACTTTATTAGTATTAAATATTACTCTCAACAGTGATAATTCTCATACCATTTGCAGCATTAAATGAATTATCGCTCGTTTGCCGCATTAAACGCAAATTATCGCTTATTTTGAGCAATCATGATTGCATAAAAATTCATTAACTAATGCAGTTTTCGAGCAATAACTCTCTTATTGCTCTCCCTGGAGCGATATTTTGTGTGTTTCGCTTTGAGGAATTATCGCAGCAAATTGTATGATATTTATCGCTCTTCAGATAACAGTGTGGAGTGTAGACAATTTGGGTTCCGGAAGACAAAAGAGCTCAAAAATCAAATTGCGCCGGCTTAGGAGGGGCGTGAGGCATGCTCAGCTCAGCCGTCTACTTCCGAAGATCGCTCTCGTACCTCTGTCCTTTAGTCACAACTATGGCGGTGCCGTATGTTGAGGATGGCCGGGCCCCAAGAGCCCAAGCGAATGTGACAAGGACGGAGGCAAGAGAGCGGTCTTCGGAATCAGACGGCAGGAGAGGCCGTGGAGGCTCGCTCAGCACTGTGAAAAATATCCTCGTAAATTTACGACATTTTTTGTAATTTTGATTTACAAAATATGTCGTAAATTTACGACTGCCCATTCTTGCTCGTCGGTCAATTCCAAGTCGATAGGGAGTGCTTATAAATTTACAGTTTCAAATTGTAATTTTACGACTTTTATCATGGAAAATTTTGCCGTAACCCTTAACGAGTATTTTTCACAGTAAGGAAGGCCGAACGCGGGGTTCTTCCCGCCACCACCTGGGGCGGTGTGTGTGTGTGTGTGTGTGTGTGTGTGTGTGTGTGTGTGTGTGTGTGTGTGTGTGTGTGTGTGTGTGTGTGTGTGTGTGTGTGTGTGTGTGTGTGTGAGCGCGCGCGCGCGCGCGCGCGCAGACCCACCCAACCTGCTGCGGACAAATCTGAATGTATGGCGCCGGCACGTATGAACGAACGTCAGCAATAATTTCTAAGGGATATTTGTGGCCGCCTGCGATCGTAAAACTGCTTTATTTTCATCGAGCCATGTTTACAGAAAGCAGAGCACGCGCATCCAAATCAGAGGGCATCACCGGGGCAGGGGCTGTGTACAATTTTTTCCCCCTAAGCGAATACTCCCTCGGTCAACACGTACGAGGAAAATCAAAACAGAAAATTAAATCGACCGCAGCCCGCACGGCGCTCTTGAAAATGATTGAGCAAGGTGACCGTACTCCAATCTGCCGACCCGCCCGGACTAATGGCAAACATCTCTCAACTTTAATGATATCCTACTTTCTTTTTTTCTTTTTTCCTCCGTTGTAATATTTCGTAAAAGTATAAAATGGCGACCGCCGTCCCCATTGCGCGGCTCAATAAACTCACACCGCACCGCACCGCCCATTCACCGCGCGGGGAAAGGGCGGAGGTGGGGTGAAGCGGAGCGGGGCGGGGCGGGGTGGGGTGGGGTGGGGCGGGGGTGGGGCGGGGAGGGGTGGGGAGGGGCGGGATGGTCCAGCGCCACGATCCTCTCGATAATAACCTAATTGCCCGACCCCATCCATCACTGAGTGTGTTCTCTTCCAACCCATCCCGCCCTACCCAGCCCCGCCCCACCCCGCCCCACCCCGCCCCACCCCACCCCACCCCACCCCGCCCCACCCGCCCCGCCCCGCCCGCCCCACTCCGCGCCGGGCCGGGCACCGCAGCGAGGGCGCGGGCGCGCGGGCCGCCTCTACCATTACCGGGGGAGCTTTGGAAAACCAAGAAAAACTGGGTGAGCGGAGCTGGAGAGGATTAGAACAGCGAATTAGTCTGGTGCGGCTGCTGCTGCTGCTGCTCCCCGTGAAGCAGGCCGGCAGGAAGGATTGCGTTAGTCATGCCGCACATCCAAACCCACCCCAGCGCACCCCACCCCGCCCCACCCCACCCCAGCACAACCCACCCCGCCCCGCCTCACAGCACCCTACACGGCAAATCTGAAGTCTGGGATTCCCAGGTACTTTTTGGCGTTTCCAGACTCGAGTCTGGAAACGGGAAATTATTTCCAGACTTCTCCTGGGCGCGCGGCCCTTTTCCCAGGTAAAACCTGGGAAGCGCCTCTTTTCCAGACTTTACCTGGGAAAGAATCACCGTTTCCAGCCCCTCACCTGGGAAGCCGTGGGCAAGCGGCTCTTTCCCAGACTCCGCGACTTGCCCACGGCTTCCCAGGTGAGGGGCTGGAAACGGTGATTCTTTCCCAGGTAAAGTCTGGAAATGAGGCGCTTCCCAGGTTTTACCTGGGAAAAGGGCCGCGCGCCCAGGAGAAGTCTGGAAATAATTTCCCGTTTCCAGACTCGAGTCTGGAAACGCCAAAAAGTACCTGGGAATCCCAGACTTCAGATTTGCCGTGTACACCGCTACGCGCCCCCTCCCGGTAACCCCCCAAACCCACCCCCCGCCCCCCACACGGCTCCAAGTCAGTTTTTTTTCTTCTTTGCCCGTTGAGGGGCGTGGTTGTGGCATGGTGGCGAGGCACCGCTTGTTTGCGTGCCCTCAGAGAAAGAGAGGGAAAAGAGAGAGGAGGAGAACGAGAGAGAGAGAGAGAGAGAAAGAGAGAGAGAGAGAGAGAGAGAGAGAGGAAAGGGGGATAGGAGAGGAGCCTAGTGCGAGAGACAGAGGGGCTGCAGGGAGGCATGGCCAGGGCCGCGGGGTAGGAGGAAAAGGCTACCTGCAATGCGAAACCAGCGAAACCAATTTATCCTCTCGCCAGCACTCTTGCCAGCGTTGTTGTAATATTTATTGGAATCAGGCAGGCAAGGGCACGCGGCAAGCCCCGACCACCTCGCCCCGGGGGCCAACGGGAAGGGTTTTACCAAAGGTGCGGCGACAACACAAAACAGAGCGCAATGACAGTAGCAATAAAAAAATTTACATCAGCAGTTTAAATTTTTCATAAAGTCCGGGGAAAAGAAACTTGTCGTACAGGTTGACAGATGGCCTGTGTCTCTCACACACACACACACACACACACACACACACACACACACACACACACACACACACACACACACACACACCACCTCTCCAGGGCAGTCGGGAGGTAATCAACACAATGTCGAAAACAGATAATAAATAAATAAATAAATGAATAAATAAGAAAATAAATAAATAAATAAATACATAAAGACCAAACCGTGCCACGCCAGCCAAGGCTAAAGGCTGTGGGAAGCCTCGCTTATCTGCTGCCGCGGGCCGCTTAAGCCCTACTCCGTAACCTTTCCCCTTACAATCCTTCCTTCTCATTCTACTCCTTCTATCTGTCTCCATCTCTCTCTCTCTCTCTCTCTCTCTCTCTCTCTCTCTCTCTCTCTCTCTCTCTCTCTCTCTCTCTCTCTCCCTTGAGACATGCGGGCCTATCGTCGCACCGCACCATCCTCAATTTCTCTGCCGGGTGCGCCCCGTGTTCGGAAACGAGCGTGCGACAGAGAAAGACACCGGTGGACAGACAGACAGACAGAAAGAGAGAGAGAGGGAGAGAGAGAGAGAGAGACAGAGAGAGAGAGAGAGAGAGAGAGAGAGAGAGAGAGAGAGAGAGAGAGAGAGAGAGAGGGACAGACAGACAGACAGACAGACAGACAGACTGGTGAAATAAGATAGAAGCCTCGGCCGTCGCGTCTGTCTGCTTAAACATTCTTCCCCCCCGCTGCTAAGAAGTGCCTCCATCCTGATCGGGGTCACAAGCTCTTCGCCAGTGAGGCAGAGCGGCTCGGGGTGGGGCGGGGCGGGGCGGGGCGGGGCGGGGCGGGGCGGGGCGGGGCGGGGTGGTGGGTGGGACTGGAGGTAAATAAGGGGGCAGAGTGGAGCGAAATCAAGAGGCGACTCTCTTGTGCTGCTTGTAAAAGAAGTGAGTGGCGCAGGTAATCGCCTATAACCCGCCTAGCGCGAGGCGGGGTGAGGCGGGGTGAGGCGGGGCAGTGACAGGTAGACTGAGGCGCCGCACCCCACCCCCACCCCGCCCAGCAGGCCTGCGCTGATTGGACCGGATCCACCTGCCTGTACGTGCGTTACGTGCGGCGCGACGTGCCAATCGGGCGTACGTGCACGCGGTAGCGCGTAGAGAACGTCCGGACCGTAACTAGTGACGCCATTCCTTTCACATCAGCCTGCGAAGCACTTAGAACTTTACTGAGGAGGAGGGCAGGGCGGGGTGAGGCGGGGCGGGGCGGGTCGTAAGGAACGAGGGGTTGGGGCGGGGCGGGGCGGGGCGGGGTGGCTCAGCATCGCGCGCGCCGCACCATCCTCCCCAAAGATGGTCGCGTTCTATCACGGTGCGTCGTATATAGCGACCGATGCTCCTTTTCCCTCTGATTTCAACATGTCAAACCATCATTCTTTCCCCTCCCTCCACGCTGTCTTAGACTCCACAGTACTTCTTTCTTTGAAGTACGACCGATGAAAAACTTTTTACAAATACAATCGCCAAACGTCATTACTGTGTCAGACGCAGAAGATCCGTGTTTCCAGAATAATCCCATGTGGCAACACTGAAAAAATAGCTGTTGGTTTACGAGAAAATTCTCCACGAAGTTGAGTTGTAATATATTACAGTTACAGATCGTGAACTTACAAGCATCGCGTACCGGCTTATAAATCAAGTACGAGCAATAAAGGTTTGTCGTAAATTCACAATATATTTCGTAAATCGTATTTTACAAAAAAGAAAAAAGTGAAAAAAATGTAAATCTACAAAGATATATATTTTTTCACAAGGAAAAAAAAGAAACAAAAACTAGCACAGCTGGCAGCAAGCACTGGGGACAATAATGTGATGTGGGTTACATTAGTGACAAATCATTTCTGTTTGTGTTTTGTTGGTATATACGTTGTTGGTACGAGCGCATGTTGTATAGCCAGTGACGCCGGGGCCCGGTTGGTCTCGCCCGCCGCAGCACGTGGGTCCTGTTCCGTCACAGGGCTAGGGCTGCTCTGCCGGCTGCCATTGTGAACTCCGCAATACGATCTCCCTACGTGCGGACCATAGTGAATGTCTGGGTGTGTATGTGAGTGAGTGTGCGCGTAAAGGGGAGGGGGGCTTCGGGGGGCTTGACCGAGCGGGAGGGGCGTTGAGCTGCTGCTCCGTCAACACCCGCACCCCCCGCCCGCCCCACCCTGCCCCGCCCCGCCCACCCAGCGCGCCGCGGCCTGGCGGACAGTTTTCCACCGACTGTCAGTCAGGATGTATCCGAGAGGAAAAAAAAGATATGGTCCACTTTTTTTTCCCCTTCTTTTCTTTAACACGCTACGGCACCGCTGCTGCTCTTTGCGCGGTCGAGAGACCCTCCAAGTAGAGACCGCCAAGTGGCAAGAAGAACTTGGCAGGAGCTGCGCCTCAAAAATCGACATGTCCCCGCGGCCAAACTCCTTACAGTCTCAGAATGAATTTACACTTAAATCAAAAGTGTTCAACTGACACACACTTAAAAGTGTTGAACTCAGTGTTGAACACTTTTAGATACTTGTTTTGAAAGCCCATGTAATTTATATGAGCAGGCGTCAAGAGTTAGATCGACGTTGGCCATCAGAATATGTTACTAAAGTGTTGAACGCTTTTGTCCCCAATGGAAAATACATGGGCTTTCTAGCTCAGCATCTAAAAGTATTAACACTGTATTCAACAATGTGTTCAACAGATGCGAGCGTGTGTCAGCTGAACATTTTTTAATGGGGTGTCAACTCTGAATTTTAGAGTAAAACTAAAACTTTTGTGAGTTTTTTTTTTATTTTTTGTGAATTTAACCAGAATGCTTTTATATGCAATATTTGCTTAAATTTTCCTAAATTTTGAGAATTTTTGTGAATTTTCCAATCCTACCTGCACTTTCAGCCCTTTGCTGATTTTTCGGACCCATTTTTGTCAGTTTTCCTGATGTTTAAAAACCCTTATAAGCTACTGACAACGTTTTTCACCACTTGTACGCACTAATTAATTTTTACGTTACAGGCCATTACTTATTTTATCAGTATGCTACTTGAAAAACTATACAGAATGGCTATCGAGTTTGTCAGTAATCCTTCTGCGTAAAAACGTAGATATTCACTAAGAAAAATATCAGTATAGGTCAGATAGTGTAAATTTCACTGAATTACTCTAAATTCTTCAGAATTTACAGAAGTTTTCTGCACATTTCTCTGGATTTTTCAGAATGACGAGGTTACTGCCGCTGTGAAAAATATCATCGTAAATTTACAACAGGTGTTGTAATTAAGATTTACGAAAAATGTTGTAAATGTACCACTACCCACTCCTGCCCGTCGATCAATTCCAAGTCGATAGGAAGTACTTGTAAATTGACATTTTAATATTGTTTGTTACTTTATACGACTCACATCATGGAAAATTTCCGCGTAAAACCAACGACTATTTTGGCTGGAGACTGACCTGGGGGAAATCCCGCTCGCCGCTCTGGTGCTTGAAGTGCAGGAAGTAGGTGCGGCCGGCCCCGGGGCGCGCGGCGTGCAGGTGGCCGACGCGCAGCAGCGGCGCCGTCGTCTGCCCGTCGCTGAGCACCTCGAGCGTCGCGTCCCGGACGCTGAGCGGGTTCTGCACGGGCCGCTCCCAGTCCGTGTACTCGTTCTTGAGCGTGGCGAAGATCTCGTTGAGGTGGTACATGTAGGCGTTGCGCACGTACGTGCGCAGGATGCGGTCGCGCCGCGTCTCGTTGAAGCCAAACTCGAGGTCCTGCGCCGACAGGTCCAGGTACGACTCGGTGGTCGTCAGGCCGAACAGCAGGTCCCGCGTGGGGAAGTCCGCCAGCTCGGCGCCGCCGCCTGGAAACAGAGGCGAGGAAAATAGTATACGTTAGACAGATGGAGGAAAGCGGGGAATTGCGAAATTTTTCCACACTGTAAAAATTTCCTGTACAAAGAAAACGAGAAACACATTTAAAGGTTTCGCTGTTCAATCGGAAAAAAATATTTTCCCTGTAGTTCAATGAAAAATTTAGTACATTAACGAGACAAATCGCTAAAAAGCTGATAAAGTTTGTAAAGTTACAGAATTCTTTGGTAAATGAACACGAATAAAAAGAGAATTCACAGTCAGGCCGTTTGACAAAGGGATATTTTCTGTTAACTTACGAAATATTTTTTTTTCTAAAGTGTAACAAATTTTAAGTGTACGTTAATTATAACTTTTATACCTCTGCACACAGACACACACACACTCACACACATCTATAAAAAGCCTTTTGTAGCGGTATGATAATGTTTAACCACTCCGGCACCCAGTTTCATACGCAGAATAGTATATTCAAGTCAACACTTGTGATGGCTGCAAGTGTTAAATCAGCTCGCACGTTTTGCTTGTGAGCTGCTCATTGCGTCTGCCGGGCACCTTGCAGCGCACCACACACACGGCACCACTTTGACGGGCGCCGCTACTCGCCGCAAAGTACCCCAAAGTGCGTGGCCATTCGGGCGAGCCGCCCCCGGGCGCGCGCCGTCCCCCGCCCCCGCCCCCGCCCCCACCGTACACCGCGCCGCCGACCCCCACAAATAACTCACTTTATATTCACGGGGGCCGACGCATGTGGCCGCCCGCCAGTACACTGACATCTTGAGGCGATAAATTTACGGTCGGTGGCAGCAGGCAGCTATGAGCGGAACGACAAGAAGCCCTTCCCTCTCCCACCAGTCCCGCCCCCTGCTGGGCGCCCCGCCCCGCCCCGCCCCACTTCGCGGTAGAGGTGCCAGACGTCCAACTTATGTCGCCATCCTCTGCCTGGTTAGCATCGATATATCAACATGCTCCGCTCTCGACGGACTTTGGGACGGATATTTCTCGTTCAGCAGGGGAGGAGGACAACGTGGGCACCATCCAGCCCGCGGCATGGGGCGGGGCGGACGGCGCGAAGTGGGCCGAACGCGAAGGGGGGCCGAGCCTGGCGCCCCGAGCTGGAGGTCAAGGATAGGAGGAGAACGAGGACGACGGAGGAGGCTAGCACATGGAAGGGAGAGAGAGCACAGGGGAGGAAGGGGAGGGCACAAGGGAGGAAGAGGAGGGCACAAGGGAGGAAGAGAGGCACAGGAGAGGTAGGCGGGGGTACGGGAGATGAAGAAGAGGGCACAAGGGAGGAGGAGAAGAGCACGGAGGAGGGAGAGAGGCAAAGGAGAGGGAGGCGAGGGCACGGGAGAGGAAGAAGAGGGCACGGGAGAGGAAGAAGAGGGAACAAGGGAGGAGGAGAAGAGCACGGAGGAGGGAGAGAGGCACATAGAAAGGGCCCGGTAAGTCGAGAAAGATTCCCTTACCCCCCGGCGGCACGGTGGGGCGCGGAGCGGCACTCGGCACCATCACTTTACCCCGTCTCTCTGTCTCTCTCTCTCTCTCGCACAGCGCACTCTCCAGGAAGGCAATTAGAGAGACAAGGAGAGTCTCTACTGCGGTGCACAGCGTGCGCGGCGGCGTGGCGGGGCCATTTCCGAACACACTCGAAGGCACACACAGGGGAAGGTAGCGGCCCGGCCCGGCCCGGCCCAGCCGCGCGAGCGCAGCGCCGAGCAGGAGCAGCGCGGCGCAACTGTTGAATGGCTTTCTGAGGGAAGTTTGAGTTGCGCCGGGCCGGGCGAGCGTGGAGCGTGAGGCCGAGCAAAGCCAGCGCAGCCAGACACCCGGACACCCGCCTGCCTCTTCCCTCACGAGCTCTGGCCAGGCGCCCCGCCCCGCCCCGCCCCGCCCCGCCCCGCCCCGCCCCGCCCCGCCCCGCCCCGCCCCGCCCCGCCCCGCCCCGCCCCGCCCCGCGGAGGTGAGTTTAGCTGCTGTTGCCCTGACGAACGCACTCTATTTGGGCCGCTCTTACTCCGGTCGAATTTCACTCTGGCGCAGTGCTGTGCTCACTCACATGTCCCGGGCAGGCGCGAGGGCCGGGGCCGGGGTTGCACGCGCTCGCCACCAGCCCTATGCACAGCGATTCCGCTGCGCGCACTTCTCGCTCTGTCTCTCTCGCACTCAAGGAGTCTGCCCACGGTGCGAGGGCGCTCTGTCTCTCTCGCACTCACGGAGTGTGGGCCTACGAATGCGCGCGGCACCGGAATCGCTCTGCTGTGACGGCAGGGCGGGCGGCACTACGCATCATTGCGCCACTGTTACCCCCACTTCCCCCTCCCCTCCCCCCCTCTCCCCCCACACTCCACGGGGTGGCGTTGAATTGCTTCCCCGGGACGAGAGAGACCCTGAGGGTGGGGAGACACTGAGACGCATAGCGCGCGGGGGGGGGGGGGGGGACTAACTGGGGAGACTTTGCGGGCTCGCGTGTGAGTGCGGGGAGAGGGGGGGGGGAGGAGTAGGGGGAAAAAATGAGAAAACGCGGGTGACGACGGGGATCCCCGCCCGGAGCGAATTTAAAGAAACCCCCTCCCTCCAAGTTCCCGACTCCGAGGCTCCATTTTCTCATTCCCTCGCTCGCGCGCGCGCGCTCGCTGTCGGGCGCGGGAGGTCTGGCCTGGCCCGGGGGCGCTGGCAACGAGAGGCGGGCGGGGCGGTGCGAAGAGCCGCCTAGGCTCCGTCATTGAAGAGTTCACCACATTTCCAACACTGCCGAGTTTGTCGAGTCCCCCGGGCCCGGACCCGGCTGGGCTTGACCCGCTCCCGCGCCCGTATCCATCCGTGGGCTTCACCCTCCAACCCCAACCCTTCCCCCCCCCCTCACTCCACCCCCCAGCCTTTCACCGCACAGCACCCCTTTCCTTTACACACTCTGCGCGCGTCTGAGGAGGGGTGGCCGGGGGGGGGGGGGGCTTTGAGGGGTGGCCGGGGGAGGGGAGGCAAGGAGGGGGAAAAAAGGGCCCAGGAGCTGTAGGGAGAGGGTACCGTGTATTGTGTTGGGCACGTATGGAGCGCTGCCGGCGATGTGCCCTTCCTATACATGTGCGGGCCGGGCCGGGCCGGGCCGGCGGCGGCCGGCGGCGCTTAAGGGGGCGCGCGGGGCTTGGACGGGGTCTGGCTGAGGCGGGGCGCAGGGTGCACGCCCCAAAGAGCTCTCTCACCACTTGGATTCAAAGTTCTCGCGAGATTGGATGCCGGCGCGCGCCGCCCAGCGCCTCCCCGCTGCCTGCCAAGCCGGGCCGGGCTGTATCGAACGTCATCTTTTCGTCGTTGGCCCTTTCCCTCGCTATCCTACTATATCTTTCGCACAGAGGGCGGGCGCGCGATGCGGCGAGGCGAGGCAGGAGAGAAGCGCGTTCCTACTTTTTTTTCCCCTTCGCCGCTCCTCTTGCCAACGCTACTTTCGAAGCGTTCGCCCGCACGCCTACCCTCCCCGGCATCGATACTCCTTCGTCATCGTCATTGAGGGCGTCATCGTCGGCACACTGGAAATCATAAGTGCGAGCGAATGCTGCGCACTCGCTCACTTGCACGAGAGTAAAAGCTATCGCTCACTACGGTGTACAAATGAAAAAATTTGCTCACACGCAAAATGTGTTTGCCGCATCCTGCAGCCTCCAGCCAGGAGGACAGGGCAAATACGTATCGAACCCGTCTCACCAGACAGTCATCGAGACGTCGTGGCTCAGTTGGTAGAGCGCGCAACACTGAACCGAGTGGTCCGAAGTTCGACTCCCACTCGGGAAAGTGTTTTTCGCGCTTGGCATTTCCTTTGGCAGCTGCTCCAGGGCAGGTCAAGTAGAAATTAAACACGTCTCACCGCCGTTGGCTCGGTGGCTTTGGGCGTTGGGTCGCTTCCTGTTCTGGCTACGTGTCGGCACTCGGGGTTGTGGGTTCGAATCCCGCGTACCCCTCTGAGGTAAGGCCTCTGAAACTGGGTTCAGGAAGTCTAACGCCCTTGACACCGCTCGTACCTCTAGGGGTAGGCCAATGGTGGTACGGGGATCAAATCTGTCGAATTGCGCGATAGGATCGCAGTCAGCAAAGCGCCGGTTCCCATGGAACACCGAAGCAGTTGGCTGCCACAGGGGGTTAAAGCCCTGTGCCTGGCGGGAACCGCAACCTCCTTCGGGAGGTTTACTGCCGCAAAAATTTTCCATGTTTTCACGCCATACCCTTTCCATTTCACAGAAAAATGAAATAATCGATTCAATATTTCCAAAAAATATTTCAAATATTTCAACATATTCGCGATATTCCCAAAATATTTCGCATACTCCAAAAATATTCCAGATATTCCAAAAATAACCCAGATATTCCAAATGGAATATATTCCATGTACACAAAAGTTTCAAGTGGTCGACCCCTCGATTATTTCTCTCTCCACCGACACGCTGCCGCTGCTCCATCCTCCCTTCCCCCGACGCACCTGACTTGCCGCTTGTCGCCACTCTGTCACCCCGCAGTACTTACCCAGGTCGCCGAGGGAGGTGGAGCCGGTGCCCATGAGGACGGCGCCGTCCACGAAGGGCGCGAAGCCCGGCAGGAAGCGCGGCGGGTCGAGGTGCACGGCGAGCAGCTGGTGCAGGGGGCGCGCGCGGAGGCAGGGCGCCAGGTCGTCCTCGAGCAGGTCGCCGTGGCAGCCCGTCTGCTCGGCCACGCGCCGCTTCACCGACAGCGGGTCGCGCTGCAGCGCCCAGGGGCTGAGCGCGCAGCCGGAGAGCAGCACGACGCGGTGCAGCAGCTCTGCAAGCACCAAAAAAAACCACTCGTCAATTGAAGCTGGGTAATTTGTTTCACGGTAAAAACAATGTCTGTTTTTTTAGGAAAAGGGGAAAACTTTGCGGAACTTCCGTAATTTGAGGGAAACTCCTCAGCTTTTGAGGAAGGCTCCTCAAAGAATAAGGGAAATCTCCACAAATTTTGAGGAGACTTCCTCAAAATCTAAGGAGTTTTTCTCAAAGTATACAAGGTCCTTAAAGTTTTCCCTTTACCCTAAAAAAATCAGACATCGTTTTTACCGTGTTTTACGACACACACCGGAAACACAAGTGTGCGAATGCCCATTCGTACACTTAAGGGCGTATTTAGGTGTGAATTTTCCTTGGAATATTCACACACTTTGACCTCCAAGAGCACAAATGGGCATTCGCACACCTAGAAGTGTGTGACATACAGACCCTTGGGTTTCCAGTGCAGGGATGTAAATTTACGAGCGCAGTCGTAAAATTCACGACTGCAAATTCTTACTCGTCAAATAAGAAAACCAAGTCGACACGTGGTGTTAAAAACAATATTGTGATAAACACAACTGGCAATTGTCACTTTACAACATTTATCGAGGAAAATTTTCCCGTAACCCTTACGAATATTTTTCACGGTGGATATAGTTCCGATAGATCTCAGGCAAGTTACAGAAATAAAATAGCCAAATTTAGAAAGTTTCAAACATCATTTAGTTAAATACAGAGCCCGCAAAACTCCAAAACAGAGACTTAAAAAAAATCCAAACATTAAAAACGCTGAGAGAAAATTAAGGAAATTCAATGTTAAAAAAAAAAACGGGGAGGAAAAAAAATGAAACAATTTCCACGAATTTCAACGTACAGTTGGATACGTGAATTTCTCTTGTGTTCCGCTGTGTTTTCGTGTACACATGTTTTTGTCAAGTTACCCATATCCTTCGATCCAGCGAGCGGGATTTAAAATTTGAGAATCTCTCTAACGCTCGACCCCCACACAGTCACCCTCTTTTCCCCTCACTTACGCCTCCCTCACTCTCTCTAACACACAAATAAAATACCCCCCCCCCTTTTCTCTCACATCGGGACCTCTCCAACTCTCTCTCTCTCTCTCTCTCTCTCTCTCTCTCTCTCTCTCTCTCTCTCTCTCTCTCTCTCTCTCTCTCTCTCTCTCTCTCTCTCTCCGCGCATTAAATTAGGCATAGGCAGTCGCCGGGGGGCGCCAACTTAAATAAACATACACCACACGCCGCGGACTGGTCCGAGGACCGCGATGAAGGCATCGCGTCAGAAAGTTTAATTTGGAGCCAGAGGCCCGGTCCGGGACCCCGTCCGGCCTGGGCGCTCGTGTGTACGCGCTATGCAGGCCGGACAAACTTGGCGCTTCGACTTCCTCATTCGCAAAAACCAAGCGGCACGAACGTGTAGCGTGTGATTTAACCTTCCACATACTTGTGAGCACTTACCCGAGGAGGGACTGGTATAGTACCCCCCCCCTCCCCCCCCCAAAAAAAGGGAAAAAAGAAATCATTTTAAAATTAAAATAAAAAATCAAAATAAAATTAAGAAGAAAGATACATCAGAAAAATCCGTAAATTCGAGAACAAATGAACAAAAAAATTAAATAAAAATTGAAACATGTCAGAAACAATGGGGAAAAGATCAAAAATAATCAAAAGGAGACATTTTCCTTAAAAAAATAATACAAATTGAAAATAAAATTACTGTACACATTTTGCTTGAGTGATCACCCCCTTGCTCTAACCAAACACTTACGCCAGTGTGTCGTTTTATTGCGCATGTTTGAGTTATTTTTTTTTTCTCCTGCGGAAATGTCAGCGAGTCAGCCTTATTTTCAGAGTAGGAGTGCCCCTCCCTCCCCCCCAAACGCTCAGACTCGCTCTCTCACACTCACACAGAAACGCGCGCGCACACATACTCTTACGCTTTCTCTCTCACACTCACACAGAAGCGCGCGCACACACATACTCTTACGCTTTCTCTCTCACACTCACACAGAAGCGCGCGCACACACATACTCTTACGCTTTCTCTCTCACACTCACACAGAAACGCGCGCACACACATACTCTTACGCTTTCTCTCTCACACTCACACAGAAGCGCGCGCACACACATACTCTTACGCTTTCTCTCTCACACTCACACAGAAGCGCGCGCACACACATACTCTTACGCTTTCTCTCTCACACTCACACAGAAGCGCGCGCACTCACATACTCTTACGCTTTCTCTCTCACACTCACACAGAAGCGCGCGCACACACATACTCTTACGCTTTCTCTCTCACACTCACACAGAAGCGCGCGCACTCACATACTCTTACGCTTTCTCTCTCACACTCACACAGAAGCGCGCGCACACACATACTCTTACGCTTTCTCTCTCACACTCACACAGAAGCGCGCGCACTCACATACTCTTACGCTTTCTCTCTCACACTCACACAGAAGCGCGCGCACTCACATACTCTTACGCTTTCTCTCTCACACTCACACAGAAGCGCGCGCACACACATACTCTTACGCTTTCTCTCTCACACTCACACAGAAGCGCGCGCACTCACATACTCTTACGCTTTCTCTCTCACACCCACACAGAAGCGCGCGCACACACATACTCTTACGCTTTCTCTCTCACACTCACACAGAAGCGCGCGCACTCACATACTCTTACGCTTTCTCTCTCACACTCACACAGAAGCGCGCGCACACACATACGCTTTCTCTCTCACACCCACATTCTCTCCCCTCGAGGGTGTTTGTACATCTCGGATCAGCCGGGGTCGCGCGCATGTCGCCGTATGGCTTCCGCTGCTACCGTCGCTGCTTCTCCCGGTGGCACAAAAATAGTAGCAGCAGACCAAAAAAAGAAAGATATAAAAAAAAGAAACAGGGAAAAAAAAAGAAGAAGAAGGCAACTTTGAGGCGACAGGTATAAGCTTTCCATTAAAACTGTTTGCAGAATCGGATGAGAGCGCGGTGCAGCGCGGGTGAGAATGAAAAAGCAATCCCTTGGCGCGTACGAAGCGGCTGCCGCGCAGAACAACACACGGGTTAGTGAAAACATTGGCCGTTCGGCGCGGGCGTATCTCGACAGGGTTGTTCACCTATAGACATCTGCAGCCCGGTAAAAACGGTAAGGACTCTGCAAACTCAACTGCGGGACCACGGTAAAAACGAGTCCTGGGATTCCCAGGAGAGTTGGAATCCCAGTGGATGTCCTGGAAAAAAGCAGCTTTTCCCAGGAGTTTTTCCTGGAAAACCCAGGACATCCCCTGGGAAAAGATGATACCTCCTGGGAATGTGCAAATTCCCCTGGGAAACCGAGGACTCGTTTTTGCCGTGACGGAAATAGAATAAGAGTGTAAGGACCCATTGTTTCCAACGGTTTAAAAATTGAGGGGAAAAAAAAGAAAAAAAAAGCGCGAGGCACGTAAAAAACGGTATCCTTAAACCAAGAAAATTCCTTTAAAAAACACATGGACATTTTTGGCCTTGGTTTAATGTGTTACCATTGTTTTCAAGGAAAATTATGTTCGCCTAGGGAATTTTTTACTTTATTTTAACGACATTCGCGTTAAGCTAAAGACAATTTGCCTAGTATTTTTTCAAGGTAAAAATAGCGTTGAAGCAAGGCAGTTCGCCTTGTTTCAAGGATACCCTACCCTGGGTGTACGTCAAGCACAGGATGTTCTACTTTCTTCCTATTAATTTTTTAGAGCAACACTGTACTACTCATGACTTTGCAAAGCACGCATAGTAAAAAAAAAAATATCAACTAGATATGTCATGTTTCCCAATATTCAGTGGAAAAATGGTAAGGGCAAGAGGGAGGGGGGAGCGGGGTGTTGTTGATGACAATCTGCAGAACAAAACCCTCGTTCGTACGGAATGACACTGATTCTTGATGTTCCCATTCCATTGTATATATGTTTCTGTTCTCCCACATACACTTCTGTTTTCTTCTCTCTTTTTTCCCCGCAAGCGTTCTCTCTTCTACAACGCCGCTTTCCGTCCGTCCGTCCGCCACCACCACCGCCGCCGCCGCCGCCACAGCCCACTTGTTTGTTATTTCGCCTTCCGTAAATTTTAAATTTGCGCGGGCCGGCGGGCTGGCATCCCGCCGTGCGAGCATTCTTATTAAGCCTTCTGCTGCGGCTGGTGCGGCGCGCCGGCACGCCCTGCTGGACCACCCCCTCATGTGTTATGCATGCGCGCGCCCGCGGGGTGCAGGGCCCGTGCGGCGCAGGGAGTGACCGCCCCCAGCAGGGCTAGCGCCGTGATTGGGAGCCAGGCCTTGATAATCACTGGATAATTCGACCCTGGAGGAGACCTGACTGGGGGCGGGCGACCCCTGCTGGCAGCTGCGGTACACTATCAACGGAAACACTCCAAAATCTTCGAAAACAGAATTTTGGCGTATAGTACAAAGAATTCTAAGCAGCCGCAATATGCAAAAAATTTCCTCGTTTTACAAAACAAAAATCTTTGAATTACAAAGATTTTTTCTTTGTATAACGAAGAGTTTTCTTTGTATTATAAAGATTTTCCGTTGTATTATAAAGATTTTCCTTTGTATAACAAATAAATTTTTGCTTTGTATTACGGTTACACAGAAATCTTTGAAATAAAAGAATTTTCTTTGAAAGAATTTAAGAGTGAAGGGACAAGAATTTCCTCGCAAAGAAGAATGCGATTACTTGCGAAAGGTAAAGTAATAATCAGAGCTTGGGCACTCGGGTTTGCATTCGAGCTGAGGCGATTTATTGTTCCATGGGTGTAAGAAAATGTGCCCCGTAAGTGTGATGCTTCAAATCTATCTATTATATTTCGCGCTAAGAATTGTTCCGATTCAGAACTTTCACGGAGCGGTAAAAAAAAAAAACACACACACTCACACATTATCGTACAAAGTTTTCTGTGACCTGAATCGCAAACAGCCTCGCCTAGTCATGAGCTACATTACACTGTAAAAACTGAAAATCCACAGAAATTACCCGAGCACCTGACACGGTTCGCCAAAACTTTCCACAACTTATCTTCCCTCATTTGCGCGCAAAGTAAGCGACGATAAACCTCGCCTTCTCGCTCGCCGGAGCGCTGCTGAGGACGCGCATCCAATTGAAAAGTTAACACAACCCGACCGGGCGGGCGGCTCGTTAAGCGGTGAAACCGAAAGCCGACAGTGATATTATCCATCCATAGCGCACAGCAACGCGCCGACCGAAATCTGAAGCTGACCCCCCTCCCCCCCCCCCCGCCCGCCCCCACACTTCCACAACGCTTCCCAATCACCAGACGAACTTTCCGAGCCGTGCAGACGAGCACGCCGCGCGCTTTATACTCCGGTCAACAAGCCGCAGCGCGGGGTGGGGTGGGGTGGGGTGGGGTGGGGTGGTGGTGGCGTGGGGTGGGGCGGGGCGGGGCGGGGCGGCATGGGGCGGGGCGGGGCGGCTGTGTGCAGGCCATGCCACGGCAGCCCATAGCCAAGACCGCCAGCCCATCAGGCGGGCCGATTTACGTCAAAGACGCGCTGCTGAGGATCGATAGCTCGAGACAACGTTCACCGCAGGCAACTTTGTTGCGTGAGTTTTATATGCAGCGATGGCGGCGAGGGAGAATAGTCCGCATGCGAGGAGGTATAGGCGTGAGAGGAGGGGAGAGAAGAGCGAGAGAGTGATCGAGGGAGATCGGGAGAGGGAGAGAGAGAGAGAGAGAGAGAGAGAGAGAGAGAGAGAGAGAGAGAGAGAGAGAGAGAGAGAGAGAGAGAGAGAGATGGGTGAACGGGGACAAGATATCTCAGCTCAGCGGAGCCCCAGCAAAGATATAACGTCGGCTGTCTACGGGCGGTGGCGGCGTTTCACTCGCCCCAGGGTAATCAAAAGCCTGGGCGAGGCGGGGCGGGGCGGGGCAGGTCGTGGTGAGCTGGGGTGAGGTGGTGGAGGTGGGAAGGGATGTAGGCGCGTGGCGCGTCTCGGCGGGGCCGGCGCGAGGTCATTCGTCAGGCAGCCGATGACCACCGCACCGATGTAGACCAGCTCAACCAGCTCTCTACAAATTCCCCAATAAATCCTGATTTAAAAACTAAAAAACACTCTCTCTCTCTCTCTCTCTCTCTCTCTCTCTCTCTCTCTCTCTCTCTCTCTCTCTCTCTCTCTCTCTCTCTCTCTCTCTCTCGATGGACCGCACCAGCTAGGGAGACCCCGAGGGGGAAACAACTCTTAATTTAAGTGTACAAATTTTGCGAATTTTGGGGAAATTTTTGTGAACTTTTGTAAATTTTTCAAATTTTCCGAAATTTTAGTGAAGTTTCCTGATTTTTTCTTCATTTTTCAGATTTTTTCTGAATTACGAAGTGTATGCAAACACCCACAGCGCCCGCTGAGCGCGGCATAGGCCACCCGCTCCGCTGCGCCGCGCTTGTCGTTGCCTATCCACCGGGTCGCAGGCGCGCTGCGCCGCTCGCAACGCACAGCCGAGTCAGTCCATGGAGGAGGAGAGCGGAAGTGGAGGGGAGGCGATTATATGTCGTCGCGTAGCGCAATAAAGTGCCGCGCTATACGCTTTTAAGACAGAGCGCCGATATATCGGCCCTACTGTGTTGCCGCTTGGAGCAGCAGTAGCGCCACACGCGCGCCACTACGAAAAATGTGATTGTAAATGCGGAATATTTTTTTTTGGAAATTTACCATACACAGTAAAGCAATGAACGAATTTATTCTTTCGCTCTTACTTATATCATGCAATGCCGAGTCGATACGCAGGACTTGTAAATTTACAACACTGAAATGCAGTTGTACATCTCTCATTTAAAAAAAAAAAAAAAAAAAAAAAATCCTTGCACGAAACTTTAATACTATGGGCCGGCTCAGAGCGCGGCACGCTGCGTCCACACCGAGGGGGCCAACACTTCGATTTAGGATGTACACAGGACTACGTGATTACAGGGATTGCACACGAATTTTGTGGGATCACACTTGAATTTTTGGGGCTAAAACCATGAAATAAGAACAATCAGGTGGACTTTGGTGATAATTCTTCAAACTTTGGCTAAGGATTACACGGATCACACTTACAAGTGTACACAGGATTAAGGGAGTGGTGGCCCCCTCGGTCCATACGCTGACCAGCGCCTCTGTGCCTCCAAGTGTCCAGGCTTCCAGGTCTCTGGGCCACCAGTTCTCCATGCCTCCGGGCCTTCAGCCCGCCAGACCTCGGTGCCTCCGGGTTCCGGGCCTTCCGGGCCTCGCCTTCACTCTCCCTATCTCTTTTTATCCCTTTTTAGAGAACATTACACTCGTCCTAACAAGGCTGACAGCTTGTCCCGGATTAAGGCGAGGCGAGGCGTGGCTGGCCACCAGTCTCAAACCCGCACCCCACACCATATCCTCTCCTCTGACCCTTATTCCCCGGGGGATTTGAATCCGCGGGTGGCAAAAAGGGGGATGTAAGAGGCGGTAGAGAGGAGAAAGGAGGATGGGGAGAGAGAGGGGACGCGGGAAGCATGTCGTCTAAACGTCATTGAAAACTTGAAAAGTTGGCCGTTTGCTACACAACTCGGCGAGAGAGGCAAGCGGGCGTAGAGAAGGGACCGCGACGCCATACTGCCTTATAGTATGGACGAAACGGATCTCAACTGGAGTGTTCGAGTCTCCCGCGCCGCTCAACAAAGCAGGGAAAAGAAATTTAAGAATAAAGTCGACGCCGTTCAACAAAGTGAACAGAAAATTTAAAAATAAAAAAAAAAGTTGACGCCTGCACCGCTTTGGTTGCAGCAAAAATGAAGTTAAACAAGAGTTGAAGATAAATGGGAGCGTGAGAGACGCGGAAAACAGGGAGTTTTTTGCCATTTCCCCCTTTGATAGTTTTTAAAATTTTCGGTCCATGTTTGCTTATGATAACTGTAACTCAAAATGTGACAAATTTGCGACCTTTTGTGGTGACACATCGAAAAAGGAAACATCCCCTTTTTGTTTCCCTTTTTTCGGAAACACATAAATGTGTGACCTTTTTCGGCGACAATTTTGTTTCCAAAACCTCCGTGTGTTACCGAAAAAGGTCACATGCGTGTCCATTTCGGTAACACACGGAGGTTTTGGAAACAAAATTGTCGCCGAAAAAGGTCACACATTTATGAGTTTCCGAAAAAAGGACACACATTTATGTGTCGCCGATGGAACCCTTATGATTCGAAAGAGTTCCGCAATTGCATCCAGGGCTGCCCGTAAAAGCCCCTTCTGCCCACGGACTGTCCTTTTTCACGACCGGACTGTTCTTTTTCACGACCGGACAGTCCCACTTGGAGTCCATCTCCGGGTTCGGGTAGTCCGCGATTGCATCCTTGGGTCACGGGCTAGTCCGGCACTAACCCGTTAGTCCGATTGGAGTCCTGTACAGCGGACTTGCTTCGGGTTTGCCCGCGGAGGGCTCATTTCGGATTTCTCGCTTGTCCAACATTTTTTTCTATGATCTACTATCAATAACTTCTCAACTGCAACCAAGTGCAGGACGCTGTCAAATATGTAGTTTTTGGAATATCGATCTGAAATTTGGTATGTAGCATCTATGGTGAAATTAAGTAGGGCCATTTTAATTTTATTGAAATCGGAGCATTTTTTCTTGGTATCTTGAAAACGGCTTGAGCTAGCTCCAAACGGACAACAGATTTGGCATCGCCTCGATTCCGACACCCTCAAACATGTTCCGTTCATTCGGTTAAGTCTTGATTATCAAGGCTTTGTCGATTTAAACATTTGAATACCGATAGCTAGTGCACCCATGGCTGCCTAAAGAAGGGGCGGGAAGGGGGAAGGGTATACAGAAGGCACGTTTCCGGAATAGACCGAGCGTTATTTCGGGCCGATCCGGGCGTCGCTTCGGACCAGTCCAACCCGACTCCAGCATCGGACTCTATCCAGAATTTCTCGGTTTTGGGGACATTTCGGTTCCTAAAACGGACAGTCCAAAGGGCTGCTGTCGGACTAGGCCGAGTACAGGGACAAGATCCGGGTGTCCTCGGAATCATAAGGGAAGGCAACATGTGTTTCCTTTAAAATTACAGTGATGCTATAAGACGCCTTGCGAGCGCTGCCATCGACAAAGCTCGCGTGCCCGAGGGTTTCAACTCCTCGACTTCCAGCTCTAATGACTCCAGGTCGCCTGATGCGCCGTGCAGAGCGCCGTGCAGCGCGCCGCTGCACTCGGGGCGGGGCGTGGCGGGGCGGGGCGTGGCGGGGCGGGGCGTGGCGGGGCGGGGCGGGTGGGGTGGCGTGGTGGAGGGGCGGGGTGGGGTGGCGCGGCGTGGCGGTCTGGCTCGGCTGGTCCTCCGCTGTGTGGCGCCTCAGGGGGGCGGGGGAGGAGGGCTCGTACATAGTGAGAAGAGAGGATGGAGAAAAGGAATACGCGCGGATGGTCGCGCGGGCGTGTTCGTTAGCCTGCCGTCTGCCGTAGCGGGCGACAGGGAATACTTTTTACTTGCTACGGAAAAAGAAAAGAAAAGAAGAAGAAATCATTGAATTTAAAATACTTCTCATCCACTGGATTCGCTTCGGGAGCAACGTTTGGATTTTTTTTCCCCCAGACAATCTATCATGGGTAGGGTTACAAATTTGAAAGTACTTTACTTTCTTTGCCTGAGATTGGTAAGATAATGATAAATTACGATAAAATTAGTAATTTTGGTATTAAAAAAATAGCTTTACTGCCTAAAAATGTCAAAAATTACGATTTCAGGTTTTTTCCCCTATCGTCCCTTACATTAAAAGGCCGTTGGTTTCATTTGTACTGGTTGGAATAAGACCAGCAACGAGGAAATTACTTTTGTTTGGTAACATGTCACAAACCAATATTCTATTAATCGATTTACGGGGGTACGAAGGGAAAACTGGAGACAATATTGCAGGAACTCTGTTAGTTTAGTTCTATATAAGTAGAATTATGAATTAATTGTTACTTATTGTACTAGTATTATGCGTTTTGCTTGGAATATAATTAAACTAATAAATTTTACTTACACCGCTGTATGTAGAAAAAAAAAGGAATAACCGGTGTTCAACTCATAATTGCCTGAAAATTTTCCTGTAAAATTACCACACCTCGAAATCCTAATCATGCGAACGCCAACGGTAAGGGCCGCACTCACGCACACTCACCCTTAGCGACCGGCGACACGGCCACGATGTTGGCGAGGGCGGCGCCCGTGCCGTGGCCCACCAGGGTGACCCGCTGAGGGTCGCCGCCGAACGCCGGCAGGTTTTCCCGCAGCCAGTGGAGCGCGGCCACCAGGTCCATCAGCCCGAAGTTACCCTGCGCGGAGCTCTTGGCACCAGTCTTCAGAAAACCTGGAACAGAATGGGAGAAAAAAAAACGAGGTAAGAGACCGGTTTCAGGTAAGCGCTTTGTGACCGAATTTCGGTGTAAAAATTTTGTAATTTTTAATTTTGATTGAAATTTTGCTTGAATTTTATCTCAATATTTGTAAGTTTCCTGAATTCTCCTGATTTTTCTGATTTTTTCTGAATTACGAGGGAGTACAAAAAATTCAGAGTTTTTTCCCCTTCGCTTGTGATAGAGTCGATGAGATGACTTTGACTCATAGCGAGAGAGAGAGAGAGAGAGAGAGAGAGAGAGAGAGAGAGAGAGAGAGAGAGAGAGAGAGAGAGAGAGAGAGAGAGAGAGAGAGAGAGAGGCAAAGGAGCCTACCTCTAATCACCGCCTTTTAAGCAAATCAAAGTCGTAAGCGAAAGGCTGGCGGTCGCGGTCCCGGGAGCTCAATCAGGACAGCAGTGAGAGAGAAGGAAAGAGAAAGAGAGAGGAAAGAGAAGTAGAGAAAACGGCATGAAGATAAAAGTGATAAAAAAAGGGGGAAAGTCGGAAACAGAGCAAATGTAGAAAAGATAGCAAAAGGTTGATGATGAGGACAGGAGGGGTAAGAGATACGGCAGACGAGCGCGCGAGCACACACACACACACACACAGTCTCTCTCTTACTCCCACACACACACACACACGCGCGCGCGCGCGCACAGAAGTCTACACAACCCCCTGTGCGAAGGGCTTAGGATTCTTTTCGTTTCCGAGACGGATCTCAGCAACAATACGCGCCCGCTTCGTCTCGGTTCACTTCCTGAAACCTTGAATGGATACGAACAAGCGCTCCTCCTCTATTTGTCCCCGCGCGTTTTATTGAACGTGTGTGTGTGTGTAAGCGTGTGTATGTGTATGTGTGTGTGTGTGTGTGTGGGTGTGTGTGTAAGCGTGTGTGTGTTGTGCGGGCGGAGGTGCGGCGCCGACTCTTCGGATAAAAGTGAGAGTCGAAAATACGCGGGCGACAAGCGTGTTCCGCTATGCCAGAAAGAAACGCACATTGAACGAAAAAGAAACGAGAAGAGTCAAGATTAGACGCAGAGGATCACCGTGCCGCAGCCTCCAGTTTCCGACTTGCTTCTATTACGCAGTCTTACGAACGTCAAAATCCAAAGTCACAGCACAGCAAGGGCCCCCCCCCCCCCAAAAAAAAAGGGGAGGTTTAGCGTCATCAACATTTTATTTTGAAACAAAAACAAAAAAAAACTGCACACTGTAAAAGAAAAAAACAATCCGTTCTCTTTTTTACCATTAATCCTGAATACAATTTGAAAAACCGTAAAATCTCATATACTGTAAATCGTTTGGAAAGTGACGCTGAGTGCACATTCCGTTTTTCCGATTTTGACGAGTAAAATGATGGCTTGGACGGTATTGACCACAATGCATTTTTGTTTTACAGCGTAAGTAATTGTCATCATTACTGTTCAAAGAGAACAGAGACAATAACCTAAAAACCAAATACATTATAGAGCCTTATGACTTTTGGAATATTTTGTGATCACTAACAGTCGTATAGGCACTACGTACGTATCAACCTGCTGAAATTCAAATACGAGCAAGAAAGGGCTGTCGTAAATGTATAAAAAAAATTTTCGTAAGTGTTCATTTGCAAAATATATCGTAAATAAACAAACATTTTTTTGACAGTGGTGAGAACAGCCGGAACCACCAATAGACGAGACGAGGTACCGCACGCAAGCGTACCCGGCGGCTGAAAATGCGGGGGCGTCCTCAATTACAGGCGGGTAACGAGATCCTCGCGTTTGCCATGTGCGCGGCAACGACCGGTTTACCCGCTGCAGGGACGAGCCCACTCATCTCCTCCCCCACCGGAAGTGATAGGACGACGCATAAATCACACGGAGCGATTCATTCCTCGGTGACGTCACGCTCGACCGCGCTGTGACCACCGTGTGACCACGTGTGCATGAGGGGGAGGGGTGGGGTGGGGGGGGCGTTATCGCCCGCCAGGCGCGGCCCCATGCGCGCGCACAGCCCTCGCTGTCCGTCGATATATATTTGTTGTTTTTTATTTGTTTTGACGGTGTATGTACCTCACATCGCGCAGCAGCATCGAACACTCTCGAGTGTCGCGGGCGTCGATGAGATACTCGAATCCTTTTCCAATACGCAGCGCGGCGCGCCGCCGGGGCACAAAGTGCCGCGCGCGCGCGCGCCAGCTACCCGACGCCACAACGCAATAAAAACAAAGGAAATCATATAAAAACAAAACACGAGCGAAAATACCCGTTCCCAGAGAAACGCTTGCGGTACGCCAGATACCTCGGAGCAGAGCAATCGGCCGGCTACATTCTATCCCCAGTGGTGTTGCAGTACTGACTGTAGTCTGTGCTGTAGGTGCAAGACCATGATTTTTTTATTGTTTTTTTTTTATCCCAAGATTGGGGGAAGGGGAGGGGGAGGACTCATTGCCCGCCAAATCTTATAGCAATCCATCTCGCAAAGCTTAGAATTATAGTGCCGGCTCAAAAAAGTTGTCGAGCAGCATTGACTGTATGAAGAAGAGAAAAGTATTAAAAAAACGAAAAGGATAAGGAAAAGAAAGAGAGCGGGCGACTACCGGCCTAGGTGTTGGCTGTCGTCGCTCTCTTTTGCCTACTTATCTGACGGCACTGCTCTTACCTTTCGGCAGAGGCCGCGAGGTCAAAGCAAAGCCAAGGTTTTTCCCCTGATGCGACCCCGGCGGGCCGCAGCGGGCCCGGGTGGGGTGGGGTGGGGTGGGGTGAGGTGGGGTGGGGTGCGGTGGGGCGGGGTGGGGTGGGGCGAGGCGGGGTCGGGAGATGGAGGTGCCGCGGCCGAACGGAACGTGACGTTCAATTACTTACCTTTCTCGTCGCTACCCCCCCCCCTCAACCCCTCCTCCCCCCCCCCTTATTTTTTTTCTCGTTCCTTCCCCCACTCGCATCCCCACCACCTCTCTAGCGCGTCTCCTATCCCGCTTCGACCCCCCTACCCGCCCCCTCCCCACCTCTCTCTCTCTCTCTCTCTCTCTCTCTCTCTCTCTCTCTCTCTCTCTCTCTCTCTCTCTCTCTCTCTCTCTCTCACTCCAACCGACCATAGCCAGCCTTACGAGAGTCGCGTCGTCAAAATAATAACGTCACTTTTGTCTCTGTCGGAAGAGCCACCCCGCCCCACCCCACCCTACCACCGCGCCCCGCCCCCCTGCTCCCGTGGTCCACTCTGGTCACCATCAGTGCTCCATAATGACAGCGCCAAACTCTCAATGGGGCCGAATAACGTTTCCTAGATTATAACACTTTCTGGCTTATCTCTTTCACATCATTTTTTTCCCCCGTGCTACCGTTCCCCTTCGGTCCCCTCGGGTTCCCCTGCTCGGCTCGCATCAGCCACCACACTCCCCTCTGATTGAACTCCTCCCGCGCCCGCAGAGGCCATACCCCGCCACGCACCGCCACGCCCCAGCCCACCCCTGGCCGCTTTCCCCTGTAATCCACATTTCCACGCTTAAACACAACCGTTACCTGATGATAGGCTTCCCGAACCACCCTACATACACGCGCAATCACCAAGCGGGAAACGACTCTGAATTTTGGTGTACAGATTTTGTGAATTTTTCTGAATTTTTGCTGATAATGTTTAGCAATTTTTTCTGGACTTTTCTCAAATTTCTTGTGAGTTTTAAAGAATTTACCTCAAATTTACTCAAATTTTAGTGATTTCTCAGAACTTTTCAGAATTTTGACTAGTTTTTTTATGCATTTCTCTCGTTTAGTCTCAATTAGAACAAAATTTAGAGTTGTTTGCGGCATGTACACACACATTTAAAGCGGCGTGAGTCTCAAAGTAGACAAATACAAAATGCCTGCTGAACGCCGTCACCCAGAGCAGTGGAGGCGCACTAGCTATTGGCAGGTGCCCCCCTCCCCGCCCCGCCCCGCTTTGGCCCGCCTCCGATCCCAGTGACAGTCGGTCCGATCAGCTGGGCTAATTTGACTGGCGCGGTCCTGTCTCCGATGATTGCTTTCTTGCTGCCCTAATTTCCCAACCGCGCGCGCTCTCGCAGTGCAGTCCCGAAAGCGATAGGCGGCAGCGGGAGAAGAGAGAGAGAGAGAGAGAGAGAGAGAGAGAGAGAGAGAGAGAGAGAGAGAGAGAGGGGGGGGGGGGGGGGAGTGTGAGATAGAAACAGAGAGGACAGATGAATGTGTGTGTGTGTGTGTGCACTCCCCGCGCGCGCGGGCGGAATCACCACTACACACATCGGGGCAAAACATTCGAAATTAGCCCGTCACATGCAAACAGCCCGGCCTGTACTCGCCCCGGATAACCCCATCTACTCCCTCACTCCTCCTCCTCCTTCTTCTCCTCCTCCTCCTACTCCCTCACTCCTCCTCCTCCTCCTCCTCCTCCTCCTCCTCCTCCTCCTCCTCCTCCTCCTCGTCCTCCTCCTCTTCCTCCTCGTCCTCCTCTTCCCCCGCCCCTATCCCCTCTGACAGAGCTCTCGCCGTCAGATGCTCGGCTCATACATTCAACTAATGCGAGCACCAAGCAGCTGCTGCGTGTCGCAGAGTGAGGGGAAGGGAGGGAGTGGGAGAGAGAGAGAGAGAGAGAGAGAGAGAGAGAGAGAGAGAGAGAGAGAG
>JAHWGI010000182.1:955000-972500 GCA_029379305.1 Frankliniella fusca | reverse complement strand
CAAGACCCTCGTTGGAGGCGGCGGCAGACACGCGATGGACGGAGGGGGAGAGAGACTGATGAGAGCTGTGGGGTTAGAAAAATGATGGCATTAAGGAGGGGGGCTGAGGGCCAAGGGCAGCCAAAGGGGTCGGGTGGGGTGCCCCGGACCGACCCAGTGCCCTCCCCCCCCCCCCACTCCAATACCATCCTTTCCCCGCCCCAACCGAGCTGATTCTACCAGCAGCCACGTGCCTATGTCAAGAACTAGTTAGCAAAGAAGCAGGTTCGGTTCGCGGTAGCGCACTTCTGTGTAGTACGCCGAACTACGCCCAAGGGCAATGTAAGAACACGATCCCCCAGGGAGGGGGAGGGAGGGTAGGGCAGACGCGGTTCAGCAATTAAATATCGGGGAAAGCGAAGTCGGAAAGGCTCTGCAGGATCCTGATCAAGGTCTCTACCCCAAAATATTTCACAGTGAAAAATAGTGGTTTCCGAGAAAATTTTCAACAAAGTCGAGTTGAGATGACAAAATTCGAAGAACTGCGTATCGACAAAAATCAATCATGAGCAGGAAGTGCCTGTCGTAAATTTACAACATTTTACGTAAATCGTAATTAACAAAATATACAGCAATTTTACGAGGCATTTTTAGAAGTGACTCAAAATGTCACTCAGATAGGCTGTTTTCTTGAATCAAGTACATATATGCTGTGCTGGGCAGATGAGCATGTGGTGAGACAGACGCGTCACGATTCTTTTCTTTTCATCGGAGAATGACGTACGATATGCTTACGCCCCCGCTAAAATAAGGCAGCTCAAATAGCGACGCCTTGGGAAAGGAGAGAGAAAGAATACTTTCCTATCGCACCTTCGGTCTTTTTGCGGATGAGATGAGACATGGTTGGAACAGTAAAGAGGAGTGAAATATAGTAAAGGGAAGAGCGAGAGCGAGCGAGAGAGAGAGAGAGAGAGAGAGAGAGAGAGAGAGAGAGAGAGAGAGAGAGAGAGAGAGAGAGAGAGAGAGAGAGAGAGAGAGTTAGAGAGAGGGAGAGCGAGAGAGCAGAGAAGAGAGAGAGAGAGAGAGAGAGAGAGGGGAGAGAAAGGGTTTGGGGAGAGAAGAGGGGGTTCTGCTGATAATAAGACGTGTATAATTCAGTCCTGTGGGACCGCGCGGTGGCGGCATGCCGCGGCCCGGCAGCGCGGCCGGGGATGCTAAGTGGCACGAGAGAGCGCGCGGAGAGAAAGAGAACGTGTGTGAGTGTGAAAGAGAGGGAGAGAGGTAACGAAGTTTGCCGCGCGAAAAGGCGTGCTCTGCTCAGGTTGACCGAGCCCGCTATGAGTCTGCCTGTCTATGGCTCCGGACCAGAAGCGAGGCGCCCAGTGCGGTCAAAAGTCAAAACCCGCCTCACTCTCTCTCGCTTCCCCCAACCCCCCTTTCTCCCCCCTCTCTCTCTCTCTCTCTCTCTCTCTCTCTCTCTCTCTCTCTCTCTCTCTCTCTCTCTCATTCGCCTCTAGGCCTTGTTCATACTCAGCTCATGCGAAAATAAGCTCCCTGATGGAGAATGAATCGGACGGCAAATTCAAATTTGGCATTGTCTTGAGTGCATGTGCCGATATGAAATTAAGTTGCTCGACGCAGAAATCACGGCTGCAGGCTTCTTTTCCGCTTCACCTCTCCGTAAAAATAAATGCATATGCCTTTTACGAAATCGCAACTGACAAGAGAGGAAACAATATATAGAAATTCAAAGTTGAAATTTATTAATTTTATGTACAACGGAGCTAATAAGCTCCGTGATGCATGTAATCCACTGTGAGAGAGGGAGTAAAGGAGGAAAGGAAACAGAGAGAGTGGGAGAGAGAGAGAGAGACGTGGGGAGGGAGCGACTCAGACGGCGCGAGAGACACGCGAAATGAAAAGCGAAACAAATATTTGAAATTACTCTGCGCCAAACATATGTGTCGGGCGGCGCTGGGGGTGGTGCTGGCTGAGGGGGTGGGGGGTTGACGCGCAGCGCCCAAGCCACGCGCATCCCCCTACGCATACGTTGGCTTGCTCAAGGCCAGCCCAGCCCAGCCCAGCGCGATGCGATGCGATGGGGGCGCCCCGTGCCTGGCTGCCGGGCGGGGCCGGGCGGGGCCGGCCCGGGTGGCACCATTTGCATATTTGGACCCCACCCAACTCGGACCTGATCGCGTCGGAGCAAGGCAGCTTCTTCCTCTGTCTGTCCTAGACGAGCACACAGGGGCGGCCGGCACCCTAGCACCCTCCTCTCTCTCTCTCTCTCTCTCTCTCTCTCTCTCTCTCTCTCTCTCTCTCTCTCTCTCTCTCGCTCTTTCTCTGTCGGGCTCAGCGGACCAGCTGACCTGTGCCTGCACGCGCTGAACCGGAGCCTTCCGCCCCTCCCACCGTCGGGCAAGGGTAGAGGGAGGAAAGACATGGGGGACGAAGATAATAAAAGAGGAGGAAGCGGAGAGGGCGCTAGGTAGCGGAGCATGCCCTGCAGGCCCAAATCAGCGAGAAAAGAGGGAATTTTTTAAGGGCCTAAAAATATGCTTTTTGGGGTACAAAATAAGTTTTTTTTTTCTAATTTCTTTTGTTAAATTTTTCCTCAAGGCTTTGAATCCGCTTGACTTATTCTAATTTTCTACAGCTTTCGATTTTTTTCTCTAAATTTTCTTAAAAAAATTATTAAAAATGAAATTCCTAAAATTATTCCTGAGATATTTCTGAATAAATAGATTTACAAAATTTCAAGAGTTGCTTCCTCCGCGGGATTTTGCAAGGAAATTCCACTCACACACACATGAGAAAGGCAATTTTACGAAAAAAATATCACCCACTAACAGGAGTGCTGCGAGCTTTCATACACTTTAGGTTTAGCCGATATAACGACCACCGATAACCTGGCCGCATGTTCGAGTTACAAGGAATAAGGAGCGCGCGGGAGCGGGGAGGGGCGCGGCCGAGAGAAAAAGAACACCGGGGGAGGAGGGGGGGGGGTAAGTGAAAGGTTTTCGAGCGTCTACAAGAAAAATCTCCTCCTTCCGCGCCCACTCACCCGCACTCATGCCTGCCGCGTGAGCCCCTTCCCCTCGAGGCCTTTCACTTTTTGACCCCGCCCTCCAGCCCCCCACCCCACTCACCACCTTCACAAACGCTCTGGAATGCTGAGCCGTCGCCATTGAGCGCAGCCCCTCGCGTAGTGCTCTCTCACTCACTCCTGGTGGCCGAGACCCGTGCGTGTGACAAGGACGGAGACACGAAAGCGCTCTTCTGAATCTGAGGGCGGGTCCGCATACATACGCGCGCCTGCCTGAAGCTTCAGCGGCAGGCTTTTGCTCTTCTCACATGCACGGCACCCCTCTCTCTCTCTCTGCGTCTCTCTCTCACTAACACACGCACACACACACACACGCACACACACGTACACACAGACATACAGCTGGCGGCTCGTTTGTGGTCACAGCCGGCAGTAATTTCCCTTGAGCCTGCAAACAAAGATGCTGGCATTGCCCACGGGAAAGGAGTGGGGAGGGAAGGGGAGGGTGAAAGAGAGAGAGAGAGAGAGAGAGAGAGAGAGAGAGAGAGAGAGAGAGAGAGAGAGAGAGAGAGAGAGAGAGAGAGAGAGCATTCCCCTGGTGAGACAGGCGGCGGCAGAACAGATACTGCCATCATCCTTCAGAACGACCGCACGCTACGACCGGGACAGATTGTGCCCGACACGGTCGTAAACACTTAAAAACGCCCCGCCAGTGTGTGTACCGAGCGGTTATGCATTTTAAAACGCGTAGCGAGCGGCTCGAGTGGCCCCCCTTCTATGCACACACACACACACACACACACACACATACACACACATACACACACACACACATCTCTCTCGCACACCAACCACGGCCCGGTGTGTTCTGCAACAGGTAAAAGCCCTGCCCTGGCCTGCCGTCCCCCACCACCACATCCCCAGCCCATGGCATGAGTCGAACTCGCGAGGGTTCATCTTTTAAAATAATTGCACGACAGTTTAGAATAATACTTATTATACATACCGATTGACGACGTAAAATAATGGCGACCCTTGTAGCACTATAAATCTGTGAGAGTCATGTTTTTGACTGAAATTGAGCGACCAATTTTACGTCGCCCAGAACGAGTGAGAAAATTCTATGTCGCTCATTTAGAGTGATGACAGAGCATTGGCACGAATGTCACTCCAATAGAGCGAGACGGCATGATATCGATCGTTTTGAGTCATCTCGGTCACGGTTCATACCGATGAAACGACTCGAAAGGAGTGATAATACTATCACTGTCCTAGGACCGAGAAAATTGGGTGCACCAATATCGCTCTCCTGAGAGCGAGATTTGCTCACTCCCCCAGTTCAGTGGCGGTCATCGCATTTTGAGCCGGAGTGGCAAGCTAGTCTACCTACCTACCTCCTCGTCCGAGGGGCCCACAACTCCGAAAAATTTTGTACACCTGATTTCCGGATTTCAAAGATTTCACATGATTTCAGGTGATTTCAACGAATTTCAAAGATTTCAAGTGAATTCACTGATTTCGCGAGATTTCACATGATTTCAAGTGATTTCCATTGATTTCACATAATTTCCATTGATTTCAGTTAAATGTCTACCGAATTCACATGATTTCCACTGATTTCGTGAGATTTCCGACGAATTCAAGTATTTTTGGGGCGACTCAATGTACTCAATGTATAAAAAATTTCTTTTTGTTTAAATTTTTGCCATTGGAGGTATAAATAATAGTCCTACGCAAATCCGCTTCCACAAATCTGGTTTAGGAAGGAATATTAATTTATTAACTGGAGCAATAAAACAAAGTGAAAGTGCTAGATGACTAAGATTCTTTAAAATACCTCCTTGCTACGGCACAGTTGAAGTGAAATTCTCAAAATCGTGCAAAAAATACGGGGATTCCCAAGAAAATACACGCACAGCTGATCCAAATTACTCTCTCAATTACATGATTAAATAGGATTTTTACTAAATTATTGTGAATTATTTCGATTTATTCCAAATTATTGGAAATTAACTTGCAACTGCGCAAAATAATCACAATTATTTCAATTATTTTTTAAAACTTTTCATAAACAAATTTTGCTCTGCAATTGAAAGGGTGGCGTGAAAACATGGAAAATTTTTGCGGCAGTAAACCTCCCGAAGGAGGTTGCGGTTCCCGCCAGGCACAGGGCTTTTACCCCCTGTGGCAGCCAACTGCTTCGGTGTTCCATGGGAACCGGCGCTTTGCTGACTGCGATCCTATCGCGCAATTCGACAGATTTGATCCCCGTACCACCATTGGCCTACCCCTAGAGGTACGAGCGGTGTCAAGGGCGTTAGACTTCCTGATCCCAGTTTCAGAGGCCTTACCTCAGAGGGGTACGCGGGATTCGAACCCACAACCCCGAGTGCCGACACGTAGCCAGAACAGGAAGCGACCCAACGCCCAGAGCCACCGAGCCAACGGCGGTGAGACGTGTTTAACTTCTATTTGACCTGCCATCCAGCTGCGGCCAAAGGGAATGTCAAGCGCGAAAAACACTTTCCCGAGTGGGAGTCGAACTTCGGACCACTCAGTTCGTTGTTGCGCGCTCTACCAACTGAGCCACGACGCCACGATGACTGTACAGTGCGACGGGTTCGAGCCGTATTTGCCGCGTATCCTGCAGCCTCCAGCCAGGAGGACAGGGCAAATACAACTCGAACCCGTCGCACTGTACAGTCATCGTGGCGTCAAAAATTTTCCCGTAACCCTGACGAATATTTTAAACAGCGTTGAGAGGATAGAGAACGTCAAGCTGTTAAAGATGAAAGCTCCGGAGTGGAGCGGGAATAACGAGACGAGCTAACGTAGCCTAGCCTGCTGACACGAACGCGATGCTAGACGACCGACAAACACGAGTGTGGATTAGAGAGAGAGATAAAGAGACGGAGAGACAGGAAGGAGGAAGCAGTCACTCTTGTATCAATCATTCATCAGGTGGGACTAGCGCCGACCAAGGTGTCGAGCGGAAGTGACAGCGACAAGTTTGTCCAACACACACACACACACACACACACACACACACACACACACACACACACACACACACACACACACTTTGGAGCGAGCGGCGTCTGGCCTGACCACTAACTCTCTTTCCAATCTAATGGCTTTTGCTTTAATGTAAAATCGAGTACCATACATTTACAATAAGTAATCGTAAGGAACACTATCACAAGTTAAGGGGTAGGCAGGGGGAGAAGAAAACAACAACTTTTGAACTAAAAAAATAATAATAATTGAAAATTCGTAAAAATAATCATTAAAAATTAAAAGGCAAAATATTGAGAATGTGCGTTGGCGTGTGTTTAACACTATCCACTGCCTTGTTGGCGCTGGCACGCATGTTTCACACGACAGAGGCAGGGCCGGATGGCGAACGCTATGTTGTGCGAGGACTGGTCGATGTAACTGACAGCTGCAGTGAGAAAGTGGAAATTGAAAAGCAGAACGCGGCTGGTGGTGGCTCAGGCTGGAGCGAGGAGGTGGGGGGAGCGGGAGGGGAAATGTACGGTAAGGGGGCAGAGGGAGGGGGGGGAGGATAGATTCATCTTCCAGCTGGGGGTACCCTCTCGGAAAGCCCTCTTTTCAACCCCTCACCCTACCCCACCCGTTGAGTACCTAAGGGCTAAGATCAGGGAAATTTTCCACGAGGAATGTCGTTCAGTTACGAATTCAACTCTATAAAATCAAACAATTGTAATGAAACCAGTTATTGAATTATTATTCTTAAAAGAAGGCAAAACGACATCCCCTAATTGACAATACCGATCGTAAGCAATGGAAAAACAAAGGTGCACTTTTGCAATAGTGCCTTTGAAAGGCACTAAAACAGCCGATAATAGCACCTTTAGAGGCAAGTATCGTCTTTGTAAAGGCACTATTTTACTTACGCCTCGAAAATGGCATTAAATAGCACCTTTGTTTATCCAGTGAGTTTACCGCAGAATGTTTAAATCACGAATGACTAAAATAACTACTTTACGAAGATATATTTTTACAGTGAGGACTCCCAAGCGACCAGACGACAGACATCACGGACGGGGGAAAAATGTGAGCTTTTTATGGTCAATAAAGAAAGTTATTGAGAGGCGCCACAACTCGGCCTGCGGCAAACAACGAAACTCCACTTCCCCATGCCACCAAACAGAGACTGAAGTGCCGCATAAACGCATCGTAAGTCCAAATTAAAAGAGAAAAAAAATTAAAAAACGAAAAGAATTCATAATGGGGGACCCTGCAATGGAACGATGGGAGAGGAGATGCCAAACGGTCATTAAAACATTCCACTACTAGCTAGCTGTAGAATGGGCAGAAACGGAAAACGAGAGGACCGGGAGAGGGAGAAAATTAGAGAGAGAGAGTGAGAGGGAGGGAGAGAGGGGGGGGGGCGTATAGGGATGGGGTGGGAAGCATACACACATTCACTGACGGCGTAAAATACCATTCCCGTGTAGCGCTCTAGCAGCCGCCGCTGGCACCACGCAGTGCCTCGCGGTGGGCGCGCGCGGCGTTAGGCAGTTGTTGTTGACGTCCTGACCATCAAAGAGACCGCCCCGGACCACCCGGACCACCCGGGCCCCCGCCCCGCCCCGCCCCGCCCCGCCGGCCGAGCGGCTCGCTGGCTAGCTGGCGCGTTTACGCCCGGCGCGCTCAGCTCCGGCGGAATGTCGGACCCTTTCCCAAACCCCCCGCCGCAGCTACACGGTGCGAGGGGTGCTGCGGGGGCGGGGGCGGGGGGGGGAGGGGGACGCATCGCGTGGGCATTAGTTCACTTGCGGTCGGGGCCGCACCCCGCCCCGCCCCGCCCCGCCCCGCCCCGCCCCGCCCCGCTCCGGCCGGAGGAGAGAGTGGGGTTCTGGGACACAGCCACGCCTCGCCCTGCCTGCTGCCTGCTGCTGCCCTTGGTCTGGAGATCAGCCGCACCTCCCGCATATCCGGATCCGGTTATCACTCCATGGCGACCGCCAGCAACACAATCTCTCTGATCAGTATTCAAATCGGCAGCCCGCTCAAACCACCCCCCCCCCCCCGCCCCACCCCACCTACAAACACACCTTGGGCCACTGCCCTACCACCCTCTCACCGACCACTATATATACAAAACTTACAGCTGTTGTATGAATATTTCATAGACAATTATAAATATAAAAGTCAAGGCCGTTTTCAAATAAATTACACGTGCGACGCGACCACATATTTGTCGAGCTGCTTTGCATGATGAAAATAGGCGATTAAGTCAGTGACATTGTGGTGCGGTTGTGACAGCGTGGCCCACAAACCTGCAGGTCCCACCGCTCCACGAATATTAACGCACGGATATGAAATGACCGACCGATTCCAGACATGTGCTCCGAAACGCTAAATTCGTAATTGTGTAATCAATGTAAATCATGACGCGGTATGGGGACAATTTTCAGTCTATGGGATGGGGGTAGGCGAGAGGTATAGCAGGGGAGCGAAGGGGGTGACAGGGGCATCAATAGGAGGAGGGGGGAAGAGGGGGGCTGGAGAGAGGGGTGGCAGGGGAGGTCAATTCTCCAGGGTGCTGGTCGGGGGAAGAGGGGGAGGAGGGGAGTGCTGGCATGCAGCTGCCCCGTTCCCACCTCCCCGACTCTCTCTCTCTCTCTCTCTCTCTCTCTCTCTCTCTCTCTCTCTCTCTCTCTCTCTCTCGCTCTCTACCTGCAGCGTGCGGACTCCTAATCGCACCCTCCTCTCTCCCTTAATCGAAGCTGGGGCAGGGCTCCGATACGCCGTCAGCAGACACCCCCCTCATCGCTCCCCCTCCCCCAACCCCACCCCTCATTCAGCATCACAGGGAGACCCATTCCCCTTTGCATCCTTTTTCTTTTTCTTTCTTTTTTTTTTTTGCGGAAAAGACGATCCTTGGTGGATTTATTCTGCGCTACTGCTGCTCTTGCTGCATGTTGCCGAAGACGAATGAGTCCTTCTCCTTTCCCGCACACGTGACCTCCTACCCCCCTACTCCCACCCCGTCAGCGTTAATATCCCCTCTTCTGATCCTCTCCCCCTTCCACCTTACCCCCTTGGCCCACTGTCTTTCCCGCTCAGCCATCGGCTCGCCTTTGCCTGAGAGGCTGCTGCTGCTGCTGCTGTGGACCCGCCCCTCTGCCCCACCCCCCAACCGCTCGGGGGACTTATTGTTGAAATTCTTTGCAGGCGTCCCACCTATTATTCTGTGTCCTTCCTCTTTTTTTGCTGCTGCTTCTTCTTCTTCTTCTTCTTCTTCCTCATCTCTCTCCTTTCGTCCTCCCTCCAGCGCTAGGGTCGCCCATGATCGTAGAGAGGAGCTAGCGGTACGGCTCGGTGCGGTGCGCGCTGCCAGCGCTGGTGGCGGTGCCTCCCGAAACCGGGTACTAAAGTGCAGATTAGGGGATGCGAGGGCGGGGTACGGGAGAGCTAGAGAGAGGTGCCTTGCGCGCCCTGCTGCGCCCCTGCCGGCCCGTCAAGGGGCCCTAAACCACCACAACGGGTTGCTCAATATTCCAACTCGTTTAGCCGCACGATCCAAGTGCAGCCAGCTTTGGGGAGAGGCGAGGACCCCGACGACGACCGCACAACCCGTTCCTGCTGAAAAGGAGCGCGCCGGCGTGAACCCGCCTGATCGCCTTGACCCGCCCCGCCCCGCCCCGCCCCGCCCCGCCCCGCCCCGCCCCGCCCCGCCTTGCCTCGCCTCGCTTCGTTCTACCCGCCCGCGCCGCGCACGGGTGTTTCGGTGAGCCATTTTGCGACGGTACTTTTTCAGCTACCACAACGGCAACGCATCAAGCATGAGTGGGGGTGAGCGTTTTGGGGATATAAGGTAAGGGATTTATGGAGAGGGATCAGGGACGGAGGACATTCGTAGGGCGTGCTCACCCTGCTCCTCCGCGACACACACACACACACACACACACACACACACACACACACACACACACACACACACACACTTCGCAAGGCTAAAACTTGATGCTGCTGAAATCGCGGTCCGGATGAGCACACTAAATTTAACAGGATGTGTCATTTCAGGCGGCGACTTAGCCACGCTCTGGGGCGGTATAGCGCACGGGGTTGCACGAGGTGGGAGAGCAGGGTGTAGTAGTAGAGGAAGGCGGTGGTGCTGGGGGGGGGGGGCATACCCAGCAGATCCGGAAGGAGGCCGCTGAGAGAACGGGGGCGTCGGAGGAGGAGTCTAGTGGAGAGAGAGCGGGGGAGGGTGAGGGAGAGAGGGTTGCGATGCGGGGGCGGGCAACGACAGTGTAGAATTTCATTAGGAGGTTTGCCAAATGAAGTCGGAACTGAAGGCGTCTCGTCTCCGCCTGGCCTCGCCCCGCCCCGCCCCGCCCCGCCCCGCCCCGCCGCGCCCCGCCCCGCCCCGCCCTGCCCCGCCCCGCCCCGCCCCGCCCCGCGTGCCTCGTCCGGGGAATACTCGGCAAAGCAGGTATCACTGGTACAACTATAAGGTGTCCACTATACGCTTGAATGGAAGCGTCGCACAATTACGCTCAAAGAGATTCTACGCTTAAAATGAAGTGCACATTAAAAAAAATTCCCATACATTGTTTGAAACGCCACAGCCGTAATTTGCCGTAATTTTGTCGTTCCTTTTTGGGGCTGAAATTTCGCTTTCTTTTGAGGAGTATCAAATTTGGCCACTATATTGAGGCCAAAGTTCAGACTCCTCCTAAAAGAATACCAAAAAATGGAATCAAAGAGTGAGGCAACTGATTTTACGGTGCACACTTAGATATGATGAATGGGACCGGATAGACCTGTAACTCTTAATTACAAGCGTAATGTCATTTACGTTTGAACATGAGAGAAGGGCGCCCTGCTCTCATTGTTTGAAAAAAGGGCGGAAGGTTTACGCATTAATTTTACCAGTGATGGTAGGACGATCGACGGAGTAAGGAAGGTGAAATAAGCATGTCGTAATTAGGCGCGCGTATCACGCCTCTATCGGAACAACTAACAGATTAGGTGATTATGTATTTCATTTTATTTTATTTTTTTTATTTTTTTTGGAAAAGGGGGGGGGGGGGTATGGCCTTGCCCATCAGCTTGAAATGCGGTGGCAACCCCTTGAAGGACTGCAAAACGGGGAACGGTTGGGGGGCCGTCTTCTTCTTGACGGACGGACAGACGGAAACCAGACAGACAGACAGACCGACAGACCGGGCGGCTGCTCAAAGCCTCCCCCTCACTTCACCACCACCACTAGGCCGCCCATGTCCTGCATATAAGTGGACCTTCGTGGGTGAGAGATGCAGAGAAAGAGAGAGAGAGCGAGAAAGAGAGAGAAAGAGAGAGGGAGAAAGAGAGAGGGAGAAAGAGAGAGAGAGTGAGTGAGAGAGATAGGAGGGGGGGAGGAGATAGAGAAACTGAGATAGACAGTGGACAAAGAGGAATGAGAGGGTGTGACTCGTAGTTTGCTGTCCCTCTCTGGTTACTCTTCTCCACGCTCCCGCGCCCCCCCCCCCTCTCTCTCTCTCTCTCCCCCCCCCCTCGTCCCTAACGGAAAGGGGTCCCGCTAGAGAGACAGGCCCTCATCAGTCAGCCGTTATCTTTGGACCGCCCCCGCCCAAAATCTGTCGTTCCTCTGCCCTCTCCCCACTTCTTCACCTCCTCCCTCCAAAGGGTGACTTAACCGCTGCAGTTGCGATAGTGCACCGTGCGTGCGAGAAACGCTCGTTGTATGTGCTACAGACTGTGCACCAGCAGGGTGAGTACAGCGAGGCGAGGGGAGAACACTCAAAGAAAATGTGTACAATATTTTTTTTGCCTTAAAAAAAATTAGTTGTTTCTTTTTTAAAAAAAAAATTTGCAAGGGAAATTTCTGTTACTTTCTGATAAATTTTGATCCCCCCTCCCCCTAATTCTCTTTTTAGTTCATTTGTTTTCGATTTTTCGATTTTTATCCTTTTTTTCTTCTGAATATTTTTTTTTTCGATTGGATGTTTTGGGGGCCGTAAAACATGCCTCAAAGTAGCACACCCTGGCTGTATATCGTTTGTCCGACCTTTTTCTGAAAAGCTGCCAGGCAAGTAGGCAATAAGCATAGACCAATAACGCAGTAGAGTATAGCGAGCTGCCTCAACGGCGTTGAATCAACGCCTGCCTACAGGGCAACCTGCGCACTGAGGTGTTGCCCATGAAGCAAGGCGTAAATGCAGCCCGCTTCACTCCGCCGCGTTCGGGTTACGTATTGCCTACTCTTCTGGCCACACTCCTTTGCTGCTTGGAGCGACGCGACGTCCGCTCAGCTGTCGCCCCTGGCTTTGTGGGCTTGCGGCAATATCTGCACGCCGGGATTCCTCTGCATCTTTGCTTCATTTTTCACGGCACCGCCTTTTTCTATCCTAGCTCTCTCTCTCTTCCCCTCTCTTTGCTGTGCGAACATGATGAGATGCTGCGGGGAGCTCTAGACTCGCCCCTAATCGCTGAGCCCATTGTCAAGACGCAACAAAGAGCGTGCTTGTCACATGTCTGCCCCGCTCGCCCGCGCCCGCCCTGCAGGGCTGAGGTTTTAGCGCGCCTTCGCAAGGAAATTACACTTTTCAAAGGTTTACACCGCTATAGAGGTGTTAAGTCACATCTGTTAAGTCACATCTTTGTGTCTACAAGGCGCCGCGGTGAACTCCGCGTGAGCCACCGCAGCAGAACTAGCGATGGATATCGGTCTTTAAGATTTTAATTAACGAATCAGACCAATTAAGTGGCCTAGTCCAAATTAAATGAACTTTAAGCCCTCAATCTGGCCCTCCCCCCCCTCTCTCTCTCTTTCTCTCACTCTCTCTCTCTCTCTCTCTCTCTCTCTCTCTCTCTCTCTCTCTCTCTCTCTCTCTCTCTCTCTCTCCTCCTGTCACTCTGAGGGGCGGCCCTGTGTCAGCACCGTGACGCCGCTATGGTCGGGACAGCAGCAGACACTTGTTTTTGCTCGTCGCCTTAAATTGTTTTCTAAAGAGGTACGGCGGCGGGGCGCGCACAGCACGGCCCAGGCGTGCAATTTCCGGCCGCAGAACCCTCCCTCGCCGCTTCTCCCTCCTCCTCCTCCTCCTCTTCCTCCTCCTCCTCCTCCGTGCTCTCAAGCCTCTCCACTTCAAGACCGTCCCGTTCCAGTTCTGCATGCCGCCGCCAGAGGAGGCAACCGCACAGAAGTGGCGTAGTGACGTACAATCCTAGAAGAATTGATCCTCTTCTAGAAAAATTAAACTCCCGAACTTTAAAAAAAAAAAATCACACTACTGGCTTTCGCTTTCTCCATAGCGCGTTTGTACCGTGGGGCGAATTCAGGATCATTGAACAGATCGAAAAAAAAGAAAACATTTAAGAAGAATACATAATTAAAATCATCAAAATAAAATCAAGAATATACATGAGAATCCGCAAAATTTATCACGAAACGGCAAAAATTCCTCCTTGAAAAATCGAAAGATATTTTTTTTTAAAATCTAAGTTCAAAAAACTCGCTGTACACATTTGGTATGAGTGATCCCCCCCTCGGTTCGTACGTTCACACGCTCGCTTAGGCTGCAAAGTGCGGGGACATTATTGTTTTAGATGTCGCGCCAACATCCCTTTGACACGCCGACATAGTTTCCCAGCGGCTCGCGCGTTCCGCCCTCGCGGCAAATCGGGAAAACATGCGAGTTATCAGTCAGCTGTTTCGTCTCTGTCACGCCGGGCGGGGCGGGGCGGGGCGGGGCGGGGCGGGCCAGGACGCCGCAGAGATAGAGCACACTGAGACCCTCCGATGAAAGCTCTCAATCAGAGGTACCCCCCTCAATCCAGCCCCTCACTCTTCGCTTTCTTTCTCTCTCCACCACCGCTCCATTTTTTTTTTTCCTGGCTTTCCATTCTCCTACTTTTCTTCCCCCGCCCCTCCCCCTCTCTCTCTCTCTCTCTCTCTCTCTCTCTCTCTCTCTCTCTCTCTCTCTCTCTCTCTCTCTCTCTCTCTCTCTCTCCCTCTCCCTCTCCCTCTCCTGTCTTATTGAGCATCGACTAATCAAGCCGCCGATCCATTCCGCAGACCCGTTGTTTGTTTCTGAGGTCCTCCGGGCGGCATGCGGTCTGCCTGGAGCCCGCCCGGAGCCCTCCCGGAGCCCGCCCGGAGCCCTCCCGGAGCCCGCCCGGAGCGCACCCGGAGCCTGCCTATAGAGTTCAATCAGCCTGTTCCTGGAGTCGTCCCTGCCATTCATCTGCAGCCCCCATTCAACGACCGTTAACGCGGGACTATGCAAGCTCGTCGTGATATACCATCTCCCCGATACGCAAATGAATCGAATTGCGATGGAGGAAAGTCGCAGCCGTGAATACCTTGAATCGACATCGTGTTCCCTAATGCAGGGTGTCGAGCGGCGTCCGGATTTAAAATTCCCGGCTTTTTCCCGGTTTTCCCGGACAGAAATCAACGAAATTCCCGGATATTTTTAACCTTTTTAGCCCGCCCTTCTGCTTTGAAAAAGCATAAAAGCGGGCTTATGCAAACGACCTCGTGTCTGTCTGTCTGTCTGTGTGTCTGTCTGTTCCACTAGAAGGAGATGAGCTAGAGACTTGAAATTTTCAGGGTGTCTACAGTTTTACTCCTAGACAACGAAACGCCTACGGCAAATCCTGCCAACCCTCATTAAGGCACTGAAAAAAATTATGAAAGTTTTCACGGAATTATCAACTTTTTCCAACCCCGTCGACCCGTACCTCTCCGGAAGCGTCTTTTCGCGTCTAGTTCAATGGTGCACGCCGTTTTACGAAAAAATGGACCCAGCTCGCGACTACACTGTAAAAAGCACCCGTAATTGGTCCAGTTTTCAACTTTTCTCAACTCCATCGAGCTGCACCTTCCCGGAAGCGTCTTTTCGCGTCCAGTTCGATGGCGCCCACCGTTTTTCGATAAAAAGGACCCAACTCGCGACTACACTGTAAAAAGCACCCAAAATTGACCCACTTTTTAACTTTTACGAACCCCATCGACCCGCACCTCTCTAGAACCGTCTTTTCGAGCGCAATTCAGTGGTGCCAACCGTTTTTCAATTTCCAGTGTTGCTAATCGTCAAAACTCAAACATTTCGATTATTTTCGACATTTCTCGATATTTTCCGATATTTTCGACATTTTTCGTTGTTTTTCGATATTTTTTGATATAATTCGACATTTTCGATATTTTTCGACATTTTCGATAATTTTCGATATTTTTCGATAATTTTCGATAATTTTTGATATTTTTTGACATTTTTGATAATTTTCGATGTTTTTTGATATTTTGCGACATTTTTGACATATTCCGACATATTTCGATATTTGTAAACATTTTTGACAATTTTTGATATTCTTCGACATTTTTCGACATTATCCCTCATTTTTCGATGTTTTTCGACATTATCCATATTTTTCGATAGATCTCAACATTTTTGAGATATTTCGAGATTTTGCGACATTTTTTACGAATTCCTACATATTTCGACAATTTTCGACATATCTCGACAATTTTTGAAATTTTCGACACCCCTCGACGCCTATACCATTAAAATTGGTTCGACGAGCGTAATTCAGTGTTGCCAACTGCTGCCAAATAAAGTCCGAGTTCGGCCGTTCCATCTGAGGCCGAACTCACGTATTTCGACATTTTTTCGAGATTTCCGACTCCCCTTTTTTGCCGAGTAACTGACCGTTTAGTCACTATCGGCACGTTTTCAAAGCAGAAGGGAGGGCTGTAGTTTCGGTGGTTCACCGTTACAAACTGCCTCTTTCCGAAGATAATGCCTTTACGGGCCGCAGGCCCGATCATTTACATGCTAAGAGGACGTTCTGTGTGACTTAGGGGTCGGGCCGAAGGCCCGACCGAACGCCGCCGGCAGGCCAAGCAGGCACGCCCCCTGCCGAACGGAGTTGCCTGCGTAGCAAAGCGGAGCTGGCAACGACGTTTGGCGGAAGGGCGGGCCTGCTTGTTAGCCTCAAATTTTCCATTTTTAGGGGGTTAAAAATTATTTATTTGACTGCAGTGTGAATGTTTGCCGTAAATGCCAGAATTCCCGGATTAAATGCAAAATTCCCGGACTTTTCCCGGACTTTTCCCGGTCGGATTAAATTCCCGGCAAATTCCTGGTTTTCCCGGTCGCTCGACACCCTGTAATGCCGCACACCTTTCAAACAGGCGAACCAGCACGGCCAGACCAGGACTCAGCACCGCGCGCGATCGAAGCCGTGAGCCTTGAGCTAAGCAGCAATCAGGAGGAGGGGTTTGAGTGTGTGTGTGTGTTTGTGTGTGTGTGTGCGTGTGTGTGTTAGTGTGTGTGTGTAAGTGTGGACGTGTGTGGGTGTGAGACAAACGCCGCTGAGCTGCTCGCAAGTAGCAATGTCGCCCTCGTTTGGTGGCGCTAACTTCCCCGTCTTATCAAATTCCCATGCGGCGTTGCGGGACGGAGGAGCGGGGGGGGGGGTTAGTGGGACTGCTGGTGACTTATCTCGAGCGGGAGCCGCCCGCTAGCCTCGCCGCAGGGCCCCAAACACACTTCCCACCACCACCACCGCCGCCGCCACCCCCGTAGCAACCCCCCACCCCCCATACCCCCGTGCTATCAGAAGAGGCAGGAGTGGAGCAGAGTAGGAGTAAGGGGGGAGGGGGGGGGGACCCTTTTACACCCTCGCGCCGAGCCACGCCGCCCCTGCTCTATTGGAACTTCCCTCCGAATTGAGGTGGCGTGGCGGTGACGAATTCAATCCGAAGCAAGCCGAGCCGAGAGCCGATCGGGGGGCTGCCAGCCCAGCCCAGGCTAGCGCTGTGAGGGGCGGGGTGGGGCGGGGTGGGGCGGGGTGGGGCGGGGGAGGAGCCTCGCCGCCTGCCAGCCGCCAGCACCAGCCGCAGCAGCGTCGAGCAGGCGCCGCGCCGCTGCTGTCTCCAGCAATGTGCAGGCCTGGGGGCGGAGAGAGTGCGAGCGAGAGAGAAAGAGAGAGAAAACGGGACAGAAGAGTCCCAGCGCTTGTTTTTCTCCCCCTTTTAATTTGGAGTGCAGAGCACAATGAGACAGAAGTAAACACAGCTGATGGCGAACAACATGCAGTCGACCCCTTTGCTCTGCCTTTTTCACCCCCTCCCCTCGTCCCCCCTCTCTCCCCGCCTTATATTTCACCCCCTCCCACTCTCTTTATCCCGCTCGCTTCTTTTCTTTCCAGACCTTTGTGCCTTTTAATAACGTTGATGCCAATTGTTTTGGGTGGCACTTTGCAAGACTGTTGTTGTCCACGCCGCGAGCGCATGAGAGAGAGAAAGAGAGAGAAAGAGAGAGGAAGAGAGAGACAGACAGAGCGAGAGAGGGCGCGCGAGAAAGGAGGGAGGGACGGAGCGAAGGTGGTGGAGAGACAGAGAAAGCAGCAGTGCGTCAGTGTATGTACAGGGTGTTGAAGGGGATAGGAGGGAAAAGAAACGAGAGGAGAGAGAGAGAGAGCGGCATA
>JAHWGI010000182.1:905000-952500 GCA_029379305.1 Frankliniella fusca | reverse complement strand
GGCCCGGATATGCCCCGCCCGAGGCCCCGGGGCGCCCTCCAGCTCCACGCGCCAAATCCGGCCCTGATTTGTTGTTTGATCTGAGGCAACGGCAGCAGCGGTATCCCTGTGGCCCTGTGGGGCGCGCGCAGCGGCGCTTGCACCATCCCGTGCTTAATTAGAGTACTTGGATCATGCTCTCGTGTTTAATCTCCCCCCACCCCCACCCCCCCACTCCGCACCGCGATAGCACTCTCGTTATGGACCGTAAAGCTGATTGGGCGCGAGTCCTGCCAGCCGCGGCACGGCACACTTTTTTCCCCCCAGACGGCACTGCTCCGCCAATTACGCCGGTGTTCATTCATTTCGCGAGGCGGCAGCAGGGCGGCAGCAGGATGGCAGCAGGGTGGCGGCAGGGCGGCAGCAGGGCGGCAGCAGGGCGGCAGCAGGGCGGCAGCAGGGCGGCAGCAGGGCGGCAGCAGGGCGGCAGCAGAGCGGCAGCAGGGCGGCAGCAGAGCGGCAGCAGGGCGGCAGCAGAGCGGCAGCAGGGCGGCAGCAGGGTGGCGGCAGGGCGGCAGCAGGGCGGCAGCAGGGCGGCAGCAGGGCGGCAGCAGGGCGGCAGCAGGGCGGCAGCAGAGCGGCAGCAGTACAGCTGCAGAGCGTCCGGAGATCGTCGGCAGATCGGCAGCAAGAGGAGCAGGATTTTCTACAGGAACAATTGTGCAGCTTGAGAGCGACACCAGATATCATCGGGGAGTGCAATTCACCGTCAATTAGGGCGGACGTAGCGTACCGGAGAGCGACAGGTGCCACGATTGGCTGGCGAATAAGAACGATATAGCAAATTCTACCTCCCCCATCCCAACTTTCACTTTCGCTTCCCCCCCTCCTCTCTCCCTTGTCGCCTCAATGAGATAAAAGACTGGTCAGTGCCGCAGATCAGAGACCTTGCTGTGGACAGACAGACAGACAGACAGACAGACAGACAGACAGACAGACAGACAGACAGACAGACAGTTAATTCCGGCCCGCTCCGTCTCTGCAAAGAGAAAGTATAGAACATAGCAGCAGCCGAAACCACTGCGCTGTAAATTAACGTCATCGCCGGCCGGCGTCTGGTGGGCCGCGAGTTCGGCCCGGTGCCCGGCCCGGCCCGGCCTGCGGCCTGCTCGCCTACAGACAGAGTGCGCTTTGATTAAATCAGGCCACGACGACGACGGCGGTCTCGCCCCTTCGGCAACTAAAAGTGGAGACGAGAGACCCGGCCCGAGGCTACCGTCCAATCCGAATGGAGAGTGTATGCCGGGGAGAGGGGTGGTGTGTGTAAAGGGGGGGAGGGAGTAACTTCAAAGATTAATTGTACGGCCCATAAAAAAAAAACATTAATTTTTTTTAAACGAATCGAAAAGAAAGATAAAAAAATAAAAGTAAAAAAAAAGCATCGAGAAGAAATGAACAAAAAGCCGAAAAAAAATCATTAAAAATTTTAGAAAAAGAGAGAAAAGATCAAAATTGAACAAAAAGTGACAAATATTTCCCTCGAAAAATCAAAAGAAAAGTCAAAACATAGCACCAAACAGTTAAAAAATAAATAAAAATACAAAATCAAGAAAATCATTATACACGTTTCGTATGAGTGATTCCTCACTTGGCATGAGGGACTAGACGATCGCGACGCAACGGCTCAGGACGAGGGGCCCACAACTCCGGAATTCAGGTGTACAAGGCCACCGAAATCTTTGGAAATCATATTGAAATATCATTGAAATCAGTGAAATCTTTGAAATCAGTTGAATTCTCTTGAATTCACGCGAATTCCACGACGCCACGATGACTGCGACAGGTTCGAGCTGTATTTGCCGCGTATCCTGCAGCCTCCAGCCAGGAGGACAGGGCAAATACAACTCGAACCCGTCGTTCTGTACAGTCGTCGTGGCGTCGTGGCTCAGTTGGTAGAGAGCGCAACACCGAACTGAGTGGTCCGAAGTTCGACTCCCACTCGGGAAAGTGTTTTTCGCGCTTGACATTCCCTTTGGCCGCAGCTGGATGGCAGGTCAAATAGAAGTTAAACACGTCTCACCGCCGTTGGCTCGGTGGCTCTGGGCGTTGGGTCGCTTCCTGTTCTGGCTACGTGTCGGCACTCGGGGTTGTGGGTTCGAATCCCGCGTACCCCTCTGAGGTAAGGCCTCTGAAACTGGGATCAGGAAGTCTAACGCTCTTGACACCGCTCGTACCTCTAGGGGTAGGCCAATGGTGGTACGGGGATCAAATCTGTCGAATTGCGCGATAGGATCGCAGTCAGCAAAGCGCCGGTTCCCATGGAACACCGAAGCAGTTGGCTGCCACAGGGGGTAAAAGCCCTGTGCCTGGCGGGAACCGCAACCTCCTTCGGGAGGTTTACTGCCGCAAAAATTTTCCATGTTTTCACGCCACCCTTTCAATTGCAGAGCAAAATTTACTTCTGATTCTAAAAAAAAAATTAATTGAAATAATTATGATTATTTTGCGCAGTTGCAAGTTAATGTCCAATAATTTGGAATAAATCGAAATAATTCACAATAATGTAGTAAAAATCCTATTTAATCATGTGATTGAGAGAATAATTTGGATCAGCTGTGCGTGTATTTTCTGAGGTCGTCCCAAAAATACTTGAATTCGTTGGAAATCTCACGAAATCAATGGCAATCATATGAATTCGGTAGACATTTAACTGAAATCAATGTAAATCATGTGAAATCAATGTAAATCACTTGAAATCATGTGAAATCTCGTGAAATCAGTAAATTCACTTGAAATCTTTGAAATCCGTTGAAATCGCGTGAAATCATGTGAAATCTTTGAAATCCGGAAATCAGGTGTACAAATTTTTTCGGAGTTGTGGGCCCCTCGGCTCAGGATCATCACAAATGCATCTCTGTCACTTGACGGTGTTTTATGGTGATTGGGCATTGATGGAATACTGGTTATTGCATCAGCATATTACCAAATGCGTGCTTAAATGAGAGATGGCCGTCGAAGTCCCTGATATGCTCTGATCTGATCGGTCCGCTCGCTGGTCCACAAGCAAATGCTCCGTCATTCTTGAACGCCCGAACATGTCACCCGGTTTCGCCCCGCCACGCCCCGCCACGCCACGCCTCTCGTATCAAAGCCGAGGCAACGGAACCCAAGGCTATAGGGACGCGGATGGGCGTCACGGGATGTGAGCCGAGCCGAGCCCAGCAGAGCCAAGCCGGGCCGGGCGGAGCGCGGCGGCCCGTGACGAGCCGAGTCGAGCCGGGGTAAAGCCCTACAATGGCCCCCCGAGTCGTCCTCGGTCGCACACACGCGTGGGAGATGTAAAACCTCGCCCCCGCTCACGACAGCCGCGAGAGACAGAGAGAGAGACAGGAAAAAATGAGAGGGATAGAGAGCGAGCGGGAGAAAAAAGAAGAGGGGGCGGGGGCGATGGTAGTGTAGCAGTAAAAATGAAAGCAAGTAATGATAATGGCAAACATTGTTTCCAATGAACCGACACGAACAGAAAGTCTTCAAGTGACATACACTTAGTATTGTTCAGAGTGAACACTTCCACGATTTGCTAAAGAAAAGGATTAAGTTTAACAGGCGAAAGAGTTGCACACATGCTTAGGAAATTTTTTGTAAACTTTCGTAAATTTTGGGGAATTTTTCTTGATTTTGATCCTAAAATTTTACCAAAACTTGAGAATTTTTGTAAATTTTATTGAATTTCTCTAAATTTTTCTGAAGCTTTTCGAATTTTTTTGAATTACGAGGTGTCCAAAATTTTCAGAGTTGTTTCCCCCTCGGGCGCGCCACACCACACCACACCAAACCACACCGCAGCGCACACCTGTTCGGCGGGCTTGCCTACCCCACAGGGGCGCAGGGGCTCGAGGCCTTGGGGTAAGGCCTGGTTTGGCCCGCCTGGCCCCGTGTTTTCTTTCTGAGGTTGAGAACGCCCGCCCGGCGGCACTGCCGCGCTGGAGGTAAGAGGCGAGGAATATAACCCCCCACCCCTCCTCCCCCCCCCTCACCGCTACCCTGCCCAACACCTTTCATCCCGCAAAACGCACGGCCGCAGCAGCCAGCTCAACAGCCTGCGGCCCGGGGGTCAATCGAGGGGCGGGCGGTAGGGAAAAAAAATGGCGTCATATCTTTTTTGACTTTTACAAGGCGGCATTCTTTGTGGGGAGAGAGCCCTTTTGCCTACCGGCTCGTGTCGCACAAATGGGAGCGCGTGTTGGCGGGGTTAAGATTTTTGAACGTGTGGGTGGGGCGCACCCGCCAACAACTCGAATTGTGTGTTGTTTGTGTTTGCTTTGGTGTCCGAAAATATGTGATGCAACTTTAAAGGTTGGTTAGGGTTTTTCTCCAACTAGGCGAGGGGTTAGAATATACGATAATTATTCAAACCAAAAGCACAATTACATATAGAACTAAACCAGCTTAATTTACAAAGTCTTACAAGTGCTAATATACTATGTTACTCGCGGAATAATCACTTCACTCTCTTACTGTCCTCTCCGTACTCACTAGTCTCTCTCACTCTCACTCACAACCACTTCTCTCCAGCTCGTCTCTCTCTCCTCGACTCTCGTCACCGACTGTCCGTCACCAACTCTCTTCGACTCTCCTCCTTGACTCTCTCCCGCTGACTCTCCTCACCAACTCTCAAGCCACCCGTGCTCCGCGTCGCATGACGCCTCTCTCCGAGCACGGCTGCCAACCTCCCCCTGTCCCTCATCCCCGCGTTGGACCGTCCTTTTCCGCTGCGCCCCGCCCGACTCCGGGTAATCTCCCCGAGGCCGGACGAGACGCGTTGGTACCACTGCCGGACAGAGGGCAGGCTAGCACGCGCTGACCGACCTTTCACCGGAGGGTAGGAAAACTCCCGACCAGCTCACAGCTGGCCGAAGTGCCAAAACAACCGATACGACGGCCCACTGAGCAATGAGCGACTACACTCCAAGAAATCGCGTTGGCGCGATAAAATCACGCCAACATTCTCCACCCCTCCGGGGTTCCACCCGGAAAATAAATGGCAAGATAAATCTGTCCAAATATAAACGCAACAAAACCTATTTCGGCATTCGAGTTCTTAGAATAACACAATTTCACAACACAATTTTACCTTTGACAAAAATACCAAAATCCATGTATACTTTTCTTCACATGACATCTTACACTAAACGATAAGCACAGAATAATCTCAATTTCCTACGCCGGACACATTGCACTTGAAACACATTACACAATATTACAATAGCACAAAATACACACATTTCAAAGAAAATACACTATAGAATTTAAAACGAACCAAATAATATACCCCAAAGAAATTCCCGAAATCTAAATCTATTACAATGAGAAACCCTTCGCAGGTGCACGTAACTTACGGCAGCTCCCCGCCCCGCCCGCGACTGACAGTAGTGGAGGTCCCTGGAATTCCCTGTGAATTCGTCACCCCTGACTGCTACTGATCACCGAACACAGTAGGTCCCTGGGATTCCCTGTGAATCCGTCACCCAGCCCGTGCTCTCTGCGCCGTGACAAACAGTAAGCGGTAGGTCCTGAAGCTGCTAAGTCTACATCCAACAATTACAATACAACAATTACAGTAGGTATCCGTTACCCTGGGTGGCACTCTGCGCACCCCCGTGAAGATCTAGTCGCTGGCCAGATCAGCGTCGGCGTCGACATCCACGCGGCGCCTATGTCTACAACGAACAATTACAAGTATCTAGTCTTAAACATACAATCAGACCACAATGAAACTAGATGAAAATTATTAACTTACAAACTGAAATTCAAAACACCAAGTACATAAGCTGAAAATGTTAACCTTTTCGCGTGGTTGAACGTAAACACCAATCCGTGTGTGGTCGACAACATTAACCCCAAACCAAAGCTATCCTAAATGACTAACAATCGAAAACCAATATCCGTTACTTAAATAATCAAACCATTTCCAGAAAATCAATCAATGAACCAGGATCAATCAATAGGCAAAAGGGCTGCCACAGTTACCGCGAGCACTTTTCTCTGAAATTGTCTCCCATTCATAATCACTGTCGTCACTGAGCGCAAACAGGGACTTAATCCCGCCCCCCTCGCAGAGCACGCTGGACTGCTGCGCGGGCTGGGCCCCGGGCCGGGATGGCACAGGAGGGCTCCCACAACGTTTGCGGGCCCCCGGGTGAAAGGGCCAGCCCGCCCCTCGTCGCCGATGCATCGGGTCGTAGCCGCGTCTGCTCGGACGGCGGCGGCGGCGCGCAGCTCAAGCGTCGTCACGGGAGACGACCTCTCCCTCCTCTCCGGGGCGGCGACGGGCGCCGCTGGGAATCGAACCTCGGCCTCGGCCCCGCTGCTGACTTCGGACATCTCCAAGCGCGTGGACCTGGACGGCGCCCCGCCGCGGCACGCTGGCGGCACCGCCGACAGCGCCGCGGATGGAGAAGAATCAGGCCTGGACATCGGCCTCGTCGGCGGCGGCGCGGATTGGTCCGGGCACCGGGGCGCGGGGCACAGCTCGGTGAAAGGCGCTCTAGGGCCCGGGTGGGCCCCCGCGAAGTCCAGGGTCTCGATGAAGTTGGGCCGCAACGTGACGGCGACTCTGCGTGCGGCCACCTCGGGGGCGGCAGGGGCGTCGCCGCGCTCCAGGGCGGCTGACGCCGTGATGTGTGCCGGTGCAGCCGGCAGCGGCGCGTGGGGACCGGCCGGCCCCTCGGCGGCAGCGTCTCGTGGGTCGGCGGCCTGCACGAGCCGCCTCTCGGACAGGACGGGCGGACACGTCCCCGTGCCCAGGACGGGCAGCGCCGCGGTGTCATCGACGAGATGGTCGTCCTCACACTGCACGTGCCCGCCCGCAGGCAGGCGCTCCTCCGGGGCAGGCAGGGCGTCGGGCGCGCCGCCCAACAGAAGCGTCGCGGCGCCCGATCCTGGCGGCGGAAACACAGACGGCCTCATGGACGGCGTCGGGGTCGGGCTCGGCCGCGAGCTCGATGACGAAGGCGGCCGTGAGGATGGCGGCGAGCCGCCAGCGGGCTGCACAGGGACCGGCAGCGCATCGGCCATGAGCAGCTCAGGGCTTATCTCCAGCGCGTACTGCCGCGGCACTCTCACTCGGAGCAGTTCGAACAGCGCGCCGGGCGTCGAGGGCGCGTGCACCCGCTCCACAAAGTCCAGCAGGAACTCCGTCGGCTGCTTCTCGGCGCGCCAGCGCGGCGCTGACCGCAGACTTGCGATCTCACGGAGAGCTTCACTACGGCTGACCGGCCGATACATGTGCAACAGCACCCACAGCTTCTCAAAAGAGTCTCCGCGATACTTGTACACCAAGTTGCAACACATTATTGCACGTACGCTTACACTCGCGACACTAAGACTAGCACTTGTAATCCGTACATAAAATAAGCTGGCTGAACAAAACTCTAAAAGTATTTCAAGCAAACGCACAGGACAACACAACACACAAACCGCCCCAAGAAATTACCCTGTCCGCAGCGCCAACTGTTGGCGGGGTTTAAGATTTTTGAACGTGTGGGTGGGGCGCACCCGCCAACAACTCGAATTGTGTGTTGTTTGTGTTTGCTTTGGTGTCCGAAAATATGTGATGCAACTTTAAAGGTTGGTTAGGGTTTTTCTCCAACTAGGCGAGGGGTTAGAATATACGATAATTATTCAAACCAAAAGCACAATTACATATAGAACTAAACCAGCTTAATTTACAAAGTCTTACAAGTGCTAATATACTATGTTACTCGCGGAATAATCACTTCACTCTCTTACTGTCCTCTCCGTACTCACTAGTCTCTCTCACTCTCACTCACAACCACTTCTCTCCAGCTCGTCTCTCTCTCCTCGACTCTCGTCACCGACTGTCCGTCACCAACTCTCTTCGACTCTCCTCCTTGACTCTCTCCCGCTGACTCTCCTCACCAACTCTCAAGCCACCCGTGCTCCGCGTCGCATGACGCCTCTCTCCGAGCACGGCTGCCAACCTCCCCCTGTCCCTCATCCCCGCGTTGGACCGTCCTTTTCCGCTGCGCCCCGCCCGACTCCGGGTAATCTCCCCGAGGCCGGACGAGACGCGTTGGTACCACTGCCGGACAGAGGGCAGGCTAGCACGCGCTGACCGACCTTTCACCGGACGGTAGGAAAACTCCCGACCAGCTCACAGCTGGCCGAAGTGCCAAAACAACCGATACGACGGCCCACTGAGCAATGAGCGACTACACTCCAAGAAATCGCGTTGGCGCGATAAAATCACGCCAACACGCGCAGGCTGTGCGATTAATTGAATTATTGTGGCTCGATTCCAATTATCTTTTATAAATTGACCAATTAATTTGGAGATCAATTACAGTTGAAAGAATTGATTCAGTTGCTTGTTCAGTTGATAATCAACTAAAATTTTACCAGTTAACACGATTTTCAATTGTTATCAATTAGCGTTTGTGTCACTGTCCTTTTTACCCATACCTTTGTTTGTTGTAATTGTACTAATCAATTAGTTGGAGCGTAAAGCTACTGGACAATGTTCTTTTTTGTGCTTAAAACAGTAGATTTTAAAATTTAACTGGTTAAACAAGTTCATTGAACACGAAAATTAAAAAAAAAAGAATAATTGAGAACGCCAATTACTCGGAAAAAAAAATGAGCACGCCATTTTTTTTTTTTTTTTTTTTTTTTATTCGCTAAAAAGGGTTTGGCCAATTAATCGAATGAGTTATCGATTGTCAATTACCATGAATTGCAATCGACTCAATTTCGATTATTTTAAAATAATTGTCAACTATAATAAATTCTAACAATCGCATGCAGAGGTCTGCGCAGGGAGGTGGTTACTACTTTCACATCTACTACCAGCGGGCGGTGCTTCTGATTCCGGCATCTCGAGGAGTACCACAGGGTAGGAATTCACTTTCACAAGGCAAGGCATCTCGCTATGATGCTATCCTCTGCTCCTTTAAGAGGCTTCCATGCTGCGAGGTGCGCGTTAAGGCCAAAGGTTTTAAGGCAAAACGCGGTAGATATTCCCTCCCGTTTTCCCCTTTCACTTTTCCCAAGTCTTTTAGCTTAGCGCTGCTCCCGGGTCCCGGGGCGTGTGGGGTGGGATGCGTTGGGTCAGGTATTTCCCCTCACTCTCTCTTCTACCGGTGCGGCGCGGGGAGGTCCGGGACGCCAAACGCCAAGCAGCAGCAGCAGCAGCAGCGGGCGGTCAAAGGCTACCCTTAAACCGAGCGGCGGGCGGCGGGGGATCGGAGAAAATGGTGGGGGGGGGGAGGGAGGCTTTGAGAGCGGCCGAAGGTAGCGCGGGCGACGCTGGGCTATACTGGGCTACTTTCCACGGGAATCATCGGGTTTATTTATGAGCACGAAACACAGCAAAGCAGCAGCAGCAGCAGCAGCTTCACGGACCTCGCCGTTCCGCCACGCCCCGCCACGCCACGCCGCTCCAACGACACCCAATTGATACCCGCGGGGCGGCCATCCATTTCCGCCTCCCGCCGCCGCCGCCGCCACTTATATTTAGTTCCGGCCGCGGCCCCCGCCCGCGGTGGGGATGGATGGCGCCACCGGCCGCCGCACCTGTCGCGGCCACCGCCGCGCCGCCGCCGGATTGGATGGAATGGAAACCCCGCGATAACCTCAAGATTTACAGCGGCCAAACACAACGGCTCAACTAAACGGCTCGCCTCGGCTCGCGCTGAATGGATGGAACCCGTGTGCCGCTCTCACGGGGGACCGTCTTCTTATTCCCCCTTCCTTTCTTTTTATCTGTCTTCTTCTTCTTCTTCTTCTTACATCCTCCCTTCTCCGCGTCTTCAATCTCGCCCCTGCACTCCCATCGATTCATTCAATACAGCGGGCTTGCGGCCGTCCGTGCGTTTCTACGTGCGCACGAGGGGCGGGGCGGGGCTGAGCAGCCAAGCGCGATCTCACACACCTTCTAGCGCTCTCTGCTTTCTCTCCACGAACACCAACGTTTACTTCGACTCTTTCCCTCTCCCTCTCTCGCTCGGCCTTTTTTTTTCTCTCACTCTCTCGCACACGCACTCTAGGTTCATCTCTGCTGCTCGCCCATCTAGAGGAGTGAAGTGCACGGACCGCTTTTGTGGCGCTTACCTCTCGTGTTCCTTACCGCCTCTCTCTCTCTCTCTCTCTCTCTCTCTCTCTCTCTCTCTCTCTCTCTCTCTCTCTCTCTCTCTCTCCCCCTCGACATTACAGGCCCCTCCCCGTAAGGCTTTTCACCCGCTCGTTTCCACTCCCCTGCTCCCGCTGCTATCCTGATTCTCTGAGCTATCCTACGCTCAGTCAGCCCACACACCAGCTACGTAGGGATGCCTCGCCTCCCTGACCATCCGTTTTCTACACCCACTTCTCTCTCTCTCTCTCTCTCTCTCTCTCTCTCTCTCTCTCTCTCTCTATCTCTCTCTCTCTCTCTCTCTCTCTAATCCCTCGCCTTTCGCCTGCTAACCTCAAGCCTACGCGCTTGCCCTGCTCCGGACAGACAGGACACCGCAGTAGACAGGGGACATTGTGGTATGCCTGGGGTCTGCAGCATGCACGCACACACACACAGTCATACATACATACATACATACATACATACATACATACATACATACATACAAATACACTCACATACACTGAAAGCTCATGTGTACTTAGTACATACATATTAGCGTGTAATTGCCCAAGTACACACATATATGAGTGTAGGTTACTTGCCAGAATTGGCATAGAGAATTTAAGAAAGCCAAATTGAGTCAAAGTGAGCCAAATTCAATGCACTTGGGGACACCTCATGACCTCCAAGACGACTTCCATAATTCGCAGTCGATAATGTCGTCAGTATCAGCTAGGTTAGACGATGCCTGACACGCAGGAACCCACGCAGTGAAGAGAAGTGCAATATAATTTGACTTAATAAAGATTTAATTTAATGCTCTTTGCCAATCCTGGTGCTTGTCATAGTACACACACTTGAGTTTGCAGTGTACACACTAAACCCTTATGCACAATTTTATACAACCATAGTTATGCACAACATTTTATGCATAACTATGTTGCACGTTATGCATAATTCTGCACGAATTTGTGCATAAGGAGCAGAGTTAAGCATAGTTATGCAGGAAAAATTGTGCATAACTATGGTTGTGTAAAATCCTGCAAGGCTTATGCACAAAAAAGTGCATAAGGGTTTAGTGTGTACAAACAAATACACACACATCGACACGATTAAAAGGCGCACGCGCATACGCCCAAACTCGCAATTTCTCGGCGCCAACTTTCAGAACTCGACACGTTTCCTGGACGCCAAGGCGAGGTCCTTAGACACACCACACTTTTCCTCGATCACGATTCCGTTCTCCTCCGGTATACGGTGTTTCCCTGCCGCGACTGGTTCCAAAGATAGCTTTCGTACTTCCATCCTTGTCGCACCTAAGGCGGTGCCCTTTGTTGGCGATGGCTGGGCCCCAGGCGTGCGACAAGGACGGAGGTACGAGAGCGGTCTTCGGAATCAGACGGCAGTGCTCGGCCCGTGTCGCGGCGGCGCTAGGCTGCAGCCCCCGCGATCGGCGCGCCAGAAATTGAAAACAGATCGCAATCGCAATCAGGAGTCACGTATAAGGCCCCTTTTGCAACAGCAGCGCGCCGGCAGTGGCGCGGTAGCCGGCCTAGACGAGAAAAAAATAATAAATATCTATATCGGGGCAACGTAAGCCCACGTAGCGTTGTATTGTGCGTGCTGAATATTGATGCGGTCCGATAGGTAGCGGAGCCGGGCGGGGCGGGGCGGGGCGGGGGTGGGGTGGGACGGCGTCCTGCCTGCGGCCGGCCCAGGAACACCCCGCCCCGCCCCGCCCCGCCCCACCCCGCCCGCTCATCGGGACGGATGTAGTGCGAGTGATCCCTGATGCGTTATTCATCAGGTCAGCAGCCAGCACCGTTACTTCTGTCGGCGCATTATTCCGTTTCAAGAAAAATAAATGGAGAGTTGTTCTTTTATTTTTTTATTTTTGCGTGGTTGCGGCTTCTTTTGCATTGCAATAAATGTTTCGGCGGGCCGTTGGCGGAACGCGGCGGGGGGCACGTTTGACCACTTCACTGTGTGGTGGTGGGTGTGGCGGGGTGTGGCGGGGCGTGGCGGGGTGTGGCGGGGTGCGGCGGGGCGTGGCGGGTTGCGGTGGGGCGCGGCGTGCGCGCGTCGTCGCCAGAATCAATAAACCATCTCAGCCCGCGCGATGTGTGTGGTTTCCGTCCTGCTCCACTTCATGACGTGAACGCGAGTTAGCCGGTGTGGTGAGGCCACGGGCGGTTACCGGCGGGACCAAACTCACCCCACCCCACCTCGCCCCGCCCCGCCCCGCCCCGCCCCGCCCCACCCCGCCCCGCCCGTGGACCCCTGGAGGAGGCAGGGGTGAGCTTGACTTTGTCGGGCAGGCGGCAGATCGCTGCGGCGCACCGCCCGCGAGGAAGTAATATTACGTAAGGCAGAGTGTACACACCTGAATTAATTTGGGTCGCACGAATGTTTGGACCGGATTCCCGCCCGCGCGCAGTCCGCGGGTCCGCGCCATTCTGTCCCTGCGGACGATCGCATAGAAACGCTCTCTGTGTGTGGGGGCTGGGCGGGCTTCCGACCGAATAACAGTTCAGGTCGTATAGGCAGATGGCGACCGACCGCTTTAATCGCTCCCAACGCCATTCGGATTTTGTCCCCTTACTACAGTCCAGCCCAAGCGGACTGATCGAAAAATAATTTCGACACCCGCTCGCAATTGTGTTAAAAAATTTTTTTGTTGATATTTTTTTTTCAATTTATTTATTACTTTTTTTAAAATGAAAAATAAAAGACTTACGCCTCACAATTACGTCAGAATAATAAACATCAACATTTTATCTTCGTAGAGAACACTAATACATAGTGAAGCAGCGACTGCTTGCGGGAGCGACACCTGGAGGTCTCCCACTCTGAATGCGGGTGAACAACGTGTTTCGCGAGTGTCTCGCGGTTTCGCGAGTGTCTCGCGTCTCCTCGAGTTTACGCGAGTTGCCGCGAGTATTTCTTGTATTTTTACGCGAGTTCTCGAGAGCATCTTATGCATGAAGTCGTCGTCTCCCTCCCGCGTACAGTACAACGAGTTTTTGAGAGCGGGGCCCCTTTTCGGTCGCCATGATCCTTGGCTTGATGTTTTTGGCGGGTTCCGCAGCTTCAGCAGGTAGCAGGGCGGCCTCTTCGTGTTTGCACAACCTGAGCGGAGCGCGCGCACGTGTCAGGGGCGAGGAGTCCTTCCCCAAATCAGGGGGAGGGGGTGGGGGGCAGGGGGAGGGGGGTAGTACTGGAAGAGGACACCGCACCGGTGCGGGGCGCACCGCGGTCGCACCACAGTCCTCCCCCACTAGCAGCTTGCGGTCGAATCACCGATCGCCTCCCCTATCTCCCCCCCTCCCCCCTTCCCCCCCACCCCCCTGGCGCTCACGCTCAGCCCCCGGGTACCCGCAGGCCGGTGATGGTCGACCAATACCCCCCGGACGAGGACCGGGGGACCCAGTGCAAACCATCCGGAGCAGGCATTCGGCAGTGATATTGCGTCGTCCGCCCAAAACACACACGTAAAACAGGATGTCTTCAATTTCGAACGGCGCGCGAGTTTGGAAAAGCTGAGAACCAAAGACGTTTGCTTGAAAAACCAAGACGCCATTATTGTTTTTATTTACTTTCTTTTTTATCGTTCAGAATGTTTTTATCAAGTGAACCCAACAGCGCTGCAGGACGGTGATTTTTCACCGTAAACTTGTATATATTTCTGTCAGCCAAGAATTTACCGAAGTCCACGATACAAATTTACTGTAACTATAATTGAAGAAGGAAAAAAGTGATGATTGCATAAAATGCATTCCAAAAATTTTTCAAACAGAGACTTTGCTTTCTGCAGACAGCGACTGTTAGTGCGGAGGGAGGGACAGCAAGTTTTATTAGCACGTAGTTACTTTTGACGAGGTCGCGGACCCGGCCTGACCTTTCAGTCCGACTCGAGGCTCATTCCCAGACGAGCCTGCCTCACCTCGACCAGAGGGGGTTGGGGTGGGCTGGGGTCCGGGCCGGGCCCACGCCTCTCTCACTTTTAATCATCTGCGCTTTTCCTTCCGCATTTACAATCCCGGCAGCAGCAGCAGGCTGATTCCGAACAGCGTTCAGTAGTGTCCTCTCTCTCTCTCTCTCTCTCTCTCTCTCTCTCTCTCTCTCTCTCTCTCTCTCTCTCTCTCTCTCTCTCCTAATGGCCTCGCCCCACGAGTGCGACAAGGATAGAGAGAGATACGAAACCGCAGCGCGGAATCAACCTGCAGGAGCAGCAGCAGCGCGCCGCTCGGCAGCCAAGTCTCCCGACTCATCCAGAGCTGTTTGCTCTCCTGATGGGAAAGAGCGGGGGAGCACGGGGGAGAGAGAAAGCTCTGGAGGCGCCAGAGGACGTTCGGTTGACGTGAGAAGACCGGAGAGCCCAGAGGAGAGAGGGGGGGAGGGGGAGGGGTGGACACGTGACCCCTGCAGCACACACAGCCGAGGCTCATGTTTCAACGCATTGCGCATCGAGCTCCCCGAGGGACGGGGCCGCGGGGGGACCGGCCGCGCTAGACCACCTGCAGCCCACACGGGGGTCAAAGGTTTTTAACTCATTGAGTATAAGGCATGACCTCCTGTGTGTGTGTGTGTGTGTGTGTGTGTGTGTGTGTGTGTGTGTGTGTGTGTGTGTGTGTGTGTGTGTGTGGTCCAGAACCATACGTGAGATAAATACGTCCCGCACGGAAAGTGTTGAAACGCTTCGGGACGACGAATGAGCGTCAATAGAGAAACGGTTGAGAGAGAGAGAGATGGAGAGAGAGAGAGATGGAGAGAGAGAGAGAGAGAGAGAGAGAGAGAGAGAGAGAGAGAGAGAGAGAGAGAGAGAGTGGCAGAAAGATAGCGGAGGAGAAAGGAGAGGGGAAGCGAAGCGGGGCATCTCTGCCGAAGGGTCATTTGGGGGGCGTAACGACCTCCAGCCTCATAAACCGCGCCTTCGGGGGCCTCCGACGGGTTTTCGGCACGGCGGCGCGGCCAGGCCAGGCGTGGCCCCACCGCCCCGCCCCGCCCCGCCCCGCCCCGCCCCGCCCCGCCCCGCCCCACCCCACCCCGCCCCACCACGCCCTGCCCAGGCCTCCTCTCCGAGCAGAGGCCGCCGGGGGGCCCCACCGCGCAGCGCCACGTGGAACGTGCGACGGTCACGAGGCCGGCGGGACCTCTACCGCCGCACGGCAACATAATTATTATTGCTACTGGGCTCCTCACTTTATTTTGCAGAGTAGCTATGGGAAAACGGCGTTTGTGTTGGTCGGGGAGCGAGTGAGGGGGTGAGGGAGAAGGCAGAATCACTCATACAAAATGAGTGAGTACAATGATCTTGCTTGACATTTGATTTTCGTGTTGAGTTCTCAAGGAAAATTTGCCTTTATCTGATAAATTTTGATCTTTGTCCACATTTCTGTTTATTTTCTTCCCATTTTTTGCTCATTTGTTCTAGACTTTCCAGTTTCCAGATTTTCCTGTATCTTTCCTTTTGATTTTCTTTAGATGTTTTTTCAAATATTTTTAAAATAATTTTTTGGGAGCCGTCCAATGATTTTCCGAAGTGACACCCCCCTCGAGCAGGAGGTCTTGGCGCCCGGCTGCGCAGAGAGTGTGTTCTGTGTGTGAGGCAGAAGAGCGATAGCGTGAGAACGAGCGCGAGATGCAGGAGAGGAAGAGAGCAAGAGAGGCGGGGGGAAGAGAGAAGGGAGGGAGAGAGAGAGAGAGAGAGAGAGAGAGAGAGAGAGAGAGAGAGAGAGAGACAGAGAGAGAGAGAGAGAGAGAGAGAGAGAGAGAGAGAGAGAGAGGGTAGTATCGGCCGACCTTTTGGATGGGAGCCAGGTGCCGCGGGCACGCAGCAGTGTGGCGACTAATGACAGAAAGCCATTCAGCCAGATCAATTTCATAAATCTGGCTGGATACGGCTGGCGCGCACACAGACCAGGAGGCAGCGCGGCGGCAGTGTTGCCACACCACGTGCGCAAAAGCGGATCCGCTCCCGCAGCCACCTTTTCGCGCGCGTTCATTCAAAAAGTCCACATTCATCAAATGCGTAAGGGATGTTGATGAACAGGCATCGCGTATCAAACGTGACCACGCTTAATCAGCTACACTCAGTTCGCGTACTTTTCCGAAGTTCACATTCTGCCAACATGTCACCACAAAGGAAACAAAGAAAAGTTGACGAAAAGTTCATACATCAAAGGCGACGTGCATGAACTTCACTGCCGAACTCCTTTGCTTTTCCAGCATTCCGTCCTCCGAGCTCCTCGACCCTTGACGTCACACAAACTCCGACAAAATTCCCCGAAAGCTCGAGAATAATCCGCCGCGGAGTTGATTTTCAGAATTTTTATGAATTTTCGTGAATTTTTACAGAATTTTGACGGATTTTTACTTGAATTTCACCTAACTTTTTGAGAACTTTCCTAATTTTTTGAGAACTTTTCTGAATTTAGCCTAAATTTTCGAACTTTCCTGATTTTTTTTTCTGAATCACGAGGTACAAAAATTTCTGAGTTATTTCCCCTCGGAAAGCCCTGAAGCAGTGACTCACCGAGGATGCCGAGCCTGAAGTTGAGGGTGATGACGATGAGGTGGCCGTGCGCCGCCAGCACGCTACCGTCGTACGGGTTGCCCGAGTTCCACTCGTACGACTCGCCGTGCACGTACACGATGGTGGGCAGCGATGGAGAGTCGAAGTCCGCTGAAACACACACACACACCACGCACGTTAATTTACCATTTGAAAATGTAGTTTTGCTTTGCGACCTTGCAGGACTCTCTCTCTCTCTCTCTCTCTCTCTCTCTCTCTCTCTCTCTCTCTCTCTCTCTCTCTCTCTCTCTCTCTCTTCCTCACTTACACACACACACATACTCATTCACAGCTATGAGAGGGCTACATTGACCCGCCTTTCACGTCCACACCGCCTTTTGCTGCCGCTGCCATCTCCGCCGTGGAAACATTCTTAACTTTAGCGTGGCTGCCGCTACTCTGCCTTCCTTCCTTCTCTCTCTCTCTCTCTCTCTCTCTCTCTCTCTCTCTCTCTCTCTCTCTCTCTCTCTCTCTCCCTCAGTCTCGTGCACAACCTAAGCAGAAGCAGTATCCTTAGGTTACTCCCTGCCGTCCCCTCTCTCAACTTCCTCTCCCCACGCTCCGTGAGCGGAAGTCGTTGTGCACATGGCGAGAATGGCGCCACGGAGCGGGATTTTGAAAGAGTTGCGCTGTTGGGGTGGAGGGTGAGGGTTGGGGGTAGGGAGGGGTTTCATCAGCAGGCGGGGTCGCCGCCGGTGGGGGAGTCAGGGTGGCGTCCGACAAAGGCCATAACTGCAGCACATCAACTATTGGCAGATTAGTTTTCTTTTGTCTCTCACTCTGGCATATACGCACTCTCTCTTCCCTTTCTACGACTGTTGCTGTCTGCACGATAAGACGGTGTGGTTTCTAATTTCCCCAGGTTGTAACGCACTCAGGAGGAGCGGTTGCTTCCGGTCAGCAGAGCGCGACCGCCATATCCGATTACTCTGGAGGGCGGGAGGTGGGGTGGGGGGGTCGGGGCGGGGCGGGGCGGGGTAAAGGAGGCGCACTGCTGCGCGCCATAAATAACTGGGCTGCTGCCGTCTTCTGCACCCCTGCCGGGCAGCGCCCCGCCACGCCCCGCCACGCCCCGCCACGCCCCGCCACGCCCCGCCACGCCCCGCCACGCCACGCCCCGCCACGCCCCACCCCGCCTCGCCCCGCCTTGCCTAGGGGCCAGCAAGACGTTGTGCCGAGGGGACACACGGAGACAAGGGTGGAGGTCGGGGAGAGATGGGGCGGAGCGGGGCGGGGCGGGGCGGGGTGGGGCAGGGTGCCCCACCCAGTTGGTGCGCCTGCCAGGCCGACAAGGTCCACAACAACAGAGGGACATCATCAAAGGGGTTTGATGGAGCGGTGTGGTCCTGGCCCGGCGGTAGGGCGGAGCGTGGCGGGGCGGGGCGGGGCGGGGCGGGGCGGGGCGGGGCGGGGCGGGGCGGGGCGGGGCGGCAGGCGGGTCAAGGCGGGGCCATAACCCTGTGGCCCGCCCCACCAACAACCGCGAGGGCATATAACGCGGCACAGAGCTTACGGAGCGTCTTATAAAACGACGATGACAGAGAGAAATGTGCATTAAGGGCACAAAATTTGTAAAAAAAAAAGAACAGAAAGAAAGAAATGTCACACTGTTTCAGGGTTTGTCACACGAGGCGAGCTAGCAGCCATGGGAAATCAAGGCAAGACGCTCAGCGATTGCTGTTATTTGCTCCCCCGGCGGGGAGGGGTCGGCGACACACCGCCACTTAGATTAATTGAACATGCGGTCGGGGCGGGATGAGAACAGGAGAGGAGAGGGCGGAGGAAAACAAATGAGCGGGGATGAATGCACACGCGAAGCCAATGGTAAGGGTGGGAGCGGGCGAGCGAGCTTGTGGCCAGAAGATTTAGTTCCTGGCATCGCTAGCCGTGACCCTTCCAACAACCCTACCACCCTCCGCATCCGCACCCCACCCCACCCTCAACCCCTCGGTGTCTTCGATCTGGCGGATGGTGGGTCTCGACTGGGGCTTGCGGGGGCCTGGCCCCGCCGGGCTGGGCTCTGAGCGTGCCGCAAAGGGCGGTGCTCGGGAGCAGACATGGACATGAAGAGGTTAAATCGATACAAGAAAATCAAATTAATGAGCAAACACAGAAGTTACTGTCTTAATGAAATACTACCACGTCACCTCACGTCACCGTATAAACAGTAAAATGCACCGGGCCGGAAAACAAATACATTAAAATGCACCGATATGCCCCTGTGTTTCTATTTCAACTTAGCCAAGGGGTAAACTACTCCGAAATTTTTGTGCACCTCGTGATTCTGAAAAATTCAGAGACGTTCAGAAAACTTTAGCGAAAAAATCAGAAAATTTCGGAAACATTCAGGGTAAAGTCAGAAAAATTTACTAAAATTCAATAAATTTTGCGGAATTTTATTTTTTTTAAAAATGAATTAAAAAAATCACAAAATTTGCAAACCAAAATTCAGAGTTGTATCCCCTCGGACTTAGCAGGGCTAAAATTGAAAGACGAAAAAGCCTACAAATTTGAGACGCCACCACCCACTCGGCATTACGGTGCGGCACCCCAGAGTGCAACGGCCAGGCTTGCGGTGTTGTGTGGGGCGGGGCGGGGCGAGGTGGCAGGCGTGAGCGCTCAAGTGGACAGTGGGCCGTGGGCAGCAGGCGGCAGCAGGGCAGGGAAGGGAAGGGCATCCGTCTCCTGCACGACTCCAGCCGCAGCCGCCCCCGCCAGCGCCAACCAGCACCACGCTCATTCGCCCACGACTATACTCTTCCACACCTCTTTCTACCGCCACTATTATTCTCTCTCTCTCTCTCTCTCTCTCTCTCTCTCTCTCTCTCTCTCTCTCTCTCTCTCTCTCTCTCTCTCTCTCTCTCTCCCCCTCCCCCTCTCTCTCTCTCTCTCCCCCCCTCCCTCTCTCTCTACCTCCCTCTCCCCCTTTCTCTCGTTCCTAGCTCTCTCCTATCCTATTTCGTCCTTCGCTACTCTGCAGTTTCGCTGCGGAATCCCTCAGAGACGGTCGTAACGAGAAAACATCACTTTATTAGAGGTCTCCCTGCCTCCCCCCCTCCACTCCCTAGCCTCGAGCAGCGACCCGAACAGGACACGCTCAACAGAGGTGTGTGTGTCCTGGCCTGGGTTGCAATCACAGGTCGGATCACCACTCCTGGTGGGAGCGCGGCGCGGTGCGCCCGGCTGCCACCGCCACCGAGGGGTTCTTCAATCTAAAAATATCAGTGTACAGCTTGAAGCAAAATCAGTAAAATACCACATGAAAAAAAAATTCAGAAAAATTCAGGGGAAAAAACGGTAAAAATCAAGAAAATCACCCAAAAAATCAGTAAAAGTCAAGAAAAATCACGAAAAAAACAGAAAAATCAGAAAATCGGTGCACGCTTGAATTTATAGAGAAGGACCCCTGGGCTCCCCCCACCCCTCCCCTTTTTCCATCGGGGACTTCCCAGAGACCACCAGTTGTTCACCTCGCCACCGGAGCGCCACTCCGACCGGACGGGCGCGCCGGTGAGATCAACGACCTGGTCTGACCAGCCACCGGCCCGGCAGGGCCCGGCCCCGGCCCAGGACGGCTCGCCGCAATAACCTGCCGGCACGGCCGCCGCCACACCGGTGCTACGCGCCGACTGCTATACGCGGGAGCCGCCGCTAAAACCACTCTCTGGTCTGACGCCGTAATCTGTCTGTCTGTTGGCGCCTCTCTCTCTCTCTCTCTCTCTCTCTCTCTCTCTCTCTCTCTCTCTCTCTCTCTCTCTCCCTCTCTCTCTCTCTCTCTCACCCCTTTTCCTCCTCTCTTTCTCTTCCGACCCCTCCCTCTCCCCACTCTCTCTTCCTCTCGCTCTTCCTCCCTCTCTCTCCCTTACTCTCTCCCTCTCTTCTCTCTCTCTCTCTCTCTCTCTCTCTCTCTCTCTCTCTCTCTCTCTCACTCACACCCCTTTTCCCCCTCTCTTTCTCTTCCGACCCCTCCCCCTCCCCACTCTCTCTTTCTCTCGCTCTTCCTCCCTCTCTCTCCCTTACTCTCTCTCTCGCACTCTCTCTCACTCTCACTCTCTCTCAGACCGAGGTGACAAGGACAGAGCGCCGGCCCGTCTCTTTGCTCCGTACACAATTAGCCGGGGACGGCAGCAGGCCCGCCTCCGCCGCGGCGGGCATGGCGGCGGCACGGCGGCGGCTCTCATTGCCGTTATGGCGCCCGAGATATATGGCAATTTGAGCAACTTGAGCCTCGGTGGGGAGCAGTGGGACCAACCGCACATCTCTCAAGGGCACGGCCGTGCGGTGGCAGCCTGCGCGCGGCGCGTTTAGCAGGTTGGTAGTACTGGTCGGATCGGTCAGCAGACCCGGGAAGGGGAGGACTACCACTCATACAAAATGTGTACAATAATCACTGTGAAAAAAAGGTCGTACGGGAAAATGCTCCACAAAGAGGAGTTGAAAACTACAATCACGTATCGTAAAATTACAAGCACTACCTGACATTAAATTCAATTACAAGCCAGAACGGGCTGTCGTGAATTTACAACATTTTTTGTATGTCTTAATTTCCAAAGTAAAGCGTAAATCTATGAAGATATTTTTCACAGTGATTTTTTGGCTTTTGTATTTTTTTTAAAAAAAATTTTGGATGGTTGTTCTACTTTGTCTTATGATTTTTCAGGAAAAATTTCTGTCACATTTTGATAAATTTTGAATTTTCGCCCCAATTTCTGAACTTTTTCAATTTAATTATTTCGTTTCTTTTTGTTCACTTTCCCCCGATTTTTTCAGATTTTTCTGTATCTTAAGTGATGTTTTTTTTTTTGGGGGGGGAGGGGGTGGCGTACAGTAATTCATCGAAGTGACACCCCCCCCCCCCTCTCTCTCTCTCTCCCTCTTCTGGAGCAGAACTGCGACCGGCGCGGTGTGGCGCGGCTTTGTTAACAACTCACTCACGCGCGGGCCCGCTCGGGGGGCTGCGGTGGAAGCTGGCCGGCGGACCCCCGTCACACACCTGCCACACCCCGAGAGCCCGCCCCGCCCCGCCCCGCCCCGCCCCGCCCCGCCAGACCTCCGCTCCGGGTGCTTTCTGCTAAACCGCCTGCAGCGGCGGCGGCGAGCGCTGCGCAGCTTCCTGCTGGGCCCCGGGCACCAGCCCGCCGGCGCCGAGAAATACTTTTATTTGGCCCCGCAGGCTCCAGGAACCAATATCCAGCCTGCTTGCTCTCATACATACGCCACAGTGAAAATGTTTTGCATGATAGTTACGACGATTTATGTAGTTCAATCATGTAAATTTACAAAAATCTCATTAAGTCACGACACGATGTTTTACCTTTGCCTTCACTGATCAAAAATTAAGTGTCGAAAATTTTCGATATAATCTCGAAATTAATTTACGTTATTTTTTTAATCGTCGATTTTAAAGAACATAGCAAATGTACAAAGGTGCTTTTTTTATATAAATATATATTTTTATCAACGTGCTGGGTATAAAGATAGGAAGATAACGACCATGCATAGTGGCACATTTTTTCGAAATCTTGTCTCCAACTGAGTCATTGAAACAAAACTTCTATATGGCATTTTTGCGCATCCCACGAGGTTCAAAATATTGCCAGACTTGGGGTAGGCCAAAGATGGTTGAAGAGGTTGAAGAGGTCAACTGTTGCATACTCGGGCCGCAGGTGGCGGCGGAGGTTACTACTCCGGTTGCGCGGCGCTCTAGGATATCTGCACTAGAGAAGATAGGAAGATGCTACAGGACCACGAACCGCCCTGCCGTGCCCCGACCTCGACCCCGCAATGTATGCGCTCAGCTCGGCACGCGCTTATGTTTACGCAGCTGCCGCGCACCAGCCGATGTCGGTAATAACGATAACAAGGCAGAGAGAGAGAGAGAGAGAGAGAGAGAGTGAGAGAGAGAGAGAGAGAGTGAGAGAGAGAGAGAGAGAGAGAGAGAGAGAGAGAGAGAGAGAGAGAGAGAGAGAGAGAGAGAGAGAGAGAGAGAGAGAGAGATGGAGAGAGAGAAGGGAAGGGGTGCGGGGACGAAATGGGAGTGAGTGAGAGGAAGGAATTGGGGAGAGAGCAACTTAGGGATAAGAGTCAATAAGGTTCACACCCACGCCGCTTCGCCCGGTCCGGCCGCTGTTACGTCACAAGGCGTGGGTGGGCACACTGTTGTCAGACACGGGAGAAAAAAAAATGTTGGACTTTCTCGGGGGAAAGGGCATAAACTAGTACATCTCACTGATTGTGACGAAAACTGTGGGGACTTGGAGTATATTTTCTTTAAAAATTGAGGGGGAAATTAACAGGACAAACTCCTGTGCGGCAGACGGGTATCTCCGCCTCCCTCAGAGGCACACACTTCACACATAAAACTACAGTTTAAACTGTTGTGAAGCAATTGCCTGGTGGGCAGGAGGAGAAGGTATACCCGTCAGCTTCATACCGAGTTTTTTCCTACTTATCTGGCAACACAGAGCGGTGCGCCGGGCGGTCCCCGATGACCTACCGCTCACTTCGTTTCCAAGCCGACTTCCCCTACCCTCTCCCCAACGTTCCCCCCACGACCTCGCCAACGCCACCCACTTACGGCCTCCACCCACAGCACTCGTGTAGCAGAGAGCGAGAGCGAGAGCGAGAGCGAGCGAGCGAGAGAGAGAGAGAGAGAGAGAGACAGAGAAGCAGCCCCGTGATAATGAAATAAACAGCGCCTCAACCTCTGCCCTGTCAACCACAGAGCGGAAGGGATTGTCGCCAGGGGACGCGCGCGCGGCGTGGCTGGCGGGCGTGAAGTGGAGTGTGGGAGCGGGGCGGGGTGAGGTGGGGCGGGGCGGGGCGGGGTGGGGCGGGGCGGGGCGGAGAGACACCTTTACGATTGCCTAGAGCGGGTCGCGCAGGAGTGGGGGTGAGCGCGCCTTCCTAACCGGAGTCAGATTCCCGAGCCGCGAGGCCTCGCGGGACCACCGGCCCAGCTCTCTTCGCTAGCTGTTTTATGCACGCGCTATCCGCCAGAGACTCGCGCCACGCACTCGTCTATCGCCCGGCTCGGCCCGCTAACGCACCCGCTCTCGCTAACTTTCCCTCCATCCCCCTCACTCCCGACGAGCACTCGCCGTTTCCGTCTTCGCTGCGAGCGCGCGGGTCTTAATTCCTCGCCCCCCCCCCAACCCCACTATCCCTCTTTTTAAACATTTATGAACACTTTCAGCCGGCGACGCACAGTTTCAGCAGCACTTTGCACCTCTGGTGTTTTGTCCCAGAGGCGCTGCACCCCCTCCTCCCCCCCCCACCACCACCTAATTCATCCCACTCCACAATCCCACTTCCGACTTCCGCCTCGCCCCGACACAAAAGTCTGTGTATAGAGTGACCATTGGTCCAGGTGCCGGTCGCCTGGTCGGGTCGGCCGCTGTGGCACCCTACCTTACTCCACCCCACCCCACCCCACCCCACCCCACCCCACCCCGCCCCGCCCCGCCCCGCCCGAGCCTCGTCTCGCTCCGCAGGCGCCGCCCTTCCGACGGAAAACGTGCGCGCGTAGCGTGGGGCGTGGGGGCCACAAAATTCAGCAAGGCCGCGCGGGTTAGAGGCAAAAGTGACCCCTGCCCTCCCAGCCACGCACCCGCCGCGTCCCTTGCCTTTGACCAACAATCCCCGGTCAAACCCGAGCCCCGTATACAAGTGGAAAGGGCCGGGTTTTACGAGCATTCAAAAGTTTCGGTACGGGTGCCGTGTTTTAGGGTACAGACTCGCTGTGGTCAAGAGGAAAATCAACAATTTATAAAATAAAAAGGTATTCCTTTTTTAGGAGTCTCAATTATTATTTTTAATTTACGTCGTGTGTACTGAATAAGTAAACGCCACTGGTGCAGCAAGAGACGATTTTTTTAAAAAAATCTTATATCAGGAAAAAACGTTAAAATTTCCAAATCCCTAACTTTCCGCGCCCTCGTCCATATTAATTGTTGGCCAAAAAAAAAAAAATAGCAGATGGCATGTTTCCTACGAGTGAGGACGGGTGAGGAGATATTTTTACATATCCTGCGCCTGAGCCCAGGCCGAGCTGAGCCGAGCGCATCGACCGCGAGTCGTAGCACCTGGGGGGTTTGCTCCATATTCATGTCGCCTTTTGCCCGACGGCGGTCGACAGGTATCTGCGTCTCTCAGTCCGCGTATAACACCCGCTCGACGCTCAACTTGGCTGCGCGGGGGATCTCGTCTGCTCCGACAAACGAGATGCACGCACCGATGAAACCTGACGGTGAATTTCACCGCGTCAGCTACGCAGAACTCTGAAGCACTCCAGCTGACCGTGTATTTCCGCAGTTATCTCTCACCCACCGTAACCTAATCGCAAGGTTCGCCTTAGCTTACAAAGAAGCTCAGCGGATTTTTTTAAATAGGAGGGCTTGTGCGAAAAAAAAAGTACTCTTTGGAATGAAAAACGATCAAAAACTTTGATTGTTTTTTTCCCCTCGTCGATTTTAAATTACAACTCTCACAAGCTCTTAACTAGCACATGCCACCGACAACTTTAACCTGATTATAGTGTAATTTGAATTAACACCTCGTTAAGGCGGCAAAGTTTACGCGTGCGCGTTGACCCGTAGCGCACGGTAAAGCGGATGTGCCTCCTCTTCGCCCGAGCCGATCCCTCTAACCCATATATACACTGCTATTCACAAAGTGTGACGTCATATTCCTTAGAATAAGAATTGCGTTGTGGTATTGAGTCACAATCGTTTGAATTTGAATCATCGTGTCATAAAGCTTAACCGATCTAGCCGATTCACTTTCAAACGAATGTGACTCGGTATTCCGACGGACGTGAAACTACCGTCCTCTTTCCCTTCTGTCTCCTCGATATCCTCTTGTCGAAGTTGTCCTTTGCTCTCCAGAACTCACTGAAGGGTACTAATCTAATCCGACGAGAACGGGTGCTAAATTAACGGATGTGTTTGTGCCCCTTCTGCGCCAGGCGTCACCACGACGCCGCGAGAGCGAGAGAGAGAGAGAGAGAGAGAGAGAGAGAGAGAGAGAAAGAGAGAGACAGAGACAGAGAGAGAGGGTAGGGGGTGGGAAGGGGAGAGGGGATGGGCGGGCTACTTACTTAGTTCATCCTACCCCTACATCACCCGAGTCTACTGCCTCCACCTCCACGATGGCCCCTGCCTGTCCCCCTGCTCCCGTGCACTATTGCCCCTGACCCCCGCCCCACCCCGCCCCACCCCGCCCCACCCCGCCCCGCCCAGCTAAGCCCGGCCTGCCCTGTTCATAGCCGTAACTTCTGTTCCTCGGCCCTAGGCGGTCCCTGCTCGGACGGGGATGGGCAGGGGTGGGGCGGGGTGGGGCGGGGCGGGGCAGGGGGCAGGGACTCACTACTAACAAGTGACGGCCTGGCCCACCACGAGGATGGCCCGCCCCGCCCCGCTCCGCCCCGCGTGAAGCTCGGTGGCGTGGCGGGGCGCAGCTGACTGTAAACTTTACGGCTGCCCGTTTGCGCGCGGGCATGTCGCGAGGGCGGGGCGCGGCGGGGCGGGGCGGGGCGGGGCGGAAGAGGAGGCCAGCTGTCACCCTGCGGACACATAAGGCGTGTTGTGATGCGTCCACCTGTCGCCATACTCCAACTCCCCGTCCCTGGAGAGTCCTGGCCCGGCCCTGGCGGGCAGAGTGAACGCCTGCGGCTGCCGGGGTAGGCCAACCCGCAAGGCACGCGTGCTCTACGGGTTTGCCTACCCGGCGTTCCACAGGGGGGCTCTGCTGGCGACCGGGCGACAGTTTTGCCAGAAAATTAGGCAAAAAGTAGCATAAACACAGCGGAGTAAAGCGGGCTGCATCTGCGCCTGCCTATTAGGCAACGTAAACGCTCTTGTGCGAAGGTGTTGCCTAGTAGGCAGGCGCAGATGCAGCCCGCTTTACTCCGCTGTGGATTGGCTACTTTTAGCCTACTTTTTGGGCAACACTGCCGGGCTAACCGCATTAAACACAACCCTCATATAGGTTTTTGAGATTTCTTGTCAAAGCCATGCGGCAGGGGAGCTGAGAGTCGCACGCTTTGGAAAGATATTGCCTTCATCATTCGAGGTTCCCGCGCGCGGCGTCTCTGATAGCACAGGCCTCCGCGCTAGGGAGCCCCTCGGGGGCAATGGATATGACATTGGGAGGGCCGGCTCGGAGGCGCGGTGGTCCGGCCGTGTGGGGCCCCGCCCTGCTCCGCCCCGCCCCGCCCCACCCCGCCCCACCCCGCCTCGCGAGGCCCCCAGAGTGATCGGAAATGGCGATATTATGCACAGCCGGGTGATGTATGCGCCCAGCCCTAACGGCGGCGGCCGATTCGTCACCGCGAGCGTTGTCTCCCCGCCGAGACCGCCTCGCCTTGCCACGCCCCGCCCCGCCTCGCCGCCCGCCCCGCCCCGCCCCGCCCCGCCACGCCCCATCGCCACTCCCGCTGCCAATCTCGCCGCCGCGCTGTCGGGGTTTGTTTGATGCGGCGGGAGTGATGTGAGCGATAGCCTCCGGACGCGAGTCCGATTCCCGCGCTGCGACGGGGAGGGACGAAAAAGATACGGAGCGGCAAGATGCGACCAAAAGGCAGCGTAAAAACAAGAAGTAAAATAAAAGAAATAAAAAAATAGTATGCTTGCTTTTGGTACACTGGAAAAACAAAGGTGCTATCTAATGCCTTTTAAAGGCGTTAGTGAAATAGTGCCTTTAGAAAGGCGCTATCGCCTCCAAAAGGTGCTATTTTTGGCCCTATTCGTGCATTTATACAAAGGCATTAGTGCAGTAACACCCCATAAAATTCAATAGCACCCCAAAAAGGTTGCTACGTTTTTCCAGTGTACTCACCGTCTATCCGACAGTGCCCCGATGATATGGCAAATATTTAATGGGAGAGATCACGTCTGATCTCGCAATGTATTTTAGTAAAAGTATAGAATACTTCTTTAATTTGTGAGTATTAACAAAGATATTTGCGCATTAACAATCTACTTTGCAATTATCTTCGTGCAAAATTCGTCGCAAATTTAGAAAAGCCCAAATTAGTGTGCAACTTGTAATTTTAAAAATTCATTTCAGGGCGACCTTCATGGTTAATTTCCAGACTATTTCTCACAGAACTTTTTTTAAAAAAATAATTTCGCTAACATGAATGAAAGTATTTTGCATGCTCAACTCTCCTGGGAGACCTTTCCCGCGAGCGAGCACAATTACGAGTGTTGGGGGTTGAGTGTGTGTTTGTGTGTGTGTGAGAGAGCGCCCGCACCAATATTGTAAATTGTTTGGCGGTGACGTTGAGTGACGGCTGAGGCTGGCGCGTGACGGTGCGTGACGGTCCTCACCAGCCACGCCGCTGCTAGGGGTGGTCGACGCCTCGGCCGGGGACGCAAAGTTTGTCACCAGGACGTCGGGTCGGGGGGCACCGCTACCGCCTGGGGCGGGGCCGGGCAGGGCCGGGCCAGGCCGATTGGAAGAGTAAACTGCAGTTTAATTTGCGCGCGACGGTACGCGCCGCTGAACTGACATACCGTCTCTCTCGCTCATTCCGGATACTTCTCTCTCTCTTTCTTTCTCTCTCTCTCTCTCTCTCTCTCTCTCTCTCTCTCTCTCTCTCTCTCTCTCTCTCTCTCTCTCTGTCTTCGGAAAGGCGAGAGACGACGCCGAATATCCAAGGCAAGAGAGGCGGGAAGACGCAGAGAGAGAGAGAGAGAGAGAGAGAGAGAGAGAGAGAGAGAGTGAGAGAGAGAGAGAGAGAGTAAGAGTAAGAAAGTAAGCGTCATCTCTCAACTCGCACCAGCAGCCGTGGGATTTATGTGTTTTGGGTAAGCGGCGCACGCAAACAATATGTCTTGTCTTCTTTTCTTCCCCTCCATCCTCTACCCTCATCCACCCTCTCTCTCTGGGCCGCTTCGTCAGTAATCTCGCCGAGGCGCTTGCACCTGTCCGCACAGCACAGCCTTTAGCCCGGCGCGGACGGCGGACGGGCGCAGAGCGCAGTCTGCTTGTTTACTGCGGCTGGACCTCGGCACACACAGGAACACACTGTGTGAGTGTGTGTACCCTCCATTACCAAAAGAACCACACAGACGCGTGAAAATGGACAAATTGCACATTTTCAACTGCGGTCGACAGAGCGATCCACTTCTGAAAACGTCTGCGGATAAAATTTGCATAGCTCATATTTCTGGAATGAATAGATTCGTCGGACTGTTTCCTACAGAATTACCTACATTTCTCCTTCAAGTTTGCCTGGGGATTTGTTGGACAGGGACAAGATCATCAGTCAGACGCAGAGGAGGTGTTTTGTTAATAGTGGTCCTCGCATAACATTACTTTACAGGGCAGACAGCTCCGAGAGGACCGTACTTAGTATCGACAGGGTGCCGCCGGCGCCACACAAACAGAGAAAAAATAAATAAAACACAGAACGGCGCAGGAGGCAGACGCGGCCGCTGGGGCGCGTGTGTTCCCCGCCCTCTTTTGCGCACAGATCAGGCGGCTGATGAAAAATTGGTGGGGGAAATACGGAACAATCAGAGGGGAAGGGAGGTGGGGGAGGGGATGCAAGGGGTTGCGAAAGAGAAAACAAACTTGGCAGAGCATTTAAGCGGGAGGAGAAGATTCAAGGCGCGAGGATAAGGGGGGGGGGGGGGGGAGACATCGGTCCCCAGCGCGGGAGGCGCGCGCGCGCGCTTTTCAAACTTGAATGGACCACCGGAAAGTGAAGTTGGAGGAAAGCCTCAAATAATGGAAGGCGACGGCATAAAGAGAAGGGGGGGCCCTCCGCGACCAAATATTTCGCCCTCCCAAAGGCCCTCTGACAGCCGCGCCGCGCCCCACCGCGCCTAGTGGGTGCGGGCACCGCGCCCTGCCCCCGGCAGGGGCCTCGGCCACGCCCCTCCGAGGGACCCCGCTTCGCTTTTCAATGCTCACATATTGAGAATGTGCCCCGCAACCCGCACCCGGCCACCACCTCCCGCATCCCCGCATCCAATTGGCGTTCTCAAGTCACGGGCAATCAATCCTCTTGCCGCTGTCGCCTCCATCTCCGTCCGTCCGTCTCTCTCTCTCTCTCTCTCTCTCACTCTCTCTCCCTCTCTCTCTCTCACCCCCTACCTGGGGAGCAGACGTGACACCTTTTTTTTAGCTAAGCTGAGCAAAATATGAAGGGAGGCAGCGGGGACCACGAAACGTGAAAAGCAGCAGAGCAGATCCTAGACAAAAACTTAAAAACTTCACACCTACGCTTGCTCGTCTCAAGATCTCAATGTAAAGTCAAGCGCAGTACAGTACCGCAAGTGTTAGACCGATGGTGCTCCAGTGACAGATCCATCGTGCCCTAAGTTTGCATGTGTAGGACAACCCACGTCAGAGACAGGGAATCCTAATTGTCCGAGCCTAAACACTGCTTTTTTCCTAGGGGACAATGTGGACTCACACTAATGACCGCAGGACCAGTGGTCTCCGAGAAGGAAACAACTCTGAAATTTTGCTGAACAAATTTTTTGAAATTTTGTGAATAAGTTTTGTTACTTTTTCCTGAATGACCTAAATTTTCTTGATATGTACTGAATTTTTCTGAATTACGAGGCAAACAAAATTCTTAGAGTTGTTGCCCCTGCGGTAGGGGATGCCCCAGAAAATACATGCACATCTGATCCAAATTATTCTCTCAATTACATGATTAAATAGAATTTTTAGTAAATTATTGTGAATTATTTCGATTTATTCCAAATTATTGGAAATTGACTTGCAACTATGCAAAATAATCACAATTATTTCAAGTAATTTTTAAAACTTTTCAGGAACAAATTTTGCTCTGCAATTGAAAGGGTGGCGTGAAAACATGGAAAATTTTTGCGGCAGTAAACCTCCCGAAGGAGGTTGCGGTTCCCGCCAGGCACAGGGCTTTAACCCCCTGTGGCAGCCAACTGCTTCGGTGTTCCATGGGAACCGGCGCTTTGCTGACTGCGATCCTATCGCGCAATTCGACAGATTTGATCCCCGTACCACCATTGGCCTACCCCTAGAGGTACGAGCGGTGTCAAGGGCGTTAGACTTCCAGATCCCAGTTTCAGAGGCCTTACCTCAGAGGGGTACGCGGGATTCGAACCCACAACCCCGAGTGCCGACACGTAGCCAGAACTGGAAGCGACCCAACGCCCAAAGCCACCGAGCCAACGGAGGTGAGACGAGTTTAATTTCTACTTGACCTGCCCTGGAGCAGCTGCCAAAGGAAATGCCAAGCGCGAAAAACACTTTCCCGAGTGGGAGTCGAACTTCGGACCACTCGGTTCGGTGTCGCGCGCTTTACCAACTGAGCCACGACGCCACGATGACTGTACAGTGCGCCGGGTTCGAGTTGTATTTGCCCTGTCCTCCTAGCTGGAGGCTGGGGGATAGGGCAAATACGACTTGAACCCGACGCACGGCACAATCATCGAGATGCCGTGGCTCAGTTGGTAGAGCACGCAACTCCGAACTGAGTGGTCCGAAGTTCGACTCCCACTCGGGAAAGTGTTTTTCGCGCTTGACATTCCCTTTGGCCGCTGCTGGATGGCAGGTCAAATAGAAATTAAACACGTCTCACCTCCGTTGGCTCGGTGGCTCTGGGCGTTGGGTCGCTTCCAGTTCTGGCTACGTGTCGGCACTCGGGGTTGTGGGTTCGAATCCCGCGTACCCCTCTGAGGTAAGGCCTCTGAAACTGGGATCAGGAAGTCTAACGCCCTTGACACCGCTCGTACCTCTAGGGGTAGGCCAATGGTGGTACGGGGATCAAATCTGTCGAATTGCGCGATAGGATCGCAGTCAGCAAAGCGCCGGTTCCCATGGAACACCGAAGCAGTTGGCTGCCACAGGGGGTTAAAGCCCTGCCTGGCGGGAACCGCAACCTCCTTCGGGAGGTTTACTGCCGCAAAAATTTTCCATGTTTTCACGCCACTCATTCAATTGCAGAGCAAAATTTGTTTCTGAAAAGCTTTAAAAAATAATTGAAATAATTGTGATTTTTTTGCATTACTGCAAATTAATTTCCAACAATTTGGAATAGACCGAAATAATTCAGAATTATTTACTAAAAATCATATTTAATAATGCAACTGAGAGAATAATTTGGATCTGATGTGCGTGTATTTTCTGAGGTCATCCCCTGCGGTAGTATTAAACAATTTTCACTGAAGAGCTAATAAGTTTGCAGAAAATTCTTGGAGCTTCTTTGAAATTTTCGTACATCTTGTAATTCAGAGAAAAAAATTAAGAAAATTTCTGACAGGAGACAAAGAAAGATCAACTCCGAAAATTTCGTGAAAATTCCAAGCCTTATCTTAAAAAAAAAAAAAACTCAAGTTCATAAAAAAATGAGGAAAATTCAAAACAGTTCGGGAAATAAATTTACAAAAAAAAAAAAAACCACGAAACTTGAACACTAAAATTGAAAATTTTCCAAGATAAAAGTTTTTCTTTTACCTTCCAATTTTATATTTTAGGAAAGCGGGGAAAGCCGTCATTTTAATCGAGCACTAGTCTGCCGCTGCCTGCCAGCCTGGATCCGCTCCGCCATGAGAGAAGGGGTGTCCTTCTCTCATGGCTCCGCACCTGCTGTCTGATTCCGAAGATATCGCTCTCGTGCCGCCTCCGTCCTCATCGCACGTATGCTGATATCAAATGTTGGGGGTGGCGGGGCGGAGCCCTATATGAGCGCGACAAGGACGGAGGCGCGAGAGCGATCTTCGGAATCAGACGGCTGCTCTCCCCATCCCTCCCGACAGTCGTCTCCGCCCAATTTCGCGCTTGGTATGCATCCAGGTGCACTCCCTGCAGTGCCGACGCGACGGGACGTGAGGACAGCTCCCTTTTTTTTCTCACTCCGTTCGCTCCATCTCCCGGCCACCCGATGCGCAGTGCACCCTACTGTCTAATGCGGACTCGCTCTGCATTTCTCTCAGCCACCCCGAGATCGCTCTGCTTCCCATAGTTTTTTTTTTCCTCGTTTTTTTTTTTCTCTCTCGGCAGACAGCCGCAGTAGTTTACGGCTGGTTCTTTTACTCTTACAGTTATTTGCAGAAACTTCTCCGCGCCACACATTTCCCCGCCGCAAACATCTATCCCTGGAAATTGTTATAGTGCGGCAGGGTGTGCACAACAAGAGCGTGCGAAGCGCAAACCTCAGTTCTCAATTACTATGATGACCCTTTACAAAATAAACCAAAGGGCAAACGGGACGAGAACCCCTCCTGGGCGCACCCTCCTTGCTGCAAGCAGTCCGGCGCACGAGCAAACATTCCACGTACCGCACTCTCGTCATGTAGAGCACCAGGCCTGCCTGCTCCCTCCCCCCTTCTCTCTCTCTCTCTCTCTCTCTCTCTCTCTCTCTCTCTCTCTCTCTCCCTTCTTCTCAGCGCGTCTGCATATCACGGTCGAGCTCAAACACCCACACACTCGTTTGACTCGCAGCAGTCCGGCCCCTCCCCGTCCCGCTGCGGTGAAAAGGGCGCTTTGATCACTTTCTCTGGCGACGCGAAACGTGTATAGGAGACCGAGTAGACGGCTCCGGACCGGTCATCTGATCGCAGTAGTTCCATCTCCCTCCCACCCGCCTCTGATTGCGCATGGATCTCTCTCTCTCTCTCTCTCTCTCTCTCTCTCTCTCTCTCTCTCTCTCTCTTTCTCTCTCCCTCTCTCTGAATCTCGGCCGACGGACCGACAGCCGCTCCAGCCGGCCGGCCGTAGCCCCTGAGAGGTCCGACCTCTGGATGGTACCCAGAGACGCCCATGGCGCCCTGGCGAACGTCTCATATCGTCCAAAACAAACATCATAGTGAGCGAACCCCTTTTTCCTGGCAAAAACATAAGCGAGGGTTATTTATCTCCTTACAACCGTAGTCATAAAATTACAGAAATATATACTTTTTTCGAGGGGTCAACCACTCAGAATTTTGGTGTACATGGAATATCTGGAATATTTGAAGGATTTCTTGAATATTTTGGGAATATCTGGAATATGTTGGGAATATTTGCAATATTTTTGGATTATCTGGAATATTTTTGGATTATCTGGAATATTTTTTGGAATATCTGAAATATTTTGGGAATATCTGGAATATTTGTGGAATATTTGGCTAATTTTTTGTGGAATATCTGGAATATTTCTGGAATATCTAGAATATTTTGGAATATTTTTCAGTGTGCGATCTAAGTGGTTGACCCCTCGACTTTTTTTTTTCCATCCCTGGCAACTTGCACAGTCGACTGCGCACAGCAGGTGACCCCTGACACAAAGAGAGTGGAACTCTAATGCCTCATTTCACTTGGCATTAAACAGGGTCCTGGTGGGCGGGGTGGGGCAGGGTGGGGCGAGCTGGGCAATAATCACTCGCCCAGTTCATAAACTAATAACTCCGTGAGGAGCACGCCGGCCCGCCCTGCCAGGGACAATAGGCGGCTGCGTGCGAGGAGCCTGTGGGCGGGGCGGGGCGGGGCGGGGCGGCGTTGGGCGGGGCGGTAGCGTCCCCAGCTCCTATTGTCCCCGCGCCGCGCACACCGCCGCCGGAAGCTGCGCACAAAGTTGGTAAAACTGCTCGGCCCCGTCGCGCAGGGGACGTGCGGGGAGGGTAGATGGATAGCGGGGTGGGGCAGGTCAGAGCTTACACAGGAAAACCAATGTGTGTGAATGGCGCAAACTTGTAGGCGTGTGCGAATTTGCATTCTTAGACTTGTCCCTTCTTGGTCCCTTCAAGTACGTGCACTGTGAAAAATTTCTTCGTAGATTTACGATTGATTTTGTAAATTACGACCCACGAAAACTGCTGTTGTAAATTTACGACAGCCCAATCTTACTTGTAATTTAATTTCGTCGAAAGGTCGTGCTTGTAATTTTAGGATACGTGATTGTTACTTTACAACTCCACTTATTCGTGGAAAATTTTCCCGTAAACCACCGACTATTTTTCACAGTGTGAATTTTACAGATTATCGTAAGTAGGCACTTTCGACTTGAAATCACCCGTATGCTTTAACATGGGGCACCTCGAGCAAATGTTTAATTTCTTCCATACATCACCAAGTGTATAAGAACTATACTCTTTCAATGTGCATGGACTCTTAAACGTATATAATCATGTATACTTCCTGCTACACACCCTGCCACGTATAGAAGAGAAGACTATACACGTAAGTGTTAAGTTGCTAAACACTTGTTTTACCAGTGCATGTACCGGGTGTTTCTTTGAATGCGTAACAGTGTTGCGGGATTGCATACCCGCCAGCGCTGCAGGGGCCATGGCGCGCCTTACAGGGCGAATGGGGTAGGCAAACCTGCAACACTGTTACGCATTCAAATAAACATCCAGTACGTAAACCTGTTCCCAACTCGTCGTTAGTGTACAACTGGACATTCACACACTTTCAAGTGCACGACATTCACGCGCTTGAGTTTCCAGAGTAGCGGGGGATGCCGCCGCCGTCCTCCAATAAGTCCACGCTGAAGCCCTGACAAATGGCCTTCCTCCGACCATGTGTGCGAGGCTGGGTGTGACGGTGGCAGGTCCCGCCCCGCCCCCGCCCCGCCCCCACCCCGCCCCCGCCCCGCCCCGCCCCTGCCCCCCCCGCCCCCGCGTAGGGCCCGCGGAACCCGACCCGGGCCGGGGTCGTTGAGGAAGGATAAGGAAAACTATCGGTTAGGTTGACGGCTTGGGCTGTGCAGCCAGCCGGTCGCGGCCCAAAGCCTGGGGGGCTGACCTAACCGGCCCGTCCCACTACTGCTCCAGCCAGGACGGCGAGCACTTCTGTGGATAACAGACGGGACAGCCCGGGGCATTACGGCGGTTTTTACATATTGCTAAAACAAAAGCAGTCTGTGCTTGGAGCACACACACAAACACACACACACAAAAAAAAAAAAAAAAAAAAAAAGAGAGAGAGAAAAGGGGGTCACTATGAAACTTTGCTGCGCTGCCATCATGACGCCTTCATGACAGGGCCCTTATAATGTACAACGCCGTTTTCGTCTCCGCGAGAAAAAAAAAAAAATCTGCACATTTTTGCGTCAGTGGCAGCAACGCTTCTGATCTCATTTTTTTCCCCTTTCAAGGCAGGATGGTTCCACACGGTAAAAACTACGTTCAGATTTTCAAGCAACTTTAGGAAAAACCATAACGCAGCAACGAAGTTTCTCAATCAAGGAGACAGTTCTAGCTGCCTGAGAGCCTGCACGTATTTATTTTTACCGTGCAAAAGCGTTTTTTAACTGTCAAATACGTCTGGTTGGGGTTCAGGGCCACCACTCCGGAAAATGTTTATAGGGGTTATGAGAGAATTTTCAACGAAAAATGTGAAGTTAGAATTGGATGACACTTGGTAGCGATGACTTGTGATTTTTGAGGGAACACAAATAGTAAATTGTACAATATACAGATCGTAAGTTCGCGACGTCAATTCTTGTTCACAGACTGCGAAAAATGCTGAAAAATTTCCCGGTGCATTTTTTTTTTCAGTGCGATGTTTCGGCCGCTGCTGCTGTCCCCAACCTACGCCACGTTCCACGGCTACGTCAACCCCCCGGCGGGGCCCCCGGCGCGGGGCTGCGGGGGCGCCATCTGTCATCGGTGTAATTGCAGCGGGGCACCCACCCGTCCGCGACCTTCTTGCACCCCCCCCCCCGCCCCCCTCCTTTTACACTGCCAAGAGCCATATACGAGGAATGGGAAAAAACCGAGGGGTGCTTCACCTCGAAAAGTCAGTGTACAGGGCGAAAAAAAGTCACATTTTAGTCACGTTTTAGTCACTTTTAGTCAATTTAGTCACTTCAGTCATTCAGTCAATAAGTCACAAAACGGCTTAAAATATTGAGCATTTTACGTCCATTGTGTGACTTGTTCTCATACATCTGCGACACAAGTGCTCATTATCAACAATAAAGGTATTAGTGACACCCAGTTTAACAAAAAAGTCGCTTCTAGTCAAAATTTAGTTAGTTTCAATCTTGGTTAGTCATCTCCTATCTTGTAGTGGATCGCACCGGCGACAAAACAGCACAAATTTAGTTGTTTATAGTCACTTATTTTGGAAGAAAAAGTCAAAATTTAGTCAAAATTAGTCAGTTTGAGTCAGCAAATAAATTCTAGTCAATTGACTTTTTAGTCAGTGTACACCCACAATCGAGGTGAGGTACCCCTCGGAAAAAACCCAGATCTTTCTCCCTCCTCCTGTGTTCGACTCTCACAATGCCTCTCATCACAGTGGCCCTGATGCTCGGCCCGCTCCCTTACGGTGTCGTCAGCCCCCCGCCAGGGCCCGCCAGCCTCCGCGTGTATTGCGTCTCTTTTACCGCCCCTCCGAATCAGCCCTGGTCTTCAGCCTTGCCTCCATTACCCCCCCCCCTCTCTCTCTCCGTCTCGCTCGCTCGCACGCACACACACACACACATACACACACACTCACCATACCTGAAGAAGTCCCCGCGGGCGGCAGGGTTGTTGTCCACGCACGACCCCAGCACAAACGTACACGGACACATCAGACCCTATTTTAAGTTTTGTTCATACAATGAGGCATTTTTGTCAACCAAAACTAAGTTTTGCTCAAGAATATTCACTCTGCTTCTCAGTGATATGCGAAAGTGTAAATACGAATGCGAATCGATTACTGTGACGTCACATTCTTTACCTTGTTAGAACCGTCACATTGGCCAGACTCCGCGATGTCACATTGTACTAACGTGAGTCGTCCGGATTATAGCGGGCTGAGCTTTACAGCCATATTTTAAAGAATGTTACAATAATAACCGAATGAATGTAACATTTTTCATATATAATAGAGTGTGACGTCACAGTAATTCAATAACAGTGTTGCTTTAAGTCTGTGAAATCCGAAGGGAAAACATCTATAAATTATGGTATGCAAATCAACATTTTTCTCTGAATTTTTCCGACATTTTTTTTTAAAAACTTTCTAAACGTTTATTTAATTTTTTAATACTTTTTCTTAACTACGAGATGTGCAAAATTTTCGGAGAGTCGTTTTCCTTCTTCGATGAAAGAACGAGGAAAATCGCAACTTTTTTCTTGAACCGCACACGACCTCGGTTTCCGCACCAGTGGTGGAAGCCGCAGACGACGCGGGGGGGCGCTCCAGGCAATCAGTTTAAAAAGTCAGGTGTTCCGCGAGGATTCAGGTGGAGTCAGATGGCCTCGGCCCGCCGCTGCCGCTGCTGCTGCCGCTGCTGCTCCCCCGGGTCACCGCAGGTCAGCCGCCCTCACTCTCCCTCCCCAGCACATCATGGTCCCGGGGCCTCTACTTCTCTTTTTATCGCTCATAAAACTCACAAGTTTGACCGCGTGCGCGCCGCTGTCCGCCCAGCCCGGGCCAGAACCCACCCACCACCGCACCGGCCAGTTCAGTCCAGTCGTAGAAAAACGGGCAAGGCGTCATGGCGGGGCGTGGCGGGGCGGGGCGTGGCGGCAGGGGAATATGAAGCAGACGGGGGAGGGAGAGCGACACCGCCGGACCTCATCGGGACCCTCGCGGCCGGGGACCGGCCCGGCCCGGCCAGCCCTGGGCGACACGGGGTATGAAAGAGTGGCAGCGCGACGTCCGGGAAAAAAAATGAAAAAAGGAAAAGGAATGAAAAAAGTGAGACGGGGAGTAGCGCAGCGCGACAGAGCGTCCCCCCACCCAACCCGTTTTCCTTTTTCGCTCCCATCCTGCATTCGTCTCTGACACTTACCGCAGCCATGACCACCGCAGAAAAGGGAATTAAGGAAAAAAGTAATAGTAATGAGCGGAGGCCAGGTATCCTGGGCTATTTCTTCTTCTTTTTATTTTGTCGTTTAAAAGCTTCTACCCAGCGGAGAGGTACTGGCGAGGCGGAAAAAACTCTGAATTTTGGTGTACAAATTTAGTAAATTTTCGTGAATTGTTGTCAATTTTTATTCAAATTTTGCCAGAATTTTACCTGAGTTTTTTTAATTTTCTGTAAGTTTTTGTGATTTTTCCTGATTTTTTTGAACTTTTTTTAATTTTTCTGAATTAATTAATACGAGGTGTACAACAATCACGGAGTTGTTTCCCCCCGGGTACTTGGTAGGTTAAAGGGCTACTTTGTACCAAACGTACCATCCCTTTCATTGACAAATGGCTGCATCAATTGAGTCACGTACCCTGGGCAGCACTACCCCACTACCACGCCATCGCACCCTCCCCCACCATTCTCCACCAAACCCTCGGTTCTGAGGGGGTGGGGTAGATGACACCGGGAAGACGGGGTGGTCCGAGGACATCGTATCAGATATATACATATATCCACGGCTGACCCTCGAAGGGAGAGAGAGGGTGAGAGGGAGTGTTTGAGAGAGAGAGAGAGAGAGAGGGTTATGGTGCGGAGGTCAGAGGGGCAGATACGAATATTTATGGCTTGACTTATGCAGGACGTAATCACCAAAGGATCTTTCTGAAATTCACTTTCATTCCTTTCCTTTCAATCCATCACGGGGGGTCGACTGAGGAAGGGACGGGGGTAGTGGAAAGGGCGGGTGCCCAAAGGTCTAATTCTACTTCACCAACGGGTACTCATCCAATTTATACTAGCCAAGCCTCTTTGAATGGCTTCACGCCGAAAGCAACAACCACTCCTATCCTTGTTTTTTCGGAAATAATAAAAGCCAGGTCCATTAAAAATAGAAAAAGGAAACAAAAAAAAACCTTGTTCACAAATTTGATGGAATTTCGTCCCCTTTTTGGCAGCAGACAAGGCCGCTAGGGCAGCTGGCGCGAGAGCAGGCACTCGCTGGGAGAGGCACGCCGAGACGTGTTAAGCTCCCAATATGAGCTCCAGAGAGATGTGATGTGCGTCCAGTCCGTTTTTACTCTCCCTAGAGCGCGCGCGCACACACGCTCAGACCGTGGCAGGCCATCCATTCTTCTTAATCTTCCTCCCCGAAGGCGCCTGGAGGCCCACTACTGCTTTAAGCCCTTCCAGTTCCCCAACCGACCGTCCCCCTCCTATCAGAACTAATAACGCGAAACGGACGCGGAGGAAAAGTGTAACAAAGTTAAATCAACGCAAAATATTTGACACTTGCATATCCGCCTGCACTCTGCTATTTCCATCAGACCCAGCGTGCTTTTCGGAACCAGCCATGGTTAATTTTTAAGTTGGAATAATATAGTATTACAAGATAGTCACATAAAAATATATACAAGTATAACAGCAAATAACATAAAGATCGGCATTGGCTGCAGCAGATAGTGAAAGTAAGAGTGAGTATTCTCCGGCGTGACTTTTGCGTGACAATGTCAGTGTTTGATGGTATTAAGGTACCGTCTGCCAGAAGCGGAGCCGTGAAGCTTCGGCCATTTTATCGAGAGCTTACAAATCATCGTTACTCATGATTAATCTTCGTCAAAGTGTTTGACAGGTATCGCATCTGCGATAATCTGGCCAGTTTTCACAGAGTCTTTGTCCACTCACACACCACATAGGTGCAGCTCTAATTCCAACGACAGGCCACCACCGGCCACCTGACCACAGCGTGGGCTGCAGTCTGCGCAGGACAAGAGGCTCTTAATTTCCTACTCGCCACTCCGGTGGCTCCGCCTCGCCCCGCCCCACCCCGCCCCGCCCCGCCCCGCCCCGCCCCGCCCCGCCCCGCCCCGCCCCGCCCCGCCACCGCAGTGTATGTTTCTCCGCCCCTCACCTCTCACTACCAAGCCGAGCGGTGCCTCTGTGGTTGAAATGGAAACTAGCTGAGCCTTCTCCTCTTACCATACGCGTCGGGTCGGCGGGAGAGAGAGAGATGGAGAGAGAGAGAGAGGGGGGGGGGGGCACGATCCCATATGAAAGTCATCAGCCTGCTCTGTTGGCGAGACTCTTGTGGCGTTCAGGAATAAAGCAACGGCCGCGTATAGCGTATATATATATATGTGTGTGACAAATAATGCCAAGAGTACAACAACAACCCGCTCCACCCCGACACCACTTATTTGCATCCAGGCGCGAATAGTCCCGCGTCCGGCATTAGCGTACTATTTCCCTATCCGCTTCCTAAACAAAGGGCACATCACAACCAAAAACAACACTTCAGAAAGTCATAACAGTTCGAGAGACTTTATAGAATAAATTTCGTTTTCGCTCTCGGGGGAGGCGTACTATCAACTTAATATAAAGCATGCTTCTGCGTCTCGTTTTCAATCAAACTCTCATTCAAACCCAACACGAGCCGGCCTCTTCACCTCCGCTTCAGTCGGTGCTCCAGTTCTCCTTCACTTGCTGCATCAACGACCATTCTCCACACCTCCTTTCACTTCTTTCTCCTTTTCGCTTCTACACTCCAACTACTCCCCAACCCTCTCTCTCAGATTGATGAAGATGAGGAGATTCACCGACATGATGTATGAAGTGTCCTCGCACGTGCCTGGCCACGAGAGAGAGAGAGAGGGGGGGGGGGCGGGGCGGAGGATATCCCGCGAAGACCTCTGGTACATGGCTCTGACCACTTATGCGATAGAATTCCCGCGAGGTAAAAAACAACCCCACTTGTTCTTTGGCCGCTGAGCCACGAGTCCTCCGGCCCGCTGATTTAATTTAAGGCGGGAAGAAGCGCCACCGTCATTCGCGGTTCACTGAGGAGAGTTGGCATGTCGCGTTCCTTCTATTTGTGTTTCCTGCTTCTCATCCCCTGCCTGCTCTCTCTCTCTCTCTCTCTCTCTCTCTCTCTCTCTCTCTCTCTCTCTCTCTCTCTCTCTCTCGGAGCGTGGTTTGGCGGGGTAGGAATGGCAGAGGGAGGAGGGAGGGGGAGAGTGGGGGTGGGGCAGAGCTCGATGGCTTCGCGCGCGGTATTGCGCCGGCGGCAGGTCTGTTTACATCAAGTGTATATTGTGCCCTCCAGGCCGCATATATATATATATATATATATATATATATATATATATATATATATATATATATATATATATATATATATATATATATATATATATATATATGTTTCCCCATCGATTTGATTGTCACCGCTTTCGCCGACAAAAGGAGGGAGAAGATGTCGGCCATGAGAGGAAGGAGAGGGTGAAGCGGAGCAGCGGTGGCGAGGTCCGGGACGCGGCCGTCGATCTCTTAGAGTCTCAAATCAAGTGTTCCGACCCGAGCCGCTCGCGCCTCACCTCATTAAGGAGACAACGGGGGTCCATCCATCACACACGCAGCGTGTGTGCGAGACGGACGACCCTTCCGCTACTCTAACGCCGAGGGGGAGGGAGGGAGAGAGAGAGAGACAGGGAGAGGGAGAGAGCAACTGAGACAGCGTGAGAATGGGAAGGGAGAGGGCAACATATACTGTGCTTAGAGTTTTCTCCTTCTCTCAGGCTGTCTTTCCTAATAATACACTGTAAAATGCTTGCAAAGAATTTTGAAGTATTGGATTACGAAGTAATTCTTCGTAAGCTTATGAACTATTTCTTTGCAAAACAAACAAGTAATTGGTATGGATTCTAGTAGCTTGCAAAGAATTTCTTTGCAACATGAACAAGTTCTTCGTAATACGAATATCTAAAATTCTTAGCAACGGAAGCAAAGAATTTAGTTGGCACGCATTTTACAGTGCATGGTTGATTAAAAAATACAATTAGAAGGAGGGAGGTTCACTTTGGATGGTGTGTTCTTTGAGTAGCCGCAAGCACCAAAAGCTTAAGGCTACGTGTATATGCCTTCACTGTGCCCTTAAGAGCATATTGTGCAGATTAACACCCTCGGTTCGTGAGCGCTTAAGTTTTATTATTCTCGTAAAGGGCGGAAGTGCGACCTATCATCAAACACTACACGTATCCGCATTCTTCTCGCCTACCCTGCAATGGATGCCCTAAACCTGCTATTGCCTCTCTCTCTCTCTCTCTCTCTCTCTCTCTCTCTCTCTCTCTCTCTCTCTCTCTCCCGCATTCTGAACGGTCGTAAGGGCCCGTCCCCGTACCTTCCTGTCTCGGCGCCCTCATTGCCAACAAGTGTGGCCGTTGGGGCCATCTCACGTAGCAAGCGAGCCAGGGGGGGTTATGGCAGGGGAGGAACCCCCCCCCCCCCCCACCTACTCCCCACACCTCGACTTCCCGAAGGCCAAACGGGCCGAGCAGAGAAGGGTGGGCAGATGTTCGGGAAACAGCGCCGTGCTGGAACTCTATACCCGCTCGCGCACGGGGCCGCCACCGATACCATCTCCGTGTTAATCTAAGGCCCCTTATCTAGAGGGAGTGTTACCTAACAATGGTCGGGCCTATTTGAATGCTAAAAGAGAACATGTTCTGCAGAGCGGCGAAGGAGCGCCCGGTCGCGCGGGAGGGATCTAGAGGCGAGGCTACAGGCTTGGGGGGGGCGGGGTCTTTCACGGAGGGCGCTGAACGGCCGAACCCGACCCGACCCCTGCACTCAATAAAGCCATGGATCCGCCATGAAATCACACGACGCTCTTTTCCCTGCATATCATACAAATTCACCAAAGGGAAACGAAGTGAACAGGGAGAAAAACGCGCAGAGAGAGAGAGAGAGAGAGAGAGAGAGAGAGAGAGAGAGAGAGAGAGAGAGAGAGAGAGAGAGAGAGAGAGAGAGAGAGAGAATAGGGGCTTGCACGTGCGCGGACGATCGCGGAAAGCGACAGTCACTTGTCTGCGCAGACGAGCAGCCGGGGGAGCACGAGGCACGAGCGCTGTTATATCTGCGTGTGATGTCCCTCGGAGCATCTCATGCCAATTTAATAGCACGAATTAGCCTCTCTTTTCCACCGCCTCCTATTTTTTTGGGTCCACCAACCCTTTTGGTGTAGGCCTCTGTGTACATGTGTGTGCGTGTGTGTGTGTGTGCGTCCATGCGTGTGTGTATGTGTGTTTTCTGGCCCACGCTCAGGCCGCATTGGAGCGTGGCAGGGCGTGGAATGGGAATGACATGGCTAATCGAATGGTGCGTGGCACGCCGTGCCGACTTCGCAATGAGCGTGCCGTGCCGCTATGCGTCACACATTCAAAATAAAAATGGTGGAAAAATAGAGGAGAAAAAGAGTACGGAAAGAGGGAATTGAATAAGGTGCAGGGAATTGAAAAGGGAAGCACGCGGCGTCCTCGGCAAACGAAATCACCCTCCAGTTTCACGCGGCATTTAGCTTCTTGCTTGGGCGCCCGGCGCGCGACTCGCCTCTGTCAAACGGAGTTATTTGTGTGTAATATTCTCATACTGAATGACATACTCACCTACGATTTCGTGTAGCATTTACGCGATTTCGACGACCGCACACATCAATAAAGCTCTTAAACGAGGGGGAAAGAACTCTGAAATTTTTACAGACCTCGTAATTCAGGAAAAATTTGGAAAAATCCATGAGAAATCCAGAAAATTTAAAAAAAACACTTCGAAAAATTAGGAAAAAAATCAGCAAAAAAATTAGGAAATTTTACAAAAATTCACTGAATTCCAGAGCATTCTAGAAAAACTCAAGCAAGTATTCACAAAACTGGCACACCAAAATTCAGAATTTGTTTCCCCCTCGCTCTTAGATCGGCTCGCTTGCAACAGCTCACTGCGAATCCTTTCTAAATAACAAGCAAAAACAACCAGCCTGCTCATCGGGAAATCGTCGACCTCCAGCGGCAGAAGCGCAAACCGAAGCGCGTCCGACAGTTCCACATAAAGCACTGCCAGAGGCGCATGCGCATGCAGCGGGCGCCAACCCCACGGCCAGCGAGCCAAAGTTCCGACTCGAGCTCGTTAGCGGCCGGACCGGCCCGGGCGCTCTGCAAACCCATAACTGCGTGAGTGTCACACACATGTGGGTGCGCGGCATTGCATTCGCGTCAAGGGGGAGACAGCTCTGAATTTTCATGTATACACATTTTGTGAATTTTCGTGAATTTTCATAGAATTTTTGTCAATTTTCAATTGACTTCACTGTTAAAAATTTTGTTGTAAATTAACAGGAAAAGTGCTGTTAAGTTTGTTAGCAGTAAATCCTGTTTCAAAACAGGAAAAACTGTAAATTTACAAGGATGGGAAAAATCTCAGAATCATTTTTTTCGTCGAAACGTATTGACTCCTTTTTGCACTTATATCTCTCTTCTGTAATATTACAAAATTGTTGTATTTCATACAGTAAGGGCTGTTAACAAAATTAACAGCGTATTTTTTTTAAAGCACCAGCATACACAGTGATACTTATTCACTGTTCTTTGAGAGTGCTGCTGAAATAATCCATATGTAGTAAGTTTTTAGCTGATAAAAGAAGAGCTGTTCAGAAACAGGATTCCCGTAAAACAAATGGTCGTCAGGCAACAGCTTTTTCTAACAGTTGTTATACTTAGAATTTTTGTTAATTTTACCTGAATTTTTGTGACCTTTCGTTAATTTTTTTCATGAATTTTCCTGAATTCCGAGGTGTACAAAAATTTCAGAGTTGTTTCCCCCTCGATTCGCGTACACATGCACTCTAAGAAAATAAGTGCAAAATTCTGTATATTGTCACGCAGTAACTAACGTATCACTTCTTGTACAGACTTTTGTATCTGATACAGAAAATACTATATCAATTTTACGGAATTTTTGATGATTCGTAGATAATTTTAACACAAAATACAAAAATCTGTATCATTTTTCTGTATCACAAGTGATTCGATAATTAGTGCATAAAACTGATACAGAATTTCGTATTTTTTTTTAAAGAGTGTGACCGAGACGAATTATAAAATTGTTTCCCAGGAATTTTGTACATATTTGAAAAACAAATACGAATGGGACATGACACGACACCTGTAACTAGTGTAGTGTAAGACACTCTCGCAGACTTGACACTATCGGGGGCGAGAGAGAACTCGTGGGGGAGACAGCAGCGAGCGCCCGCGCGCGCCCCCAGTCCTGCAGTACACGCCGGATGGGCACGGAGCAGCAGCAGCAGCCACTGTATTGTCTGCTCCCCTTTGGAATGAACCTCGGCGGCCGTCTGCTCACCCACCTGTCCCCGCTGGGCGGCCATTCGTAGCCCGAGCCCGAGCCATTCCGCGCCGCTATTATCGTGTGTGCGACGGCCCCTGCAGACCCCGCCCCGCCCCGCCCCGCCCCGGTCTGCAAGCCTCTGCAAGATGTGCGCTAACGAGAAGTGCCGCCCGGCCCAGCCCAGCGCTGAAGTCTTCTCTCTCTCTCTCTCTCTCTCTCTCTCTCTCTCTCTCTCTCTCTCTCTCTCTCTCTCTCTCTCTAAGCAAGCTGACTTCAAAGGAGTACCCTGCCTCGTGTTACCCGAAGCAAGGGGCGGGGTGGGGGAGGAAATCCTTTGAAAATTGTCATTACGTTCGTGCGGTTGAAAAGAGCATTTCTGATGCGACGCAAAGAGAAAATTATCCGCGGTTCCAGACAAATAAAAATTATACTACTAACGTCGGAGCAGACGGTGATAAGCGATACCTGCATTTCGCGGAACCATTAAGACTCATTACATTAGTGTACATTTTAAAATACGACTGAGAACGTTTCATTTGAAAGCTGTTCAAAAATTTGTGTATAGCTGAAGAGTGTCAAGGCCTGGAGAGAAGGGACATAAATCTGTAACATATGGGATGTCGAGGTCGGTGTTTGAGCTCCGGCTCTCCCCCGCGTGGCCAGTGGATCACTTAAATGGCGGCCGGTATAACGTTAACCAAGAGAAACGGACCCAACAACAGTCCATAACTCAACCAGTGTGTCCATCCGCCACTTTGCGCGGTAAATCTCTCCCTCTTTTCCACGTCTCCTCCTTTCCCTTCTTCACTTTTGTTTCCAGTCGTCCCCCCGTCCTCACTTCCGCCCGACAGAGGAGCGTCTTCAAAGAGGCCGTGACTGACGGCTCAGCAACTCGCCTCTAATTAGCTCGAGTTGGTCGCGCGGCGTGGCTTAGCGTAGCGTAGGGCTCCGCGGTGGCGAACACTTTTATTTTCCCCTCCTCTTTGCATTTTCGCCCGAATATGCCATTCTGAAACGTCTGAATAAACCTGCTTCCCTCCGAGGATCATCCTTGTTTTATTATTTTTCCCCCCCGTCTCTTTCGTTATATGTTTTCTTTTGACATTTGCTTTTCCCGCGTAAGGAATGAATGATCCGACAGTCACGCGCACTGTACTACAAGTGCGCCTCACAGGCGGGGGCTACTTTTCATTCATTAACTTTACGCCGTCGTGGAGGAAAGGAGAGAAATAGACAAATGGGTTCCGCTAAGAGAAAGAGGGAAAGAGATGGAGACAGAGAGATACAGGAACAATGTGGTGCGCGTGAAGAGCTTGGGTGAGAAGTGTGAGAGAGATTGAGAGGGCGGAGATAGCACGTAACAAAGGCGACTGGTTTTGCTGTGCGATCCTTCGCCCTTGTTAACCCTGACTGTGACGCCGAGCACACGCATCCCCCGCTAGCAAGCATATAGAGTTTTTTTTTCTCTTTTTCCTTTTATCTTTATCCGGAAACGGGTGATTGGATACGAACATAATTTAATCATTCAGTTTAGCCACTTTAATGTTAGCGGTAAAATTGTGTATAGCGAATAACAGATTATCTGGGTTAAAGCGCAATTATAAATAATTACCCGTAGCGAGGATGAAAGTTGGTAATTAGGGTTTGGTTCCCACATTCAGGCTCATTGCAAATTACTTTTCTCTCACTTTCCACAAACAGTTTCTTTTTTATTATTTATGACGTATCCCAATCAATGAGGTAGATTTTTTTTAAAGACTAGGAACCACAAGAGGGGATTTTCTCCTTCTTTTGGAGGTCTGTCACGTGAATTTTTCCTAAGCCTTGACAGCGATTTGGACTTTAACTGAATACGGATAATGCACGTTATTAT
>JAHWGI010000182.1:172500-185000 GCA_029379305.1 Frankliniella fusca | reverse complement strand
TGTCCCGGCGAGTTACTCTGCTCCGCTGCACCCAGGGCGGGGCGGGGCGGGGTGGGGTGGGGTGGGGCGGGGCGGGGCGGGGCGGGGCGCGGCGGGGTGGGGCGGGCATCGTTCGAGCAGGAGGCCCGCAGCTCCGTGGCGAGGAACGGACATTTTTGTCGGTCACGCCGAAGAGAAGCCCCGCCTCGGGCCTGACCGCGGATCGCGGCCCAGGCGACAGCAAAGTGCAATGAACTCGGCGCGAGATGGACGATTGGCAGAGCGGACCGGCACTGCGCGCGGCCCGCCAAACAACTGCAATTCTGTCGGGAATTCTGCATAATCCTATTCATTTTTTTTATTTCCTTTTCTTCTTTTTTTTCCCTTCTCCAGGAAAGTGTGAGGGGGCGGGGGGCGAGGCGAGGTAGACGACAAGTGTTTCCACAGGTACGGCCTGCACAGTGTTTTACCCCCACCCCTCCCCCGCTTACAGCACGGAGACGCTCAGTCACGGGACCACCGAGGCGCGGCCGGCCTGCCCTGCCCTGCACTACATTTTGCTACTTTCTGTGTGACGCGAGCTCCCCTTCCACTACAACATCTTCTCCTTTCTCCACGGGAAAACACACACACAAACACACCTACACACACACACACAATCACGCACCCACGACATGAAAAGAGAAAATGGGCGGGCCGGAGGCGAGATCTGCATGTTACCCAGTACACATGCAAATCGGAAAAAGCAAAGAAAAAAAAAAGAAAATAAGAGAGTAGGAAGATTGAGTTTAAATATAAAAGACGAACTTTAACAGACGAACAGTTTTTAACGATCCCAGGCATGAAGTTAGATTGGTAACTGTGGGACGCTATACTGTACCCTCCTGGTCAGCACTTTCATGCAGCGTTCGCATGAAAAAAGTAATAACAATAAACCATGACCCGTACCGTCGACCTCAGGCCGGCTTGGTGCCTGGTCATGAGCCGCAGTTATCCGAGCTTCTCTCTCCAACTTACTCCATTTCTCATGTCCTTTACTGCGCCCTTCGCGAGGACGGCGACTTAACTAAAATTAAGGTCACGTGCTCGCATAAGGAATACCTCAGGAATAATTACGAAATTTATAGTCCTTATCACTTCATTAACGCGCACCGTCACAAGTTCTACTGGTTCCGGCTACTGAACGCCTTTACAAGTTACAAGAGGCTCATTTGCATGAGGCCGCGCGCCAGTTCTTAGAAGGGAAGGGCCCAGCGCAAGTCATATGCAACGGGAAAGGTCACATCGCAAATTACTGAATTCGCTTCAAGAAATGCGTCTTTGCAAATTTAAAAGGCTTTTCGTAATTTGTGACGTAGTACAAATCATGCTCTAAATCTCGGACCGGTTTAAATCAAAATTTACGAAAAAATATTACTTGTATTCCTTTAAGAATTACAAGTTGATAGAGTGTCTTTAAAATTTTGTAATTTTACTTGTTGATATCGTTTACCTTCCAATATTTCTTAATGAAAGCTTTCTCGGAACCCTCCCATCCCTTCCCTGTACCGAAACTATGATCACTTATCACTTTTCGGTATATACTTCCCAATTTCAGCAATTATTGTATTAGGGATATTACCGCGAAAATACATATGCCTCAAAGGTAATCGTTACAGAGTATTGCGGAAGTGCCCATCGCAAATAGCCGAGTAACGGCAGCGGTGGCGGCCAAGGGGTGCGGCGCTCCCCCAAATCATCGACCGAACAGTAGTACGGCCTGGGTGCGCCAGTGAATGCGCTGCGCCTGTCCGCCCCGCCCCTCCCCGCCCGTCGGCTGTGCCGCCCATAGCGCAGGGCGCGCAGGGCCGAGCCGAGGGCCGGCCAGGGACCTGACCTGGTTCTGAAAGGCACTGAGAGGCGCGGCGACCAGGCCGCCCCGCCCCGCCCCGCCCCGCCCCGCCCGTGCTCCTCAGAGAGCGACGCAAGGTCCTGAGGGGTCGTTCGGGAATCTCCCGACCGAAATTCTGCTCGCTCTCCTCCCAACATGCTCTGAGGACTATTGCGGTCTCAATACGGCATCTACGGCGTTGACATTGTTACTTAAAAAGAGAGAAAAGAAAACCTCCGTTAAACTTTATATGTCCAAAAAGTATATATCCTTCATTAAAAAAAAAAAATCCCCGGTTGTTTTTCGGTCAGTTTTACCATAGCTAAAAAGAATCTCCGTTGTCTACCAGGATTTTGTAAAATCGTATTTTTTTTTAATTTTTTGTTTTTATTCTTCTGAGTATTTTACTATTCTTGTGCCTAGCGGTTATTCAGCTTATGTCGCCTTATCTTCTTTAACCCGCCACTCAGAGCGACACGATTCGCGGGCGAAAACGGTCGTTGGCCTCGGCCCTTTCAGTGGCGCCGCCCAGCGCAAGACGGAGGAAGAAGAGTGGAAAAAACACAAATAAGTGGCAAAAAACAAACCAAAAAAAAAACACCACCTTGGCCATCGCCGATACCTACTTTTGTTGAGGGCAGCGGTGCGTCTTCAGGCCGAGGACTTCCATGACGGCGGGCAGCCTCAGTGGACTGCAAAGAATCGTCCGTGTGAGCGTGCAGCCGGGCCAGAACCCTACCGACATCCTCGAGGACAGTCGGGTCAGGACGCCGACAAAGGAAACCAAAAGGGAGGGGACGAGTTCTGGTGCCGTCAGAAAGCATGGGATGGAAAAGGAAAGGGAGGATAGTAAGAGTAGTCGGGAGGAAACCGGACAGAGTAGTACGCTTGGGTGGATTTTCAGAAGGGGGTTTCCACTCAGCGGCCAATGACCGGGGACGGGACTAACCGCTCACCTACCCCCCCCCCCCCCCTGCTGTAAGGAGCGTGTTACGGCGTTTTGTATCACACTTTTGGTAGTAGTGATTTTCGAAGGAGCTACGGAAGGAGATTTACCACCGCATCTGGCCATTATATACCAACCATTTCCACATGGGCTAGCATAAGGAAGGGGGTACGGAACGCCGTTACACACTCCGTACCAAGAACGAAAATCTCTGGACTGAATATTAGTGGTAACTTTTCTGGTCCTTGGCTCCGTACCCACATTTTTTTTTCTTTTACATAGACCCTTATTGGAAGAGGGTGCGGAACCCAAAGTACGGTGACGCCGAAGATCATATAAACAGAATACTTCCGGAAGGGTGACCGTACTACAGCGCCGCCCCGTCTTGCCCCGCTCCACCCCTTCCCCACGCAAGCCTCGCGACCCGAATCCTGAGGCGCACCGCATTTGTTGTGTTTTAGCAACGAGACGGCGACGGGAGCGCGCTCTAGCGCCGGCGGCAGACAAATCATAATTGCAAATTATTTTTGACCGGCGAAGCGCGAGCAGGGAGGGGCAGCTGCTGGAGGGTAAAGGGGGGGGGGAGGGAGAGAGAGAGAGAGAGAGAGAGAGAGAGAGAGAGAGAGAGAGAGAGAGAGAGAGAGAGAGAGAGAGAGAGAGAGCAGACACTGGCAGGGCCCGTACCGCTCCAATGTTCCACAGCGTGCCTCCGCCTCCCCTCCACCAGTTAATGGGCCACCCGTCCCGGCCGAACGCAGCACTGCAAACACTGTGCACAAAGAAAACTTCAGACCTGATTTTCTCAAAAGGAAAAAGGTACCCTTTTTAGGGTGCATTTCCTGAAAGAGCCATGATAACACATCACGGCGGATGAAAACCTTCTCGAATATTATCGATACGCCCTTCGCGCAGAACCTAACCCCGCGGTCAGAATGCACCAGACCCTGCTGCACACACTGTCAATCTAAGAGTCATGCGCCTGACTGAAATTAGCGAAGTGTTCTACGTCACCCATGAAAAGGAGAGAGGAAATTCTATATCGCTCATTTAGAGTGACTTTCCCGCTATGCACAATTTTTCCTGTATAACTATGCTTAACTCTGTTCCTCATGCACGAATTTGTGCAGAATTATGCACAATGTGTAACAAAGTCATGCATAAAATTTTGTGCATAACTGTGGTTGTATAAAATTGTGCATAAGGGTTTAGTGTGTACAGTCGACGGCTACGGACACCTTGGCAAATGATACCGGCACGCGGGGACCCAGCGCGTCGAGCGCGGACTGCGCTCAAAGATTTAAGCTGCCCCCTCCCTCCCTCCCTCCCTCCCTCCCTCCCTCCCTCCCTCCCTCCCTCCCTCCCTCCCCCGCCACGCCGGACCAAACGTCGTATTACTAAAGGAGCCCCTGGTCCGGCCCGCCGCCGGCCGGTGCATACATACTGGAGGCGCAGAACTCATTCCCATGCTGATGCAATCCCGTCGCAGCCAGAACGTACATGACATTTCAATTTCGTAATTTAGGAAGGCAAAGGAAGAAAGCTGTTTATATTCCTCAATTTAATTTTGTCCCGTTCTAGATTATTATGAGTGTTATTGCTTTAAAAACAATTTTTAAAAAAGAAAAAGAAAAGACCTTAGAAAATGGAAAGTTAATAAAGAACTCGTGTTAATATAAAAATAAGTCATAAGTAATATTTAGGAATACCACTAAAATTAGTTCCAAAGTTGTGCGGTGTGGTTGAAGGGTGGATAGGGGGTGAGGGGGGGGGGGGGACCAGGGGTATTATCTAGGCTGGCAGTGGTGCGGTGTGCGCCGCGGGGAAATGAAGGCACATCGCGCAATATCCGGTCCAAGGGCGGGGCGTGGGGCAGGGCGGGGCGGGGCGGGGCGCGGCAGCGAGAATACAGGCAAACGAGATTACTGCAGAGCAAGGTGAGGTCTCCTGTGTCTTTGCCGCACGTTTGCTCCAGACACGGTAACCGCATCTCCTGCCCCGGGCGAGGGAAGGTATCTATTCCATCTGTCTACCATACTCCCGCTCTTTTGCATAATTTGCCACACTGGCTGCCAAGAGCCGCCGCATTAGGGCTCAGCAACCCTCACCCCCTATACGATACTACTAGTACTCGACCCGGTCTGGAGTCGAGTTGGCTCGCCGCAACCCTGCCCCGGCCCTGCCCCGCCCCGCCCCGCGCCCCGCCCCACCCTGCCCCGCCTCGTTCCGCTCGAGCATAGACCGGCAACACCCCCCCCCCCCCCTCTTCGAATTTGCATGGCCCGCCGGCTTTACAGTGCAGAGTTCCTCTTCACTTCCCCTGCGGCCGCCGCCCTGTCACAAACTCCCAACAGCTTGTCAGCAGCCCATGTGACCCAACAACGGCCGTCTCGTCTCACACGGCAGCACAGCGCAGCTGCGTCTAGATAAGTGGGTGTCTTGGGTGTCTGCGTCTGCTGGTATGAGAAATATCGGGATTTGGACCAATCACAGCAATCACAGCCATCCATGGCGCACTGTTTTCTCATATGAGGGGGCGCAGAAACCCAAGACTCCCACGAAAAAAAGTGGGCACACGCAATAAAAAATAATAAAAAAAAGTCGCGCACCTAAAATTATATGTGAAAAATTCGCACCACGGCTAAACACTTCGTGCTTATTTTCTAGTTACCCTGCTATTTATTTTCCCGCTATTTACAGTTTTTAGCCGCAGTGCTAATTTCAGCTGAGTGATTATTTTTTTTCCCGTGCAGCACAGGAGGCGGGTCGGTATATGTCGCCTAAAGTAAGCCGGCCTGAGTCGCGGCCCGCTGCTCCACTGACTTGTGCGGACTTTTTGCCTCCTTTCTTGGTAACACACCACCGGCGGCGGCTGCCCGTTTGCGCGCGGGCCTAACTGCTCTCTGGTTTGCGGGCGGGGCGGGGCGGGGCGGGGCGGGGCGGGGCGGGGCGGGGCGGGGCGGGGCGGGGCGGGGCGGGGCGGGGCGGGGCAGGGCAGGGCGGGGCGGCACCCTATACTGTGAAGCCAGCGGATCGCAGACATTCCTCCTACTCATCCAGCCAATAACCCGCAGCCAGCGCGGGGTGGCATCCTTCACTCCCCTTCCCTTCACCTCCACCTGCAAGGGCCTTTCTCCTGAGGCTAGCCGGCCGGCCGACCGACCAGGGCGGGGCCCGACCTCCCGGGGCGCAGCGCCGCAGTGGTCATTAAGCGGCCAATTTGTAAAACGCTGAGCCGGACGATCATTCGGCTGATGCGCTCTGTAAGGAAGAAAAAACGCACCCACGCAATGCAGCTTGAGATTTGGGAGTGCGCTTACGACTCCGCACCTCTTCTTCTGGGCGGCGAGAGTGCGCGTTCGATCGTAGCTGCATGCTCCTCTACACTAAGTAATGGAGAGTATTCTCTAAGGTAAGAAATGTGAGTTTGGGTATTGCAGAAAAATTTCTGCGAGAAAGGTAAAGCTATACAAAATCAAATTGTAAAATTACAAAATTGTGATGACACTTTGCTGTCGACTTCCCATTCTTAAATGAACGCAAATTTCCCTTCGTGAGTTTACGACCCTGATTACTGAATTTAGAACATCATTTGCAAATAGCAAGTTACGCTGTTGTTGTTGCAAAAGTAGAGAGATACGCTTTTCTCAAAGTTCACAGTTTCCGCATTTTTGCCTCTTAGAACACCAGGCAAGACCTCTGGAGAGTTATCGCAGGAGTTCCCATCTAGCTCGCAGTATACCTCTCATGAAAAGACGGCGGCCGGCGTCAGTCCGTGTCCTCCTTCGCCGCTCTGGCGAAACTTACAAACTGGATCGCTTTGTTCCAACTGCACGGCGAGCATAGGGAAACTAGACCAGCCGGGAGAATGCGACGATATCGGAGAGTTTGGCGAGAGGCCGGCTAAAAAGTCCGCCCGCGGGGCTGCGGGCACGGCGGCGCTTCAGGCGACCTCATACCTCCCCGCCGCATAAATCTTGCGCCCCGAAAAGGCATGCTCAGCGTCATCGGAATTTCTTTATTCCGCTATATTTATATTCACGGAAAAAATACATAAGGTGTCACAGCTAATAAGTTAACTGATATGCGCTCAGCTAGGATTTCAGTCGATAGAGCTAAGGTTTTAGGACAACTGATGTTTAGCTGTGTCAACTGTAACCTTCGATGTATCACTCTTAGCTGAGCGCATATCAGCTAACATATTAGCTGTGCGAGAAGTATAATGTTTTTTTTTTCCGTGTCGACACAAGGAAAGATTGATCGAGAGAGGGCGAACGCAAAATGGCTAGCGGTTCGTTATCGAGTTGCGGAAGGCACGACGCAAGCAGGACCCATCCCCCATAGCGGGTCAAGCAAGAGCGCTCTCTGGAAGCGTCCTCTCCATATATGTGAATAGAAAGGGCGCGGCGAGAGAGAGAGGGAGAGTAAGGGGGAGGGAGAGAGCAAGTGGGAGGGAGAGAGCAAGTGGGAGGGAGAGAGGAGAGGGGCAGGAGGAAGCGCGATGCCCATGTTGACGTGGCTCCCGGTCCCGCCCGGTCCGCCGTGAGGGATGGCGCATGGCGCACGGCAGGGTGGTGCGGGAAATCTCAGAGCTACAAGCTTTAATGAGTGGTTGGCCTGCACCTGCCGGGTTGCTCAGGCCTCACGTGCGGGGGAGGAAGAGAGAGAGAGAGAGAGAGAGAGAGAGAGAGAGAGAGAGAGAGAGAGAGAGAGAGAGAGAGAAGGGGGGGTTGGGGGGTTGTGCAGGGATTATTGGGTGACAAAGACGGCACCAGAAGAAGTCAGCAGGGCGCGTGTCTGAAGCACACGTCCGCACTCTCACACACACAGGCGTACACACTCACACAGCACGGCGCACAGACACACGCGAGAGGAAGGAAGGACTCTCCGCGCGTCGGGAGAGTAAAACAACCACTACGACATAAAAACAAAAAAAAATAGAAAAAAATCCCAGAGCGCGGTTCCGCGCAAATCGAGCTCCAGGGAGAAGGCCAGGCGAGGAGGCACGACGGGCGCGGGGCGGCGCGTCGCGGTCAGGCCGGAGCGGTGCGGTGCGCTGCCCGAGCCGAACCGAGCCGAGCGGGAGCTGTCCGGGTACTGAGGGGCGGCGCGGCGGCGCGGCGGGGCGGACCCGACCGGCGCGAGCCCCGGCCCCGGCCCCGGCCCTCCCACCACCACCACTTCCGCCTCCGCTACCACTGCTGCTGCTGCTGCTGCCCCGCTCTGCCTCTTTAGTCCGGAACCCGCGCGTTGTTGGCGGAGGGGGAGAGAGAGAGAGAGAGAGAGAGAGAGAGAGAGAGAGAGAGAGAGAGAGAGAGAGAGAGAGAGAGAGAGAGAGAGAGAGAGAGAGAGAGAGAGAGAGAGAGAGAGAGAGAGAAGGGCCTAAAAGGACAGCGCTATTTAAAATCGAAATTCCCTCTCGGATTCAGAGAGTTTTGTTTACCGTGCGAAAGAGGGAGATGGGGCGAGCAAGCGAGTTAGAGGAAGAGCGAGCGGGAGAGAGCAAAGAGCAAGAGGGAGAGCAAGAGCGAGCGAGAGAGAGCAAGAGCGAGCGAGCGAGAGCAAGAGCGAGCGTGAGCAAGAGCGAGCGAGAACAAGAGCGAGCGAGAGAGAGAGCAAGAGCGAGAGAGAGCAAGAGCGAGCGAGAGAGAGCAAGAGCGAGCGAGAGAGAGCAAGAGCGAGCGAGAGAGAGCAAGAGCGAGCGAGAGAGAGCAAGAGCGAGCGAGAGAGAGCAAGAGCGAGCGAGAGCGAGAGAGAGCAAGAGCGAGCGAGCAGGGAAGTTCGGTGAGTCCGGTTGTGCTCCTCCTGAAAATCTCCCCGACCGCTCACTCCCGCCCCCACCCCCCACACGCCTCGCACACCCCCTCGCAGGGGCGGTACCGGAAGCGGAACCGATACCATTCGGCGGGCGAGCTGACCGACCTTGTTGTCAACGATGTGCGCCCCCCCCCCCCCAGCCCCGGGAGCAGCCCGGGAGCTGCGTCTCGTGAATGGTGTGCTGGGCGCGTATTAGGTAACGCGTGAATGGGCAGGAATGGGTCATCTTAGCCCACGAGGTCCCTGTGCGCTGTGCGGGATGGGGTCCTGAGCTGCTTGCTGCACGCGTTACCCGACGCTAAAGGCTGTTCGGAACGCTCCACACATAGTGCGGGTGTCGGCAGTGGCGTCAAGTTTCCCGAAAATGCATACTCGCTGCACCGTCGTGCCGCGTGCCGCGTCCTTACCCCAGGTTCTTATCTCGCGCTGAAACAAGATCCTGACCCGCGCTCCGCGCGCCAAAACTTTCCGAGTGGGCACACCCCACCCTGAAAACTGCTGCGTGAGTTTCAGAAGTATATACGCGCTTGCGCGTGCGACATTTACGATATCCTATCCTCGTTACTCAGAGGAGGGGGGGGGGGGCACATGAAAATTACAACCAGCCGGTTGCAAGAGAAGCACTGCAGCTAGAAAGTGGAGGGGATGGGCTGAGAGGAGAGGTGTCATCGAGGGGAAATGACTTGGAATCTTTTTTGTCAGCTGTACAACGCATTACCCGGATTACCGGTGGATAGACTCCGAATTAAATTCAAAAATTTCATGGCCATTATTCCATGGATTTTGCTCGATTACCAACGGATTACCCAGGATTACCTCCGGAATATATAAAAAAAAAATTGGTAATCCGGATGAAGGATTACTAACCCGATGGCAGACGGATTACCCGAGTCGTTTCCCCCTTGGGTGGGGTGTCATGTACAGCGGCCAATGTCAGCGTGAGCCGCACCATAATCAGCTTAATATGTCCGCGGCTTCAGTAGACTGCGAATGTTCCTGATCATTCGGGCACTCAAGTACACTATCGTGCTCTTGACAAACAAGTTTTTTGGGACGGTTTTTACAATATTGAGTTTGGTATCCGAGGCAGACAACTAGGCATCTTCCATAGGGTAATAATTAAAATTAAAACAACGTCATTTAAAACATAAAAAAAAAATATTAAAAGAAAAAGAACTGCAAGCCATTGTTTTCTCCTCCTTTTCAGTCTACTGATCCGGTCTGAGCAACATTAAAATGCCACAAAAATCGAGAAAAATCAGGTGCAGAGCAGCGCGGTCCGGCGGTCCGCGCGGGTAGACAAGACCACCCACAACCATAACGGCCCGGGGGAGGGCGCACGCAGGTCGCTGCAGCCGAGCCCGGTCCCCGGCCCGCCCCCGGGCCATCCCCAGGCCACCCCCCCCCCCCCTGCCCCCCAGCCCGCCGCCGGCACGCTGCACAGGCTGTGGACCCCACAGATGTCTCGGGGGCGGCGGTAGCGGGGGAGTCTCATATCTCTACACCTCCTCCCTCCTCCCCCAGCAGAGTTTCGGGGGCTGGTGGTCCTGGACCACCCGCAAACGAAATGGTGCTGTGCACATCCAGGCGTGAAAGTGTTTTATGGCGGTTTGGTGGGGCGGGGTGGAGCGGGCCCAGGCGGGGCCCGGCGGGGCGGGGCGGGCAGGTCCCTCCAGAGAGTCCAGCCGCGCTGGCTGTGCCGCCACCTGGACAAGCAGTGCGTCAGCCTACCCATCACTCACTCTCCGCCCGCTCCCTCTCCATGCACTGAGAGAAATGTTTTGTTGCAGCCATCAAAATTTAGATACCCATAATCAAATTTTGTTCGGTCGGTCCCGGTTAGTAATAGGCATCAAAATTTTAGTTGCTGTAACCGAAATTTTGGTTGCTCTAACCAAAGGTTTAGTTGCTGTGACTAAAAATTTGATGCCCATGACCAAACGGAATCGATCGAACAATTTTTTATGGCTGCAATGAAACATTTCTCTCAGTGTGTCCCCCCGCGCGAACAGGGGTGTCGGTCGGGGGGGCAAAGCGCATGGGGGCGGGGGGCGGGGGGCGGAAACGGGGGGCGGGGGCGGCTCGGAGGCGGCGCGGAGGAGTTCCGCGGGCGGGCGGGCACTGTGCCAGCCCAACCCCCAACCCGTCCCCACGCCGCAGCCGCGTCTATACGTACGCACCGGGACGCCGCCCCCGGCCCGCCCCCGGCCCGCCCCCGGCCCGCCCCCGGCCCGCCCCCGGCCCGCCCCCGGCCCGCCCCCATGCCCACCCCCTTGCCCACCACCCTCTCGCCGTCTCCCACACCCCCAGAGACGCGGCGTTGTCAAGTTTGTTGGCCCGCCGCTCGCCGCTGCGCCGTTGCCAGCTCTCGTCAACAGATGGAATGCGGGCCGGGCTTGGGCAGGGCCTCGGCCGGGGCCGGCAGGGGCGGGAGCGGGGCTGTCGCCCTGCTGTCGCCCTGCTGCGCGCTCGTAAGTTATACCCTCGTTGAGGGCGCGGGGGTGAAAAAGGTGGGTCACTGGTGCCGTTATCGAGGAGAAGAAGTTTACGAACCTTGACAGCTTTCCTTGGCGTGGACCTCGACTGCAATCCCGACGTGACATGGAAGAGAAGAAAACGAAACAATTATTTACATCAAGTTTCGAAAGCTCGGCATTTTAAATATATATATGAAGCCACACAAGCTCTGGCAGTTGATCTGCAGGATTTTAGGTTTTTGTTTTCGGCACGAGTCTATTTAGCTCGCCTCTCTTTTGCTTTAGTTTAGCATGCGGTAGTGACATTTCTTCTTGTGCAAAGCTGGCGTCCGAATCTTCTGTTAAGAAAAGTATATCAAAGACTACAGAAAGAGGAAGGAAATATCTGCTGAAGAAAAAACGGCGGTGTTTACAAAGAGGAGCGCGTGCAAGCGAAATGGCGAAAATGGTCAGCGGCCAATATCCCTACACATGATCATTATCAGCAGAATACACCATCCGACGAGCTTCCGGGGAAACTACAGGACCGGAGTTGGATTTCACCAGAGTACAGGCGGGTCAGACATGCTCTTTAGCAATAACTCATGCAGGACCGTTGCGAGGCAATGTATGTTTATTTATTTATTTATCCACTTTCAAGCAATTAAAGAAGAAAAAAACGTATCCAAGGATATACGGCTATTTACTTTCCAACTGCACTAGCCAAATAAGATACGCGCAGTAAAAATAGAAAACAGTAGAGTAAGCGTTATAAATTCGAATTCTAAAACTATGATTATATTCTTTTTATATATAGTCAGAGTTAGCTGTCCACGTACCGTTAGACAACCCATATGATGACACTAAGTTTATAATAAAGCATAGGTCTTCTAAATAGGGATTTAGAATATTTTTTTTTAAAGTTTTTATTAAGCCTACTTCCTCCAGGTTGCCACTAATCTTTCTAGCCACCCAAAAGCTACACTCCTATCTATGATATTAGACAACGGTAAGTTGAGCAGCGCTTTTTTCTTCCAAATTAAAGCAAATAATAGCGTAGAACTAAAGTATACGATATATTAATTCTAAGTTCCTAAACACCTCGAATTATTTATACGTGGCAACCTGAGGTAGGACGAGTGCAGTTGGTATTTCACTGTAAAAGAAAGTAGTCTTACAAATGAGAAAGGCTCGAACTAACATTGTATTACAAGCATGTCATCGCGAATAATTTTGTCATGCCCAACTCCGCGTAGTGCTCGGTAAAAACACTACAAGATTTATTTTGGAGGGTTAAGGGTAAACTTCGAGAAACTTCCTGATTGCGAGGAAAACTCATCAGATTTTGAGGGAGTGCCCTTAAAAAGAGAGGAAATCCCCTTCACTTTTCAAGGAAACACCCCCACCCAAAAAAATAAAATAATAATAATAATAA
>JAHWGI010000182.1:85000-170000 GCA_029379305.1 Frankliniella fusca | reverse complement strand
ATATCGGTTCGCAACAAAGTACATTTTCCGATGTTGCCGCCGGCCCGTGCCTCGGCCTCGGCTTGAGTTTTGTAGACGCGACCCGGAGAACTCATCGCGTTGGAGAGAAAAACAAAAGAGCGCGGCAATCAACGGTGGCGCCCCACAGTACCCTAGGAAGGGGAGGGGAGGGCAGCAGCTCTCTGCTTCGAGGGGGAAACGACTTGGGTAATCCGGCTGACAAGGATCAGTCGGGAGGTAATACGGTAATCCGAGTAAATTTGGGTCAAATTTAGGGTGATTTCGGTAATTTTGAAATGGAAACCGATACACTGATAATAAAAGTGTTCAACTGGCGTGCACATTGAGGTGTTTAACAAAACGTTGCCCACTATCATGTGTTGACTAGAAATTTGCATTCTTAAAAGTGTTGAACAGAAAATTTGAACACTCTAGGGTGACTAAACCTGCACGTTTGACCCTCAAAGCGAACACTTTTAAGTGTTCAAATTTACTGTTGAACACTTTTTAGTACGCATATTTCCAGGTAAACACATAAAAGTGTGCAACTTAGTGTTTAACACTTATATGCGCCAGCCAGTTGAACACTTTTGTTATCGGTGTATAGTTATCCGAAGTGTATTCCGGTTAATGCGGGCTACCGGGGTAATCCGGCTGACATCGAAACCTTGAGTCGTTTTCCCCTTGCGATCCTTCCCTAAGAGAAAATAGACGTCTATCGATGACGGTAGACGATCTAAACTTTGTCTGTGTCATCTAGGCTGCTAGACATCTAGCTATAGATGTCTAATAGATGAGTAATAGACAGGTACGGGGAGACGTAGATTGTCTAGACTGCGTCTAGCACCTCTAAAACAATAGACGTCTAGCAATGTACAGGAAATAGACTATCTTCGATCTTCTACATTCCATCTAGCTCATCTACACAAATATACGTCTTCCACAAGCGACGAAATAGACGATCATAGACGGTCTACCTGCCATCTACCACCTCTAGGCAAGTAGACGTTCAAATAACGAGTTTATAATAGAGGGGCGCAGACGATCTATGCACCGTCTACCTCCTGAAGCGAAATAGACGTCTTCCAAACGCAACGAAATAGACGACCATAGAAGGTCTACCTGCCATCTACCACCTCTAGGCAAGGAGACGTCCAAATAACAGCCTATAATAGAGGGGCGCAGACGATCTATGCACCGTCTACCTCCTGAAGCGAAATAGACGTGGCAGATCTATCCCGTCTAAATGTTTAGAAGTCCATTAATAGATGTCTAAAATATTGGTAATAGATGTCTCGGGTCATCTAGGTCTAGCTGGAGACGTGTAGAGACTGTCTTCTTCTTGTCTAACACATCTATCTTTTTAGACGCGCAATTATGAATATAGTTGGCTCATTTTGTTCATAACTGGGCACAAAATTATTCACAAATAGAGCATGTTTACAGAAATCGGTAGCTGCGTATAAAAAAAGTTCATAAGATTTAGCGAGTACCGCGAGGTGTACCGCCTGTGACACTACATACCGCAAGGTGACGTCTAATTGTCGTCCTCATAAACGCTGACTACGCAATCTATTTACCATGCAGCTCTAGATCTCATCTAGAAGCTCCCGCCAGATGGCGTTGCAGTCAGCACATATGCACCCTTCTCCCTTTTTTAACTACAAATTCACTATTTTTAGATTAATGATTTTGATTTTTCGGCGTATGTTTCCGAAAGTTATGTTGCTATAGACTACGTGCAGCTTTTAATTAAAAGAATCAATCGTTATCCAAAAATAATGTATTTAGTCCTAATGCTCGGGAGGCACTTGCTACGATGTTTTGGTAGACTGAGGCGACGTTTACGTTGTATAGATGTGAACAATCTGCGCCCTGTCGCAGTTTCCCATCTGATGAGCTCGGCGCCCCTCCGATGGAAGTCTATTACAATTTTTGTATGTCTTGGTTGTTGTCACCTGACAGGTAGCCTGTGCCTACAACTCCACCAAAGAGTTTACAGGTTTCAAGTATAGTTGTGAACTATACTTTGTCAATGCGGCTAGGCATCTATCTTTAGACCTTTTTTCGATATCTATGATACGTCAATTTTCCATTAGGGACGTCAATTATACTATTATGATGTGAAACTTAGACATCTACTATACTGTCTTGATGGTAGCTATTGGAAAGTTTAATAGACGTCCTTAGGTCGACGTCTAGACAAATCTAGACGTAGACGTCTAAAGAGAGACGTCTATTAGACGCTAATTTAGCGACCATCAAGACGGGATTTTCTAGACGTCTAGCCGTCTAGCAGTGGACGTCTTTTGCACATAAAATAGACGTCTATTTTCTCTTAGGGTTGTAGAAGGGTCAGGCTGCGTGAGAGAAAAATAAACCTACCCCTCAGGACGGCAATATTTTTGGTTGAGGTGAAGTGGATACGCGGTATTGGTGAGTATGTCGTGGAGTAACTCACCCGGAAGCGTTCGGACGAGTCGAGGCAGTCCTCGGAGGCGGCGGCGGTGAGCCCGAACACCTCATGGCAGCGGTAGGCGAGCAGCGGGTGCTTGCGGCGCCGGGGCAGGATGGGCTCTGCGGACAGAGAGGGAAGAACCAGGGTCAGAGAGTGTGGATAACTGCAGCCCTCGCTGGAACAATCCTGCTGAGTGTGTGTGTGTGTGTGTGTGTGTGTGTGTGTGTGTGTGAGAGAGAGAGAGAGAGAGAGAGAGAGAGAGAGAGAGAGAGAGAGAGAGAGAGAGAGAGAGAGAGAGAGGAGAGAGAGAGAGAGAGAGAGAGAGAGAGAGAAATCAGGTCGATGGTCGAAATTAACTGGTGTCTCAGGCTCGAAAGCCACGACGAAGTTGTTTCCGTGCTTGATATCGACTTGCCACATTCTTAAAAGAACACAAATACACTTTCACAATTTTACGACACCGATCGTAATCTGACTTAATTGGTAAATCACAACTATAACGAAATGTGTTGTACTTTTACAAATACGCTTATTTAAATACATACAGGTGGTTGGAAAAAATCTGCCAAACACAAAATCCGCGATTTGTTCTAGCAACCTGGGATGAGGGCCGCGGGTTGCCCAAAGCAGGTATAGTGTGGTGTGATTCCTGAACCAGGCCAAGTCGGGGAGCGGCCAGGTCAGGCCAGGGGGGGGGGGGGGGGGCGGCACCAGACACTGGGACCAGGCCGACACAGCGTGGAACAAGGAATAAGTTTGGCCGAAAACAACAAGTCTTGAAAGGAGGAAGCGGTGGCGCCTGGGGCTGGGATGGCCGGGATGGGGCTCCGGCGAGAACCCTGGCGCGTAACCTGGTGCGGCACACAGGGCGGTGCGCCCGAGGGGGCCGCAACTCACACAAAATTTGCACACATGATTTCAAGATTCTACATGATTACACCTCTTATAATTGAAAGAAATAATTCGTAAGGTAAATACAGGCGTTTTTTGAGCTTTATGAGCCCAAAATACGCACTCAAATCAATTTTTTTTTTCGGCAATAGATCCCCATTTTTTTGACAATGATTTCGATTATATCAGCGATTGTGTACACATGATTTCAGGAGTTGAGGTCCCCGCGGGTGTGATACTAAAGTTTATCTTTTTTTTCCAGACTCAAAATTACAGATTTCCCCTGAGATAACACCGAACTAGTTCTTCACTGAGAATTAACGGTTTTCACGTATAAAACAGGGAAAAATGTTATGGCAATATACCGTAGGAAATTGGAAAGTGTGACTTGACACTTTTACCGGCGTCAATCTTTGCTCCGTGACACATGTTTCTCCCAGCGCGACGAGCACTCCTGGCCGTGATGGCTTCTGCTTACCGACTTCCGGCTCGTCCCAGCAGAGGACCGACACGGCGGCGCGCCTGCTGCGAGGCATGCTCTTCCTCATATTGCAGCGCACTTTATTTGCAATTTTTTTTATCACACTTGTGAATGAAGAGCCATGAGACGCTGAGAATTTTCTATCTTTTTTTCTTTCTTTTTTCTTTTTTTATCCTCTGCTCCTCCAGCCCCACGGTTCCGCGGTGCGACGCAGAGTAGCGGAGGCGGCGGATCAGCGGCCAACTGAGGCGAAAACCAACGCAGAAGCCATCAACGCCTCCCAAGGTGCCCCTCCCCTCCCCTTCCCTCCCCTCCCCTCCCCTCCCCTCCCCTCCCCTCCCCTCCCCTCCCCTCCCCTCCCCTCCCCTCCCCTCCCCTCCCCCACCTCCTCCATCCAGCCCGCTGCAGCCCCACCACCCCAGCCCACGCCATACCGGGCTAAACTGCTGCATCTCAAGCACTGCTGCGAAAAAAAACGAGCAGAGCAAGCGTCTCTAAATATTATTTTAGAACAAGGTAAAATTATGAGAATTAACTAAATTGGATATTTACGAAAAATATGACGTAGAATCCTCGTTCATCGAATCGTGTGAACACTAATTTGAGGTGTTTCTGCGGTGTAGTCAATAGCGCCCTCTCGTGGCGTCGTCGAGAAGCCCCGATAAGCCATGTTCTGATTTAGCGTGACGACGGCAATCAAGGGTACCGCGCCGGCCGCGCCCCGGAGGCCCGCCCCAACAGGGGAATCAATCAGTTTGAACCTGAAGACGGGGGGAGCGACTGCATCTTACGAGAGGGTTCGAACGGGGTGAGTGGGGTTGGGGTGGGGTGGGGTGGGGTCGTGGGGTGCGGTGGGGGTGAGGTGGGGCGCGCGGCCTTCCCAACGGCCCAACCCCTCGGAGAGCCCTTCCCAATTAGGTTATCTCACTTCGGCCCACGCGCCACCTCTGTGATGGTGAGAGAGTGAGTGAGTGAGTGGAGTGAGTGAGAGAGGAGAGCGGAGAGGGATAGGCGATCGTCGACCAATCCGTGACGCAGCATTGAGAGCTGATAGCATCGAGAGAGAGAGAGAGAGAGAGAGAGAGAGAGAGAGAGAGAAAACCGTTATTTTCAGACGTTCCACCCCTGTAACCTTACATGACCTTGCATGACCCCCCAGATAGACCTGCTGTCTGGCTGAGCTTCTGTCAGCATTCAAACCACCTCCGCGAGTGGAGCTCCCGTTGCGCCGCGAAGTTGATATAGACACATAATATTTTTACCTTTTTAAAAATATATATACTTTAGAAGCAGGGAGGTAGGGAAGTTTACTGCTATTTTTTTTTGAATGTGAATAAAAGAGATCTGGTCTATCACAAGCTCTCACTCCATATCTGTGCTGGATATTCTCCGAACGCAGAGGTTGGCACCTTACCGGGGGCACTCTCTGTCTCTCTCGCATCATGTAGAGTTCCCCCCAGCGGTCTCAGGCTAGACCCACATCCTCCCCATCATATTCCATTTTCATCCCGAACCTCAAAAATCGGACGCGCGTGCGCAGTAAGAAGGGAGAAAAAAAAGGCGAAAAGCGTCCCGTTTGGTTATCGGCGGCCGATATATTGGAACAGGCACCATATTCCGCTTTGCTTTCATAGTCACCTTGCATACCCAGCGCGTGATGAGTGTTTTTCGCGATCGAAAAGAAACAGGTTAAATCTTTTTTGCACCTTAAACCTCCCCCTCAAAAAATAATCAAAATTCAGCAAAGTTTTAAGGAATCTGCTTCAATGAAAAACTATTGACAATTAATCAAAGAAATTCAATGTTTTCCGTTCTCTGCAAAACAGTACAAACTTTATAAAATTAAGCTAAATTTGGAAAATTAAACAGTCAAACCGTAGTTTTCCAAAGAATTTCTTTTTCATAAAACTCATAAAAATCTTCAAAAAATTCACAGTTGTTTCCCCTTTGCCCTTCGCTTGCAACTTTCCGCTAAATGGATCGTCGGCGCTCCGGAAGAACGCAGTGAGTGTTTTCCGAAACGCAAGCCATATATCCCTCTCCCTTGGCTTGTTGCGCCCTCTCTTCTATTTCTCACTCTCCTATCTCTGCGTCTCTCTCGCTCTCTCTCTGTCACCGCACATTTCTGTCTCCCTCGCTCCCTCCCTCCCGGCCGCAGAGCCATCAGAACTCAATCGACTGTGTAGCGTTCGGCGCAGCAGCGCGACGGAATAAGCAGGTTTGCTAGTCCTCCCCGTCCGTGCAAACAAGCATCCAAGAAAGGATCGCTGCAGAGGAGAGAGAGAGAAAGAGCGAGAGAGAGAGAGAGAGAGAGAGAGAGAGAGAGAGAGAGAGGGGGGGGGCAAACTCAGTCACAAGCAGCTTGCTTCCCTCGACCACGTCAGCAGGGCCCTTCCTCGGATTGGAAGGACGTGCGGTAAGGTGGAGCAGGTACCTAACCTAGTCCCTTCCAACCATAGCCATCATGGGTTGGACGTGACGGCGGGGGAACAACGGCCAACACTGCCCAGCCCCAGCCCACTCTCAAGGAAAAAGAAAGAAAGAAAAAAGGAAAAGACTTCAGGCAATCGTGGCTGCTTCAAGCCGAGTTTCTTCTCCTGCCCTTGGGTAGGCAGATTCGCAATACTGTTGCGAGTGCTTTGAAACGCCCGGCTCCGGTTGAAAGAAATAGAAAAAGTTATTTTTTTTTAAATATGATAAACTTAATATTTTTACATTTTCAAACGGAGTAAATAAATTCAGAAAGAACATAGCCCGTAATCCGAAGTGAGCCAAGCAGTCCACGATAACAGCTTCGTTCTTGAGCCCCACCAGCAAAACAGCCTTCCTCCACCCTCCATCCCCTCATCTCAACTCGCCCCACCCCAACTCAACACACCCCAACCCACCTCACCCCCACCCTCTCCCCGCGCAGTAATCGCATTACTCACGTGTGTGAGGCGGCGGGGCCCGGGGCGGGGCGGGTGGACAGTGGAAAGACATGTGGACATGACATCGGCTCATATTTTCCGCTTTTAGAGAGAAAGAAGGAGAAAAAGGACTGTTTTTGTGGCATATCATACACTCTCAGACCTCAACTGATTTTATTCTTAGTAAATACCTACGTTTTTACGCAGCAGGATTACTGATAAATTCTTCAGTTATTCTGTATAGTTTTGTCAGTAATCCACTAAGCAGCCACGATTTTTTTTTACGGGGGAATTGCATTGCCGTGCATTGCAGTGTCTTGCTCACTAACTGGCAATGTACTTTATCGTACATATGAATATAACGATATAAACATGCAGGTTTATGTAAAAAATCGTGCTGAATTCTGTAAAATATTGATCAGAAATCTGTTAAATTTTGTGCATTTTTCTGCATGTAATAATTTATGCAGATCTTTGCACAATATTCTACATAATTCGGCACTATTTTGTTCATAAATCTGCACGTTTCTATAGTTACATTTCACATGTTCGAAAAAGTACATTGCCAGTTAGAGTGTGGATTTTCCAAAACTGTTGGAAAACCGGGACGTAATTTTCACCGTGCTCTCTGTCCTGAGATATGTGATGCGAGTGTTCCATAATCAAGTGTCGAGACACCGAGTTTTCAGTTTATTCCAAACTGTTGCCGACGGCCTCTCGTTTGCCGTGAGCCCGGTTTAAATAAAATCCGCCGCGAGCAGGCTCCGCGCGCGCCGCGGCTCTCCTCAACACCCCAATCTGCAGGCGGACAAGTTGGCTCAAGTTTTGGAGTGTTTAGCGCGAGCTTCGCGCGGGAAGCCAAGACGGGGGCCGGGCCGGTGGGTTGGGCGGGGCAGGGTTGGGCGGGGCAGGGTGGGGCAGGGTGGGGCGGGGTGGGGCAGGCTGGGGCAGGGTGGGGCGGGGTGGGGCGGGGTGGGGTGGGGTGGGGCGCGGTGGGGTAGGGCAGCCGCATTAAGCCCACTGGAGTGGCGCGGGGGTGGATGGGCGGTGCGGGGTGGCCCCAGCAGCCCCACAGGGCCGTTCTGAACGACCGCAGCGCCTTTGGACAAATCGGCAACACTTGTCAGAGATGGCGGTGGCCGGGCCGGTTGGCGCTGCGGGCTCGCGGGCGCTTGCGCTGCTCTGCGCAGGCGCAGACACTACGCCGCCAAGAGAATTTATTTTTATTTGGCGATAGAATGCAGGCAAAACCATTGCGCAGCAATAGAGGATAACTTAAAAAAAAATAATAAAATAAAAAAAAACACAAAAGAAACAGGAGAGAAGAAGTGGGGAAATAAGAATAGAGAGGTAGAGACGAGGGGGAACGCACTCGCATTATGCACTGTTCTACATTCTACATTATCCCCGGTCAGGGAATTTTTACCCCGGGCCAGGGCGGGAGGAGTACCAAATAGTCGCGCATTTCCGGAAATTCCCCTTTGGGTAGAGAGATAAAAGGCAGGTGATGAAATGCAAAAAAACGAACACGTCCGCAAAGCACGGACACGCCTGTAAAACACAAAGCCGCTATACTGCTGCTACTTCCACTTTTCAAGTTCGCGCGCGATAAATTAGACCTCACTGAAAATTCGCGAAGCGAAGGATAGAGGGAGAGGGCGGAATAGAGGAGGAGGAGGGAGGGAGAGGGAGGGAGAGAGAGAGAGAGAGAGAGAGAGAGAGAGAGAGAGAGAGAGAGAGAGAGAGAGAGAGAGAGAGAGAGAAAGAGAGAGGGAGTTCAGCACGTGTGTGGAGCTTCTCTCTCTTTCCCGATATTCCTCTCCTTTTCTCGAAGCTGGCAGTGGTCCAAGGCGGCTGCGCTGGAGGGGATGAAGATGGGTGGAACACTTCCCTCCCTCTTCCTGCATCGGGTTGACCCCTATCTCGAGGGCAGAGCAGGCCTCCCCCTCTCCCTCTCTATCTGTTTCTCTCTCTCTCTGTCTCTCTTTTTTTCTCTCTCTCTCTCTCTCTCTCTCTCTCTCTCTATCTGTTTCTCTCTCTCTGTCTGTCTGTCTCTGTCTCTCTCTCTGTCCCTCTCTCTCTCTCTCTCTCTCTCTCTCTCTCTCTCTCTCTCTCTCTCTCTCTCTCTCTCTCTCTCTCTCTCTCTCTCTCTCGTCGCGCTCTCTCTCTCATCCCATTCTCTACCCCTCCCGTGCTCTTCCGCTTCGAATCCAGGCCAAAAGTACACGACTAATGGTGTAGCCCTGCCTGGGAGAGGAGTCTAGATTGTACCGCTTAACAGCGCTTATCGAGCAAACACTGTAAGAAATAATGTTGTAAATTAACAGCAAATTTATTGTTAATTTTTTCACTGACTCGTGTTGTTGTACAACAACATCGACTAGAAATGTAACAATGACTTTAACAACGACTGTTGTCAAGTAACAACGACTGTTGTCAAGTAACAACGACTGTTGTCAAGTAACAACAAAAGTTGTCAAGGAACAACTAAAGTTGTTCAGTACCAACAAAAAAGTTGTCTAGTAACAACAAAAGTTGTATAGTAACAACAAAGGTTGTCCAGGAACAAAAAAAGTTGTTCAAGAACAACAATTTTCTTGTTTAAATTAAAAACAACCATGTTTGTTTTTGAACAACTTTTGTTGTTCTCGAACAACATGGCTGTTTGTCAACAACAGAGTCATCACTGAAAGGGTTGTTTTTCAACAACTATTTTTTACAGTGAAGCAGGAAAAAAAACTACCTTCTCCTCTCCCGAACAGAATCGAAATTTTCTTTGTAGTTTTATATATTGAAGAAAACAGCTGAAACTAAACAGTCTCAGGGCGCTGCCGTACACGGAGCGCGCAGAGAGCGTGGCAACACCAATAACTTGTGCTCAGTGCTCGGTGTGCAAACCCAGAGCGGGATGTACTCGCACCGCCTGCTCGCCCGCCCTACCTTCACCCATCTGCAAACATTTGCGGACGGGCCCGGCACCCGGCACCCCGCCCCGCCCCGCCCCGCCCCGCCCCGCCCCACCCAAGCGAGTACTGTAAGTAAGTGATCACTCGCCCGTATTTCAAAGCCAAAGGTTTGGCCGCGAGAGTTGTGGAGGGGCACTTCACGGGGCGTGGTGGAGCGGGAGCAGGGTAGGGCGGGGCGGGGCGGGGCGGGGGGCAGAGTGGCGCTGATATAAGGAACGGCCTGCGCGTGGAATATATTGGTTTCAGCGGCGCTAGAGGCAACGAGAGAGAGAGAGAGAGAGAGAGAGAGAGAGAGAGAGAGAGAGAGAGAGAGAGAGAGAGAGAGAGAGAGAGAGAGAGAGAGAGAGAGAGAGAGAGAGAGGTAAACGAAGAGAGAAAGCAGTGAGTGAAGAGGAGGCGAGTCTTCCGTTGAAGCATTTATAAAGTGAATCAGCCTCCGGGTTCGCCAGCAGCGCGCTGCTTTTCCACAAGAGATTCCCTTCCTAAGTTATTGCAGCCGGTCTAGTCCGGCCGGCAGAAACCGCTGCGCCTCTCCACCGTGCTGTATAGTGTCTCTGTTTCCGGCTGCAGCAAGAGGGTTGCTAATGACCTGCGGGGCTTAGCGGGGGTGGAATGCGGCGGGGCGGGGCGGGGCGGGGCGGGGCGGGGCGGGGCGGGGCGGGGCGGGGCGGGGCGGGGCGGGGCGGGGCGGGGCGGGGCGGGGCGGGGCGGGGCGGGGCGGGGCGGGGCGGGGCGGAGCGAGGCGGGTGGTTGTCAGGGCGTGGCTGCTACTTATTCTCTTAATGCAGGCCGGCGCACGGCACGGGCTGCAGAGAGTTGGTGCGCTCGTTCCAAAACAATGCCAAGCTGGCGGCAGGGGCGGGGGTAATGAGGAGGGAGAGTAGTACAGAAGCGGGTACTTTGTGGGATCTTCCCTTCCCGACATTTTCACGTCTTGGAGCTGGAGCCGCCGGATGGCACTGCCTTATAAACGCTCATATCATTCTAAGAATAAGGTAGTTTTAACGAACGTCCTAGTGAATAAGGCATAGCTTCGATTGAAACAGGTTTCTGCGAGGAATCGCGTTCAGGTTCAGGCCAAACTCGTTTCAATATTATCGAGAGGTGAATGATGTTGGCGGTCCTCACCCGGAACTACCCGGTGCCGGTGCCACCCCCGCGCGCGACGTGGGGTCCGCAGCGACACCTGGCGGCCGCGTCCGGCGTGCGACTCCCCACCTCGTCCCCGAACGCAGAGATACTCCGCGCGGCAGCGGGGGCGGGTCGGGCGCCGCGACGCCGGCGTCGGTCATACCCCACGCGACGCTGCTGAGACCTTGTTAACTCTGGCGGGAAGCAACAAGCGTCGCCCGGCCTGGCCTGTCCGCCTGTCCTGGGCAACGCCCCGCCACCCCCCACAACGCCGCGCCACGCCCAGCACCGCCCAGCACTGAGCGCCCGCCGCCGCCCCCAGACTGCTACCGGCCTACCGGCTTCCGAGACCCGGCGTGGCTTGGCGTGGCGTGGCGTGGAGTGGCTAAATTGTCATAACCAAGTCCCACCTCTCACGCCAGATGCCCGTCCGCCTCCCCTGACGCATTATCTGACAGAGACCCTCGTTCAAACTGAATTTAAATTTAGCTCAACCAAACGATAGCCTAGCCAAAAATTAAGCTCAGTCAAATATTAAGCTTAGCCAATAAATTTAGTTCAGCCAATAAATTTGAATCTAGCTCAGCAAATAATTGCCACGGGGAGCATCGAGTGTAGGGGTATCACACTTCCTTCAATGATTGGGATTGGGCACCAATTAATTAGATGATTTTCTATAATCGGAGCAGATGCCTCACTTCCTGCCCTGGAGGCACACATGGCAGCGGGTACCGTTCCCCTATCGACCAGTCCCTTCTCTCTGTACTCTCTCCACTCTCTCCGTCCAACCACCGTCTGTTTCCGCTCCCAAATACCTCCCCCTGCTAGCCACTTCCGCTTATCTCCATCCCTCGCGTGTACTGTCACTCCCGAGTGTCTCCATCTCTCTCGCACTCCAGCCATCGCCGTCTATCACACTGTGCGGGCGAAAGTCAAAGGGACTGACGAGGCTGGGGGAGGGGAGGAGGAGGCAGCGAAAGGGGTGTTGCCCGCTGCCAAAGGCAGCCAGATATTGGTATTGGTGCAGCTCCTCCCCCCCCTCTCCCGCATCCACACCTCTCCCATCCCCAGCCTGCCGTAACCCCTTCAACTCCCATCCAATAACCATGTCGGTACAACTTGGCGCTGCGGGGCGATGGGAGTGGCGTGGGCGGCCGAGGGCCTTTTAGCACTGTGCACAATGGGACACCCGGGGTCGACGGGGTACTCTGTAGGCACGCACCCTGCAGGCCGCTGGCTGGCTAGAGTCATTTTCCGAGCCCGACGGGTCCATCTGGTCATCTGGTCCATCACTCGGTTCATCCGACATTTTGTCGGTAAAATTTTCGAAACAACTTTGAAATTTACGTAATTTTTGCAAATTATAATGACGGAAAACCCAAAACAGCATTATGAAAGACAACGAAAATAGGAATTTCTGGATGTGATTTCCAGTAATTATCTGTCAAAGTGTACATAAGATTACCAATGTTGTGGACCCCTCGGCAGACGCTGCATACGCCCGCTCCCCCATTGCAATAACACCCCTCCTTTCGTCGCCCCCCTCCGCGAGCTTTAAATTATTTAGTGTGGCGTGGCGTAGCGTGGCACGCCACATTTGCTCCACCTGCCCGAGGACGGTGCCGTCGGGGCCTTACCGTGGGGCAGGTTTGTTTGTAAGGCTGTCACGTCTGGGGAAGTCGGAATTCACTGGACCGAGCCGGGCAGGGCAGGGCCCAGCGGAGGTGGGCACGCTGGCCCCAGCACTATCGCCACGCCACCCCGCCTCGCCCCGCCCCGCCACGCCCCGCACCTCTTGCCCCTCCTGGCACGGGCTGTGCGCCGAGCTAGACAACACCTTGATCCAGGTCACTCCCAACGGCTGTGCGTGGTGTAGGCAAAATGTTGGGGGAGGAAGGAGGGGAGGGGGGCTCACTGTGCTACCGGGTTACCTGCGCAATCAGGTCTCTCAAATATACACAGCAGGAAGTATAAGGGGTCGGTGGGTGCGGCGCGAATGTTTGAATTATCAAGCATACCAATTACAGGCTATGTTTCTGCTAAAACAAAACAAAACAAAACAAAACAAAACAAAAACACACAAAAAAAACAACACAAAAAACAAACAAACAAACAAACAAACAAACAAACAAACAAACAAACAAACAAACAAACAAACAAACAAACAAAACAAAACAAAACAAAACAAAACGAAACAAAAAACAAACAAAACAAAACAAAACAAAACAAAAAATCACCAGCATTTCATATGCTGTTCGCCAAGCTTAAAATCGCCATGAAGTATATTTTGAATTGATAATGGTCTCGAGCCTTAGAAGTATTTTCGCCTGACTTCCAACCAGAATGTACCAAACTACTGCCTCTTTTTTTTTCTTTTTAAATTATTAATGACAAGGTGTAGTGGGCCATTGCTGCCTGCAGGACAGGATCCTCGGACTGGCCATAGAGCCAGCGGAGCAGTGCCGCGCAGCGTGGAGGTTGGCAGCGCCGCGGCCGCGCCACTGGGCCACTGGGCCATGCAGGCGTTCTCGCTGCCGCATCTCCCATTCGCCTCACTGCTCCACTCGTCCTTTCTCCTCGGAGCGTCCCATAGTTTAAGAGCGGCTGCCAAAAGCAGGAAGCTCCAGCGCCTTTTATTTGCCCCACCCCACCCCGCCCTACCCTGCCCCGCCCCGCCCCGCCCCGCCCCGCCCTGCCCTGCCCCGCCCCACCCCGCCCCGCCCCGCAATAACGGCGCTGAGATAGAGCCGCGGGCGCGGGCGCGCGGGTCTGTCTGGGGCCCTCCAGGACCGCGATACGCGACCGCATAGAATCTAATGGAAATTCAGGGACGAGCAGAAAGCGAGTTCGAAAAGATAAGTTCGCAGAAATGCGTAAAACAGTTCTGAAGATAACTCAGAGAGGGCGAATTCACGTCAGAAATTTAGATGTTTGGTTAGTTAATAAAAACTATAACGCAAGAGGGTATGTCAGACCATTTTTTTTTTTTCAAACAAAGAAATGGGGTAGAAACACTGTTTGTTTTTTGGCTGCAGTTTGGTTAGGGGATAGGGTGCCTCGGGGTGTCTGGTGCCATACACTGTGCGAAAAAACCACGGCTTTTCTCCGTCAATTATTTGAAAGTTCGAAACCGTTATTTCACTGTACCAGGTACAGTAAGTTTACAGTATCATACCGTTATTTCACGCCGTACTTTACTTCATAAGGCCGCACCTTACGGCAGAATTAACGGTGCCGTACTGTAAAATCAAATCATTTTACAGAACGGCACTGTTAATTCTACCCACTGTACCGTATGCTGTAAAATCCATGCCGTTATTTCACCGTTGGCGGCTTTTTTATTTTACAGTAGTGTAGTGGTGCACTGGTGCCCCAGGTGGGCGTGGCGATGACAAGCAACGTGGAGGTCGCACAGATTTGTGTCCCCGACACTCTGCCTCCAGGGCGGGGCGGGGCGGGGCGGGGCGGGGTGGGGCGAGGTGTGTCGGAGTGGTCTGGTTAGGAGGTGGGGTGAGCTGCGTCAACTTTTCGAACAGTAAGCAACAGAACTCCAGAGTCTGAGCCGGAGACGGGGCCACGGGGCCCGGGCCTCGCTCACAGCGAGCTGCTGGTCTCAGAGTCGAGTTTAAGGGGTCTCCTCTTTTTGTTACGCTCACTCCGCTACTCCCTGCATCCCTTCACCCCCTCCCCCCCCCCTCAGGGAGGTGGGATGGGAGGCCCTCCCCCACACCCCACACAGCTCAGCCTAGCAAAGCAGATCATTTTTCACACGACGACCATACGCAGTGCGGAGGCCAAAAGAGCTGCTGAGTGAGAATCAGGAAATGTGATGGAACTATGCCGGGCAGTGTAGGACAAGTTACACCATTACCGACCCCCTCCTCCTCCCCCCCTCTCCACCCTCAGCGCCTGCCCTCTCAGCCCACGCCCCTGTAGCCCCACCTCCATCTGGCGTCACGCTTCCGTCGGACAAAAACCCATCTCGCCGCGCCCACAGCTGCCAACACGCGTGAATCTCGCGCGTGTTGTCTGAACTGATGGTGCAAATGCTAACGCGCTAACAAGAATTCCGCTGAAGCCTTCCTTGTGACTTTGCCGAGGTGTGCGGCAAAACGCCTGCAGAGGCGGGCCAGTCCGCCCGCACAGCACCTCAGTTGTGCGGGCGGCCTACCGCGCCACTCGCAGGCGCCGTGTCCCGCACGGCGGGGCTCCGTAACTTAATATCTTAATATACCTTGTAACATAACAAATATTAGCACGTAACAAATCATAATATTTTTTATTAAAGTTGTTAAATAACTTATTGACAGATAAAAAAGAAATAAATGTTAAAGTTGATTGAATATATAATCAGCACGGGCAGTCTAAAAACACGCACCAAATGTTAAGGCACTCAACATTTCACATTAAAATTTAACATTATACATTTCTTGATAAAATTAAAGTTAAAAACAAGACGGTTGGTAGTTTAAAAAGAAATGGTCAGAACTTTAACTTGTACGTTTGCTTTCATCCTCTAATTTTTGATAAGGTACTGACCCCCTGCCCCAGCGCGCCGCGGCTGCGTTCGAGCCAATCCCCCCCCTCTCCCCGCGCCCTCTCCCCACTCGTATCGCCTCTATTCCCCCAGGGGGTTGTCCCCCCGTCAGACGTACAGCGGGACGTTTATAAAGCCATACTCTTCCCCTAGGACGGTTCGCGCGCGCGCGCCGCGTCAGTTTGCATTTCTGCTCGGTAGACGGGGGGGGGGGGGGGAGCAGAGTGGAATGGCTATACGCGGGGGGGGGGAGCATTTCCTCATCTCACGCCCCCCCCCCCCCCAAACACTGCCCCTAACGGTCAGAGGGGAGAGGAAGAGAATAAGACATCACAAGGGTTATTGTGGAGCCGGGTGGGGTGGGGTGGGGTGGGGTGGGGTGGGGTGGGGTGGGGTGGGGTGGGGTGGGGTGGGGTGGGGTGGGGTGGGGTGGGGTGGGGTGGGGTGGGGTGGGGTGGGGTGGGGTGGGGTGGGGTGGGGTGGGGTGGGGTGGGTGGCAAGTCTCCACCGAGGAAGGAGGCCGCAAAACAAACAAAGTCGTTCCTCCCTGTAGTAATAGCTCTGCCCTAGAGGCCCTAGGCGTCCCCTAAGAGATATCCCCCTTACCCTAAAACTCCCTCCCTACCCCCACTACCCCTCTAGCTCCACTAACAGCACTGTCCGCGTTTCCTTAAGGTCTTTTCGCCTCGTTGGGCTGGGGACCAAGCAGTACCAGACGATGTCAAGCTAAGTGTTCGAGGCGCCGCGCGCGCAGCGTTCGGCCCGGCCCTTTACAACCGCCGACAAGTGGCCTCCTAGCGGGCAGAGTTCTCGATCGGGTGGGCGAGGCTGTACGGAACGCGTCCGAAAGCTCAGGTGCACTGGTAAAACAAATGTTTAGTTCTAAACATCAGATGATGTTTAACTGCTAATGTTTAATATTTAAACACTATATCATGTTTAGTTCAACATCATGTCATGTAAAGAATTGGCAATTAAACTCCATGATGTTTAGAAACTAAACATTTGTTTTACCAGTGTGAGAGTGAAACGGAGATGCTATTCGGTTACAGCATCTCACTCGCACTCGCACCTACGATTTCGGTGTTCTGCCAAATTTTTGCATTTTAGGAGGCTAGAAATTGTTAAGCGAAGATACCAATTTTAACAATATGTACAGACGAACGCTAGAAAATTGCCGATGCAAGACCCAAGACATTTGGGGCAAGAAAATGAAGAGAAAGGCAAGCGCCGTAGATAAAGTGTTCAAAAAAGGAACACCGAAATTTGGATGGAAAAAAGAAGTAAGACATTTAAAAGGCATCTTGCCGAGGGGCCGACAACTCCGAAAAATTTTGTACACCTGATTTCCGGATTTCAAAGATTTCACATGATTTCAGGTGATTTCAACGGATTTCAAAGATTTCAAGTGAATTCACTGATTTCGCGCGATTTCACATGATTTCAAGTGATTTCCATTGATTTCACATAATTTCCATTGATTTCAGTGAAATGTCTACCGAATTCATATGAATTCCATTGATTTCGTGAGATTTCCAAAGAATTCAAGTATTTTTGGGACGACCTCAGAAAATACACGCACAGCTGATCCAAATTATTCGCTAAATTACATGATTAAATAGGATTTTTAGTAAATTATTGTGAATTATTTCGATTTATTCCAAATTATTGGAAATTAACTTGCAACTGCGCAAAATAATCACAATTATTTTAATTAATTTTTAAAAAAATTCAGAAGCAAATTTTGCTCTGCAATTGAAAGGGTGGCGTGAAAACACGGAAAATTTTTGCGGCAGTAAACCTCCCGAAGGAGGTTGCGGTTCCCGCCAGGCACAGGGCTTTTACCCCCTGTGGCAGCCAACTGCTTCGGTGTTCCATGGGAACCGGCGCTTTGCTGACTGCGATCCTATCGCGCAATTCGACAGATTTGATCCCCGTACCACCATTGGCCTACCCCTAGAGGTACGAGCGGTGTCAAGGGCGTTAGACTTCCTGATCCCAGTTTCAGAGGCCTTACCTCAGAGGGGTACGCGGGATTCGAACCCACAACCCCGAGTGCCGACACGTAGCCAGAACAGGAAGCGACCCAACGCCCAGAGCCACCGAGCCAACGGAGGTGAGACGTGTTTAACTTCTATTTGACCTGCCATCCAGCTGAGGCCAAAGGGAATGTCAAGCGCGAAAAACACTTTCCCGAGTGGGAGTCGAACTTGGGACCACTCGGTTCAGTGTTGCGCGCTCTACCAACTGAGCCACTACGCCACGATGACTGTACAGTGCGACGGGTTCGAGTCGGTTCGAGCCGTATTTGCCGCGTATCCTGCCTGCAGCCTCCAGCCAGGAGGACAGGGCAAATACAACTCGAACCTCTCGAAATAGGAATATCAATCTGTTATGAAAGTATCTTAAAATCTTAAAATATCTCGAATTCGCCGAACAGCTGTTAGTGCACATCGCCCCCCTCCTCTCCCCACACCGATTTGAGTGAGTTTCCCGAGACGCTTTTTAAATATGATTTCATGTGAATTCAATGTGATTTCACTTGAATTCAAAGTGATTTCAACAGATTTCAAGTGATTTCAACGGAATTCGTGTGAATTCGAGAGAATTCAACTGATTTCAAAGATTTCACTGATTTCAATGACATTTCAATATGATTTCCAAAGATTTCGGTGGCCTTGTACACCTGAATTCCAGAGTTGTGGGCCCCTCGCATTTTGCAAGAAATCTCGCGCAGAGCACGAAAAGTTGACGGTGAGCGCGAATGGGAGAGATGATCGGATCGGGTCGGAGCCGGAGCATCCCCACGGGCAGCTCAGGGCAGCCAGGGCCTTCGGCAGGGCGTTCCACAAGCCGTTCCAAAGGGAGAAGAATTTCTCATAAATCGGAACGCCACACACTCACTGCCCTCTGCAGCAGCGCAAGCACGCGCAGCCAGTCCATGCCTGTACTCCGGCTATCTATCGGACGTGCCGCTCCGCCCCGCCCCACCCCACCCCGCCCCACCCCACCCCGCCCCGCCCTGACCGAACGCCCAAAGCAGTTCGTGCCTGGACGCCTCTTCCCACCTCACCTCCCCGCCCGCTCTACTGCAGTGTGTCCGTCCAACGTTTGGCCATTCCGGTCAGCCCGGCCAGGGCGGCGCCAGGCGCGGGGTCGCGGCGGGGCGGGGTGGGGCGGGGTGGGGTGGGGCGGGGTGGGGTGGGGCGGGGCGGGGCGGTGTGGGACGGGTCATTGCCGAAGGAGCGGAGAGGGAGGACGAAAAAAAAAAGATAGAAAAGGGGAGAGACAGAATAGTTATGCCGCTCCTTAATTTTACTTTTCAGTACGCCGCAGGGTGTCCCGTCCCGACGGGCGGGGCGGGGCGGGGCGGGGCGGGGCGGGGCGGGGCGGGGCGGGGCGGGGCGGGGCGGGGCGGGGCGGGGCGGGGCGGGGCGGGGCGGGGTGGGGTGGGGAGGGGTGAGGCGGGGCGGGGCATATATAAGTAAGGGGCTGCTCGCGCGGAGCTCCAGTCCACGACATGCACAGCAGCAGACCGGAGCGCCACCGTCCCGCATCCACTCGTAAATCACCAAAGCAGCAGTGAGTTTCATAAATTCATAAATTAACGAATAGCTTCTCCTACTCCTCCCACGCGCCCCCTGTATCCCTGAGTGCGAATGTGAGTGTGTGTGTGTGAGAAGGAGAGAGAGAGAGAGAGAGAGAGAGAGAGAGAGAGAGAGAGAGAGAGAGAGAGAGAGAGAGAGAGAGAGAGAGAGAGAGAGAGAGGAGGAGGTAGGAAAAAGTGGGGGAGAGAGTATGTTTACTCTTTGCTGTCGTCAGACAGAGCACGCTTACACAGAAAAAACTCGCAAAAATTGCAAGGGGTGGTGTTTGCTCCTGGCAAATGTTTAAAAGAGAAAAAAAAAAAAAAAATGATTCACAACCGAGTGCAATGTCATTTCTGTAATACCGAGTCAATGGCTGAAAAGTATATTTGCAGTACAATCAAAAATTGTGCTTTTATTTTCCTCGGGACCACTTTTGCCTTCCCGATATCGAGGAGTCGGACGGCCAAAGTGCACCAAAATCCGCGAGAGTCAGCAATGTCCGGTCAGGCACTGCGGCCTCAGCCCGCCCCGCCCCGCCCCGCCTGTATATCGACTGCGGGCAGTGCTGAGCCCTCGCCCCCGCGGCCAGGGTCAGCAGGCTATTTCTGGACTACATTTTGTTGTCCAACGACTGGACGAGGCGGGGCGGGGCGGGGCGGGGCGGGGTGGGGTGGGGCGGGGCGGGGTGGGGTGGGGCGGGGCGGGGCGAATCCTTCCTATCTGCCACCCGCTGTCGATTAATCGCCCACATTTTAGTCCCGGTGCTCCCCGGCAGTGAGTCCATTATGTTCTCGCAAATATAGAAACGAGAGGAAACAAAAAGGAAAAAAAAGGAATTTAAATGCCAAAATAAAATAAATAAAATCTTATAACCCAGAACTGATAAGGCAAGTAGCATGATACAAGTTATCGATCGTAAGTATTTTGTTATCAAAGGCATCATTTAAAAATAGCAATAATAAGCAGAACAGGAACAAAAAACACCAAGGGCGACTCGACTTTTACGCGGTCAATGTTGTCGGCGGTACACCGCAAAATTCTCACGAAGAACAGGGTCGATTGCAATGTAAATCCTACATTTAATCATTCAGCTCTCAACATTTACAACTTTCTCTCCAAGCAAGGATTTACAACAATTGCAATACGTCATATCTTAATGAATTGCTCGTAATACAAGCGAATAGTTTGTAAGAATTCTCATGAGTTATTTGCAATATAATACATAATCCTCGAAAGAAGAAAATAGTTCGTAAGCATTTTATGGTATAGCTGTCCTAGTCCTGAGGGTTATGAGCCAGACCGGCTGTGGCCACAGGGCAGGCGGCGCCACTCTGACGAATGCGATCAGACCAGTTCCCCCCCCCCTTTCCAGTTCTCCCCCCCTCCCCCTGGCCACACTTCTTCCTCATCACTTCTCCTGCGTCCCCCTACCACCAGCCCCAAGTTGAACCCTCCCCCAATTCCCTCCCCCCTCCCCTTTCCCGTTCTCTCTCTCTCTCTCTCTCTCTCTCTCTCTCTCTCTCTCTCTCTCTCTCTCTCTCTCCCCCCCCCCAAGACTTTCTGCCGCCGTAGTTTCGGCTGGAAAATTTCTTTCCTTTTACCATTCCACTACAACTCCCCCGCTCTCGCGTTATCACTCTCTCTCTCTAAGCCCCCAGGTCCCTCCTCTCTTTGACAACTCCATCTCCTTCATTCATCGTTAGCAGGGAGAGCTGCTGCGTAAAGCCAGGAGTAGCACTGTCAAGTAACAAAAAAAAATTAAAAAAAAATTAAAACAAAAAATGGAAATTGTATGCACGATTTCTTAAAATTACCGATCAATATTGGGTTTACAAAAGCATCCTTGTGCTCGAATGACAAGGCTTTAAAATTTTATAACTTTGACAGTTTGATGTAGTAAATCTATGGCATTTCTTATGACAAAAATTTTCCCACAGCCCCTGCAATTATTTTTCACAGTGCGGGGACACCAGAGCTCTTTTATCACACACCATGATTACAGCCCCGGGTGCCGGGCCGGATTGACGGTGTGAGACTGTCCGTGTGTGTGTGTGTTGACAGAGATGAGGGCTGACCTGGCTGCCCTGGCTACTATGCTGGCGCTGCCACTGCTGGCTGCCGCCACCGCCTCGTCTGCCGACACAGCCTCCGAGTCAGGTACGGCCAGGGTAACATCCACAATGAACGTTCAAAATTTGATAACATCTGATCGAAGCTACATAATTCTTAGTTTTCTTGCAGCATTATTGTCTATCTTTAATTCTCTTATTGAAGATGTTGTCAATTCAAAATTCTCCCTCGTTTGAAAAATCATTTCCACTTCTTTTTGAAAGTGAATAAATATTAGCAGTATAAAGGGATGTTGAAAAAAAAGTTTCTCTATCGCATCGTGCCACCGTCAGTAAAGCCCGCCGCTACAGATATCGGCCGCATATTCAAATAAAGCTGTATCCCGCTTATATTTCCTTCTCTCCGATCATAGACGTCGTGGTGAAGAAGACGGTGCACCAGATGATCGCCGAGACGCTGAAGAGCAGCGGGTCCGAGACCTACCAGAGGGTCCCGAGCAGCGGGGACCCGCAGGTGCAGTTCATGGCGCAGAGGTGGGCCAGATGGCTGCAGCAGCGCGCCGGCTCCCGGTCACGGTCAACCCGCGACGTCGCGGACATTGTAGGTCCATTTTAAAATTATTCACGCAGCAAACAAAGTTGTTGCCTCGATTTTCTCTCCCCCACGCTGGGATAGTTTGTACTTCAAACACTGCAAAATCGAGTCCTGGGTTTCCCAGGAAAATTGGCAGAGTGCCAGACGAGGGGGAAACAACTCTGAAATTTTTGTACTCATCGCAATTCAGAAAGAATCAGAAAAATTCGGAAAAATTCAGAAAAAATTTTAACAATCAGAAATGTTTGGGAAAATTCAGAAAAATTCACAAAAGAATTGAGTAAAATTTAAGGAAAAATATTAAGGAAAAATTCAGAAAAAATCAACAAAATTTCACGAAAATTTACTAAATTTGTACACCCAAATTCAGAGTTGTGTCCCCTACGGTACCAGGGGATGTCCTGGGTTTTCCAGGAAAAACTCCTGGGAAAATTTACTTTTTCCCTCGACATCCACTGGCATTCCAACCCTCTTGAGAATCGTTTTTACCGAGAAGAATATGTCATATGTTACAGTACTTTACTAATAAAAATACCCCACTCCCTCCCCCGAATTCAGGAGCAGGCGCCGAAGAGGAGGGACAAGCGGAATCTGCTGCAGCTCCTGTCCGAGGCGCTGCTCGTGAGGCCGCAGTACGTCAGCGAGTACCTCCCCGAGTACGTGGGCGGGTACTGAGGTACCAGTACGGCCCGCCCCGCACCGGCGGCCTGCCATGCCCAGACCACGGCCCAGGGGGCATGAATAGTTAAACACGCCATCAACGCACACCGCCTTGTTACCTCGCGCGCGCGCAAAACCTTCTGCTTCGACTCAAACTCTCACGCTCACGGTTCTAAGCACTATCCCTCCCCTCTCACTCTCCCTCTCCACGCGCCTCCCATTATCCCTCCTCTCTCACTCTCCCTGCTCTCCCTACACCCACACCTCTCACTCACCTCCCCTGTAACTCTCCCTCTCCTCACTTCCCATACTGTCCCTTCTCCCAGCACTCACCCTCTCCCAGCACTCACACTCACCCTCTCACCCTCCCCCAACACTCTCCCTCTCCCAGCACCCTCCGTCTTCTCTCCTCTCACTCTCCCTCGCATCCCTGTGCCGGATAGTGTGCCACGGATTAGGGCACGCCCGCGTGATAAATCGCATTGCGAGGTTGGCAGCCCGCACACTCGCTCGCTCTCTCTCTCTCTCTCTCTCTCTCTCTCTCTCTCTCTCTCTCTCTCTCTCTCACACACACACACACACACACTAACACACACACACACACACACACACACACTTATGCCCAATCGGGACTCACCCACACAGGCGCACGCACAATGGGTTAAGCCGTGCTGGTATTGCCGCTGGTACGTGACACATATGAAACGTGTCACAGCCATGCACAGAGCGGCCTTATTGCCTTAATTCCGCCCGGGCGGCGAGCGACAACAGCGCGCTGGCCCGGGTATTTCGCTGAACATTTCCCCCGCGGGTAGAGAGAAACACGGCAGTTTCACTCCCGCGAGCGGGAGAGTACGGCTTCTAGTGTCTCTAATGTCGACACTGCAGTTCACTATCCTACTTTATTTTTAAGCAATTAAAGAGAAAACCTAATCGGCGCATATAAAATCTTATCTTTTTACTCATTGATGGAATCCGTACACGGCCCACACTGAGAAAAAATAATTAAATCTACGACGTTTTTCCTAATTTGTGATCACGACACAGAGTTGTAAATTTACGATCGCATTCTTAAATTTACGACAGCAAATTCTTACTTGTCAAAAACAAAACCTAAGGAGACACATGGTGTAAAAAAATTACCGTTTCAATACAACTGGAAGTTGAAACTGAACGGCATTTATCATGGAAAATTTTCCCTTGACACTTGCGAATATTTTCTCTCAGTGCAGTTTGTCCGAGGGGAGAAACCCTCTGAAATTTTTGTACGCCTCATCATTCAGATAACTTCAGAAAAATTCATTTAAAAAATCATAATAATTCATAACAATTCAGGAAATTTCACCAAAAAAACCATCAAAATTCGAGTAAAATTTAACAAAAATACCATTAAAATTCACAAAAACTAACGAGGAATTCACAAAAATTCACAAAATGTGTACACTAAGTTTCCCCCTCGAGTTTGTACTTTCCATAGCAAAGAATACTGCTAAGAATATAATACTGAAGATACTCTACTCACCTGAGTTGTCCGGGGCGTCAGCCCTCAGGTGGTCCTCGTGAGCCACGCGGCGCGCGCCGCCTGGCGGCCTGAGGCGCGGCGGCTCCGGCTCTGCGCCAACAACAACAAGGACTACAATTAGGACTGAGGCAGCATAGCAAGCGTCGCAGTGCAGCTCACTGCAGGGGAAGCATAAACACATGCGGCGTGCGGCTGGAGGAAGAAAGAGAGGGAGGGAGGGAGGGAGGGAGGGAGGGAGGGAGGGAGGGAGGGAGGGAGGGAGGGAGGGAGGGGAGGGAGGGAGGGAGGGAGGGAGGGAGGGAGGGAGGGAGGGAGGAGGCGAGGGAGGGAGGGAGGGAGGAGGCGAGGGAGGGAGGGAAGGAGGGAGGGGGTTGGGAGGAAAAAAGGGGAAAGGGCACTGTAAAAATTTGTTGTGAAAAAATCCGGGAAACTTAGAAAATGAACAAGAAAAGTCACGAAACAAAAGATAAAGTTTGTAAAATAAAAGAATTCTTTTGTAAATGAACGGGAATAAAAAGTAAATTTACAGTCAGGTCGATTAACGAGATTCACAGATAATTCCTGTTGATTTTCGAAATGTTTCCTTTCTTTTACAGTGATGGGAGGGAAGGAGGGACGGAGGTAGGAAGGGGAAGGGAGGGAGGGACAGATGGGAATGGGGCATAAGGATCAATCCCAGCCCAACTGTGACCGCATCTTCTTCCCTGTTGGAAGATAGCTAAACTGAAGGCGAAGAGAAAGACAAGTAGAGAGGGAAAAAGAGAAGAGAGAGAAAGAGCCGGAGGGAGGAGAGGGGGAATCTAGCAGACAAAGGCGCATGACAGCACGGTGGATGTGGATAGCAGTTGGCAGGCTATCCTGCGGCTCCCTCCATACTACCGCTGTCTCCCGCTGCTGGCTGCCGTTTCACTCAGCCCGGAGGGTAGGCAACGCGCTAGGAGGTCCGCGTGGCGGGCTGCCTATCTGCGACTCCCCGGGCGCTCCGAGCTCAGCCGTAGCGGCTCGTCCTCCCTCTCGCGTTCTACTAGTCCGTCTCTCAGTTTCTCAGTCTCTCTCTCTCCCTCTCCCTCTCCCTCTCTCTCTCTCTCTCTCTCTCTCTCTCTCTCTCTCTCTCTCTCTCTCTCTCTCTCTCTCTCTCTCTCTCTCTCTCTCTCTCTCTCACACACACACACACACACACACACACACACACACACACACACACATCTCCCTCCTTGCAACTCGTCCCCCCGCAATGCTGCTTTGTGAACCGAACGCAGAATGACATCTGCGAATAGTTCTGCACTGCGAACAGCAGCCCGCCGAGTGCTGCGGAAGTGTCACACATAGATGCCCAATCGCTATTCGCAGTCGAGACGGAGCAGCGCGGCGCAGCGGTAGGGGGAAAAACTTTGCAGACAGACAGTTTGTGTTGTGCATGTGTGTTTGTAGGGCGCCGCCCCCATACGGGCTGGGGCTGAGAGAGAGAGAGAGAGAGAGAGAGAGAGAGAGAGAGAGAGAGAGAGAGAGAGAGAGAGAGAGAGAGAGAGAGAGAGAGAGAGAGAGAGAGAGAGAGCAACTGCATCCATCCGCAAGGTCTCCCACGGAACAGGATTTCCGTCATCGTTCCAACTGATTAATAACTCAATATACAAGACTCCAACATTCACACAAACTCTGACCACTTTGTTCGAATGTTTGTTGCTTTCTTTTTTTTTCCCTTTTTTTTTTTATTATTTATCAGCGCGACAGAGTGAGACGCGCGGTGTTCGTGTCGAACGGTGAGGTATACAGCCGGCCGCTCGGTCGATGAACCTACCCCCGACCCCTCCAACCCCCGGCCAGCGCCTTCCGCCCCAGCGCCGACCCCGTACCCCACCCCCTGCTGCCGCCATCTCCGACACCCCACCTCCACCCCACCCCACCCCACCCCACCCCACCCCACCCCACCCCACCCCACCCCACCCCACCCCACCCCACCCCACCCCACCCCACCCCACCCCACCCCACCCCAGCCCACCCCACCCCACCCCACCCTACCCCACCCACCCCACCCCACCCCACCCCACCCCACCCCACGGCACGGGAACGCCATCAGTAGTTAGTTCAGATGCCAGCCCGCTGCCTGCCAGACCGACGATTTTTCAGGGCCTTCCACTTGAACACCCCCTTCCCTTCCCTAAGAGTTGGCCGTAAAGACTCACATGCCCAAAGAGGGGGATTTGTTTTTTGTTTTTTTTTTGGGGGGGGGGGAGGGGGCACTGGCACAGCAGTGTTTCCGCATATGAGTAAGCAAAAAAAAAAAAAACATCACGAATACAATAAACCTGTGCGAATCAGTCGGGTTTCTAAACATACTTACAAGGCAGACAGTATTCTCACGAGGGAGCAACAACAATTCATTTTGGTGCATAAATGTCGTATTTTTTTTTCTGAATTTTCCCCTAAAAATGGTTAATTTGTGTGATTATTTATTGAAAACGTCTTGCAATGATGGATTTGAATAGCCTCGAATTTTCAGTACGCACAGCACCTCAATTCTTGACATATTTCTCTGAATGCTTGAAAGCATGTATATGATGTTTTTTAAAAGTCATCTAATTTTGGGGGAATTACAAGATGATCAAAAATTGAAAGTTGTTTCCCTCTCGAGCCCCATGTGTGGAGAGTTTGCCTTTGCCTAGCAGGCAGATACCCGTAGTGGCAGTTTTTACCTACTTTTTTTTGGCAACACTGCGCACGCCAGCCGCACATCGGAACTCGAGTCCCTATGGATGAAACCAATACCCCTCTCCCTCTTTTCCTTTTCGCCCTTTTACTAGGTCGAGCACTTACCCGGCGTTACCCGAGCAGGGACCGATGTCCGGTCTGACCTGACTGTGCGCGAGCGTACGTGAAACACGGGACGACGCATGCTTATTTTCCGCAACCTCGTTTCGCACTAGAGGGTTTTTTAGAATTCAGATCACGCGCAAAACCTTATTTCCCATATTTGATCAGATTATGTGCGTCGTGGAACCCGGACCTCCGCGATGCAAAAATATAGCTTCTGTTTCATACCACCTGAGAGGATGGGACCGTGGAGTCGCAGCCCCCGGGATGGGTCAGGTTGGTCGGGAACGCACGAGCTGCTGCGCCTCCAGGCGGGCAACCTTCTCCGAGGCGGGAGGCGCGCCAATCGTCAGCCGGCGGGAGAGCAGAGAGCAGAGAAAATAAAACAGACACTCTACTCCATTTTCTCGCTTCATTCTTTCGCTTGTTCTCTTTTGTATTTTTTTTTCCGTGTGCCTCTCCCAACGTCGCCTTGAAAGCGGGATTTTATTTTCCCCTGGCGGGGTCGGCGACTGGCTTCATTTCGCAGAGAGCTAATCCTTGTGCAGGCGTGGTGGCGGGGCGGGGCGGGGAAGGGCGGGGGATAGGAATCAAGAAGGGGGGGGGGGGTTGTGGTGGGGCTGCTGGCACACCAGAGAGCCCAGCCCGGGGGAGAGCTGCAGAGGCGGCAGAGCTAGGACGACGAGAAGAGAGAGAATTTCCCGCCGATAAGAAAAAGCGAGCGGCCGGGCCCGGGCCCGAGCAGCGTTTGCTCTAACTACATTTATTCGCATTAAGTTTGCTCGGCTGCGATGTCCGTCCTCAATCCGGTCCGGGCGGGGCGGGGCGGGGCGAGGCGAGGCGAGGCGAGAGGCAGGGTGGAGTGAAGTAGGGTGGATTGGGGCTGGCTTGATGGAGCCAATAGCGCAGCTGTAGCGGCCGAGAACACAGAGCTAACTAAGCCGGGCAGATTGTTCGTCCTAGTTGGAGAGCTTTCTGCAATCTTGACATTACCTCTTTTCGCATGTCTTCCTTGAAAGCTCATGAGTACGATGGCCATGAACTTATACAAGATAATGAAAAACAAAATGCCATTCATGTCTTTTGTTTGTTTGTTTGTTTGTTTGTTTGTTTGTTTGTTTGTTTGTTTGTTTGTTTGTTTGTTTGTTTGTTTGTTTGTTTGTTTGTTTGTTTGTTTGTTTGTTTGTGTAATACACATGACTTACATGACTGACTATGAATCAAGGAAAAGGAAAAGACAGTATTCCTTTGATGATTCTATGAATGAAAGGTAGTGAGTTATGGGAACCCACATGTGTGAATGTCACACATTTGCAGGTGTGTGATTTTGTTGACGTTTCATTTCCACCGTTACGAGCGTCAAATTTCCACGAATTTCTACCATAGTTCATACCTTTACGAGTCCATGTGAACATTCCCATACACACGTACTAGAGCGCTACATTCACACATTTGGCTGGGAGCTCACCTGGTGCTGGTCCGGGCCCACTGGAGGGCGGGGGCTGGCCGCGGATCACCTCGTCCTGGCGCGGCCGCGGCCCCGTGTACTCGTGCCAGCGGTACGTGCTGCGGTACTCCGAGTGCAGCTGCGGGAGGAACACCGATATATCAGCATTTCAGTAGCAGTTGATATTTTTTTTCGTGCAGTTTTTCTCGCTTGAAATCAGGCTTAGGAATGGAATTCTCCCATTCATTTTAGATAGGACAAATAGGAGCGGATAGACCTGTAACGCTTGATTTCAAGCGTGATCTCAGTACGCTTGAAAATAGGCGTAAGGTTACGCGCCTTAGTTTATTACCAGTGCACGTGGCCATTTTCAGTGACCAGTGATGATAAAAAATTGAATGAATCATTCATGGGCTGGTGAACCACGTCCCTGTTGAGGCTCGGATGAACCTCTATCCGCCACGCAGCGAACGCATTACACAAAATTGAGTTCGAATTAAACTTCAATTAATATGGAGTGTGGTGGGTGGGCCGTGGGCTAAGCTGCTGTGGGTGGGAACACCGACGGTCCTCCAGCAACAAGTAGAGTGCGGTGCGGGAGAGCGCGCCAACGGTGAAGGGAGAGAGGGGAGAGGAGAAGAGCGGAGGAGAGGGCGGAGGGAGAGGGGAGGAGAGAGGAAGAGAGAGGAGGAGAGAGGAGGAGAGAGAGGAGCAGAGAGGAAGAGAGAGGAGATGACGAAGGAAGAGGGGAGAGGAGAGAGGAAAGGGAGAGGGTAGAGGAAAAGAGGTGGGGGAGAGAGGGAGAGGAGAGAGGGAGAGGAGAGAGGGAGAGGAGAGAGGGAGAGGAGAGAGGGAGAGGAGAGAGGGAGAGGAGAGAGGGAGAGGAGAGAGGAGAGCGGTGGACATGTACAGCAGTGAGGCCCGCTAAGAAAGGAACCCGAATCAGGAAGGTGATTTTGCGTTCGCCATCGCAGAGGTGGAGGCGGCGGCCCCCGCGGCACAGGCAGGGGCAGTCCCTCTCGCATCGATGTAGCGTGCGGAGGGCTCGCTCGACTCGACGCAAAGCGGCCTGGAAAATCGAACTCTCTTGCAGTCGCGGTGGGGGTGTGGGGTATGGGACGGAGTGGGGTAGAGGGCGGAAGGCCCTCTGGGCGTATTCAGAGGCGACGCGGGACCCCACACCCCATACCCCACCACCTCCACCCCCACCCCTACCCCTAACAAATGAGGTATAGGCCCGACCCAGCCCGGCCCATGTCGATACAAAAAGGCCTACGTCGGCGGCTTTGTAACCGTGCGACCCCCCACAGCACGGCTTTCCTGAGCGGAATAACTCGTAATTTATAGCTGCCGCACCTGAGGTGAATGAAGTAGAAAACACTGAGAAACAAAAACAAAACAAAAAACCGGTGGGATGGGGATGATTAGGTCCTCAAGGTCCCCAAGCTGGTTGCGCCTGACGCCTGATGGGATGGGCAGTCCGTCAAAGTGACCCCTGGCCGGTAGGCAGGCAGCGCGGAACACCGCCGGACTTCCCCGCAGCGCCTCGTGCATGTTTCAGAACGGGCCTCCCCTCGCGTGACGAGACGACGAGACGGACTGCACCGGGCGGGGCGGGGCGGAGCGAGGCGAGGCGGGGCGGGGCGGGGCGGGGCGAGGCGGGGCGAGGCGCCGGCTACTTGCGGGTTGCTGTTTGACCGGCGAGGTGGACATCTTCCGCCCGACCCCAGGCGGGGCGTTCCTCGTGAGTGCGAGAGAGACAGTCCCGTTGCGCTGCTCACCTCGTACACCCGGAGCAGTGCGAGAGGGAGAGGCTGCTGCTCGGCCTCCGTCATGAGCCAGGCCGCGCCGCGCCACGCTTGGCACTCGATGCACGGAAGTACTCGCCCCTCGCGGCGGGGCGGGGCGGGGTGGGGTGGGGTGGGGCGGGGCAGAAGGAAGGAGAGGGTGAAGGGAGGAAACGCGACCCCCGCGCTCTGTGGTCGCAACCAGACTGACCAGAACTGCGCCCCAAGGGGGCGGCGGGGACGCGCTGGGGCGGGGCGGGGCGGGGCGGGGCGGGGCGGGGCGAGGTGGGGCAGAAAGTGGCGTTGTTGTGGTGGGGGCGAGGCGCGCGTCGCGCTCACTGACAGGAAGCCGGTAAGCAGGTGAGGCGGGGTGAGGTGGGGTGAGGTGGGGCGGGGCAGAAGGAAGGAGAGGGTGAAGGGAGGAAACGCGACCCCCGCGCTCTGTGGTCGCAACCAGACTGACCAGAACTGCGCCCCAAGGGGGCGGCGGGGACGCGCTGGGGCGGGGCGGGGCGGGGCGAGGTGGGGCAGAAAGTGGCGTTGTTGTGGTGGGGGCGAGGCGCGCGTCGCGCTCACTGACAGGAAGCCGGTAAGCAGGTGAGGCGGGGTGAGGTGGGGTGAGGTGGGGTGAGGTGGGGTGAGGTGGGGTGAGGTGGGGTGAGGTGGGGTGAGGTGGGGTGAGGTGGGGTGAGGCGGGGCAGTGACGGGGCGTAAAAGGGGCGTGGCGGGTGCGGTAGGGCGCGGCCGTTCACCATGGGGTTGTCGATACACCGCGTCGACATCTTGAAAGCAAACGAGATGTGCAATGTTTAACTTCTTTTGAAACAAATTTTTTAAAAGAGAAAAATAAAAAGAATCATGTTCTTAAAATTATTTTTCATTCCTTATTGGGTATCTCGATTTTTTTTTTTAAATTCTCGTCGTGAAAGGGAGTGAGCACAGTGTGGTCACATCGAAACAAATGTTCGTGAACCATCTTCTTTGCTTTGCACTTATTTTCTGTGTCACTCGACTCTTATCTCGTCATAAAGATAATAGTTTGTCCTGCCGCGGAATCTCGCTCTGAGAGAAGATTCCTCGTAAATACAACTTGTCAGTCAAGTTGAACAGACTGATAACACAAGTCCGAGTCCAGGCCAGCCAACACCACAAGCTTGAAGCTCGCGATACAGAACCTCAAACCTAACCTGCACAGCACAGAGCTGGCCGCACTGATTCGTCTCCAAACAGACTTATACTCAGTTTTCAAGACATTTTCAGAATTAAAAAATCCTTACTGGGACATTGCGACGCATATAATAAATCACAGTTTCAATTCACGAAGAGATTTTTGCGAGGGTCCTTAAAAAAATCAGTGTACATTCTAAAATTTTAAAACATGACCACCCAAGTAGAACCTTAAATCTGGAAAAAAAGGAATCCTCCGTTCGAACAATGCAACTTCCTCTCAGTTCCCTGATAAAATACGGCTGAGCTTCCGTTAGGCCCGACCTAGACTCGCAGCTCCCCGCGCGGTCGCGCGGTGGACCCTAAATCCCTCCGACTCTTTTTGTCCGCGCCCCCGGGCCGCCGCCCCCTCCAGCGCATTCCCTCCGGCTCCCACCCTGACCTACCCCACCCCACAGACACTTTTCCAACCCCGACTGCAATCCCACACCCATTCAACGCTGGCTTTGCTTGCAGTCCTCTATCCGCAAAGTTCTCGCCTCCCTGGTTGGTTGGCAAGAGATACCATCGCCTGCGGGAATGAGCTCGTTAGTTTGGCGTGTCGTGGCGGGGCGTGGCGTGGCGTGGTTGGGTGTGGCGGGAAGTGCCGAGTGTTCCGGATCCAGCCGCGTTACTTCCGGGCCAGCGCGCTACCGGGTCATCAGCTCGGACAAGCGCGCGGCCAGCGGCGGCCAGCGGCGGCCAGAGGCGGCCAGGCTCCACCAGAAATGGAATTACCAAAAGGCGTCGTTTCATACGGCCGTTTTGTTTGCTCTTCGCCGCAGGCGTTAATGGCGGTGTTTTGGGGGTCCGCGAGTCGTTCAGGGGGGCTGCTTATTGCAGGCGAGGCGGGTGCCCAGCCGCCCCCCCCCCTCCCCTCCCACCTGCCGGAGGCCTTTAAGGGCGCGGGGGTGGCAACCCCTGGGGGCGTCCTTATATGCTTCATGAATGCAGGAAAAAAAGAGGCCCGCGTTCAACGAAGAATGTCTTGTGAACATAACCTGCACTAGCCCCGCCATGCCCCGCCCCGCCCCGCCCCTCCCCGCCCCTCCCCGCCCCTCCCCGCCCCGCCCCGCTGCGCCCCGCTGCGCCCCAGGTTCAGAGGCTATAGTCAGCAAAGGGGAGGGTATACGTTGTGTTAGCTCGTAAATCCCCTGCCCCTAACAAAGCCTTGCTGAGGCCCCATACCCCCTACCCCCTACCCATCCTTCTCCCTCCGCGATCGTTGCTCTCTTTTACCACCGACCTCATGGCGAAATTGATTCGTCGACATTAATTTTGATCCGAGCGGATATAAGCTGCTTTGTTAAAGAGAAAAGCTATCTCGCGTGTTTCATTATAAATCTTGTATAAGAGATTGAAAGAGCCAGTGTTCCCGCATAAAGAATGTGAACGTTACTTTCCGATCGACCAGAACGCGCGGTAGCGTCTGCTGGCTGAACGATTTCCGACAGCAGTGTACATCGAAAAGTTTCCTCGCGGAAGCACCAGAAATAAGGCCAGGCGAGCACTAAATTTTCACCTCAAAGTGAGAGAGACGGTTATGGTGGTGCCCTAATATATATACGGTTTGTTGTTTTTAACGGTGTACTGCGGCTCGCGCCAGCAGCAGCAGCGGTCCCCAACATAAATCACTTTTCCCGCCACCGCCCCCTTTTGTCTCCTGTGTGGCTCAGCCCGCGGCGGGATATTGTGGTTTACCACCAGCATCACCACCGCACGCGTTAAGGCCGTCGCGATTTCAGCTTTTCCATTTTTTAATAATTAATATTTTTTTAAATTTTATTTTCCCAGGGTGGAGGGGGAAACAACTCTGAAATTTTAGTACACCTTGTTCCGTTCAGAAAAAAACACAAACATTGAGGTAAAATTCAAGAGAAAAGTCACAACTATTCACAAAATGTGTAAACCAAAGTTCAGAGCTGTTTTCCCCTCACCCAGGGTTAAAAAGTGTATTCCGGGCCTTCCCGCCCGCACACCACATCCACACGCCTTCCTATGTGAGCGCGCACGTATCATACAGTGCCGCCTAGTAGCTCTATACAACCCGATCGACATGTAAAACAGCTCGGATGGGCTGGGCTGGCGCCGCGGGCGGTGCACGCATAGGGAGCCACGTGGGCCGTTACATGGAGATGGAGGTAAGGGATTTGCTCGCGGCGCGGCGCGCGCGAACCCACGCGTCTTTTATCTTTATTTCTATTTCCTGCTCTACCCGGCGCTATGGCGCGCCCCCTCCCCTTCTCTCTCGCGGGCAAAGTACGTGTCGTGTCACCCAGAGAAGCGCGTACCTGAATATCTCAAGTTGGCGCTCAATCCAAGCCCAATGCCCAATTATTTGGCCTTGAACACGCGTTTCATTCAAGCGCGTAACTGGGTGGGACGCAGTTGACAGGCAAGAGTAGTTTCTCTATGGGCAAGATTTTAAGTGGCAGATAATTCCAGAAAGGAAAAAAAAAGGTGATTTGGTTCCAACAAATACTTTTGACTGAACATTTTTAAATTCATTATTCAGCCGATATAGAAAACTGGAAAAAGGAAGAAAGAGCCATGGCGCCAAACAAACCTTGCAATCGTTCGATGAATTCGCCTGCTATAAACTGGAACCCCAGCGCGGAGGGATCATTTTAACCGGGGTTAATGTCATGACGGGACCATTCTACATTCTGCAAACTCATGCCGGCCGGGGTTATATGCTATCACATCACCCTGCCTACACCTACACCGGACAGGACAGTACAGCCGCCTCACTCACCGAGTCCATGACGCCGGCTCCGGCTCCGGCCGGGGCAAAGTGGGGCGGAGCGTGGCGTGGCGTGGCGTGGCGTGGCGGGGCGGGGCGGGGCGGGGCGGGGCGGGGCGGGGCGGGGCGGGGCCACTGAGGGATGAGGAAGGGGTGGGGGCGGGGCTGCCGTCAAAAGGCCCTCCTTGCCGACATGGTGGCGCCGCGCCGCACAGGGGGTGGGGAGGGTAGGGCCCGCCGCTTAACGGAAAGGTTAGAGAGCTGCTCGTCCGCTACCGCGTTGAGCACACACGACACGACCACGGACACGACGGCGGCGGCGACGGCCAGCAGGAGCACATGCGCGGGAGCCTCGAGAGGACGACTTCCTTGACGCCGGCGTTCAGCGGCCACGACTGGCTGCTCAGAGACGCGCCTGTCCCTGTCCCTATGCCGCACCGGGCCGCGACCTGCACTGTGCACTGCGCCGCGGCGGTTTCGGAGGTGCTAAACGACGCGACTAACCAAAGGCGCCTCCGCCTCAGCCGGGGCGGGGCGGGGCGCGGGGCGGCTCGGGGCGTCCTCACGCATCGTCGCGGCGGCGCCTATCTTGGTCGTGCTGGCGGGCGTCGACGGCGACGTACCCTGCACCTGCACGGCGGGCCCACAAGTCGCTTATCTGTCAGTTGCTGCTCAAATACACTCTAAAAGGGCCGTCTTATCTTTTTTTTTTAAATAATAATAATAATAATAATAATAGAAATAATAATAATAATAATAATAATGAAATCCTCGAGGTGAATGTCACTGCAGGCTCAAAGGTGAAAGGCAGAGGGTGCATCATCACCGTAACTTCCAGCGATATTCAATGTAGCTGTCACGGTGAAATTCGTCGGCAGCTTTTCCAAACGCGCTCAGTTCTGGCAGTTCTGGAGGAAACAGCAGTGCCGGGCCGGCGCGGCGGGCGGCGGGCTGCAGGGGTGGCAGCTCCGCGGCAGCCCCGACTGCAGCATGCGGTCGTCGTAAAAACGCAACGCCGCTCGCCTCACCACGCCACTACCCTCGGCAGTGCCGGGCCGGGCCGGGCCGCGTGCAACCACCCTCGCTCTTCCGGCCCGGGGGCCCGGGCCCGGCGGCACCACCAAACCGGGACCGTCCCTGAATTCGCGGGTTGAGGGCGAAATATTTGGAACTGATGGAAGACATGGAATTAAATGGTTATTGGTTTTAGATGGAATATTTTTGGGAGTAGATGTATAATAATTTCGGAAAAGATGGAATACTTTGAATGAAATTGACATAGAACGGTCGAACTAGTGCACCCCCTTGTCAGAGCTGACGGCGACCTCGTCCTATTTTCGAAGGATCCGTCTCTTCCAATTTCTTTTGCGCGCCGGGCCGGATGGGCCGGACGGCAGCGGCACGCCACCAACAGCAGCAGCCAGCACGGCTGCGCCGCCGCCTCACCGCCTCTCTCACGCGACAGCAGCCGGGCCGGCAGCCGGTCCCAATCAAAGTAAAAGGCTTTGGTCTGGTCCTCCTCGACTTCCCTATTCCCTATCCTTCCCGCCCTTCCTCCCTCCTCTCCCCGAGGACGCGTCTGGCGGACACCCTCCTGGCGACATCCCGGTGCGCTGCAGACACGCCCCATCGACGACGGCGACCTTGCGGTCGGGCCGAGCCGGGCGGGGCCGGACCGCGGGCGACATGTCGCGGCCGAGGACACCGCCGACATCCCCGTCATGCTCACCTTGTCCACCGGCTTGGCCGGGCAGGCGCGGCACAGGTTCCAGAAGGTGCCGATCATGGTGACGGTGCGGAGCTGACCCGCGGGTCGGACGCGGTCGAGGTCCGGACACCCGACTGCGCGTCCTCCTAGAAGAAGGGCGTGCCCGTGCCCGATGCGGGGCGGAGCCGGGTTGCCGGGCCGGGCCGCGGCGCGCTGTGTCCGCTCCGGGGCGTAACGCCCCCGGCTGGCGGCGGGCGCGGCGGGCTCGGCGGGCGCGGCGCGGGGGGTAGGGCTCTGTTCGCCCAGGACGTCCTGAGCGCCACTGGCGTCCTGGCGTCCCGCAAGCGTCGCGACTCCCAGCGAGGAGGGGAGGCAATCGTAGTGCGGGGAAGAGGGGTGCGGCGGGCGGGGGAGGCCCAGCGGCCGGCGCAGCGAGGGGGAGGTTCGCGAATCGATAAGGAGGCGCCGCGCGGGAGCCACCTCGCCCCGCCCCGCCCCGCCCCGCCCCGGCCCGCGGGTAGGGGTGTCCTCGCATGGCATACCTCCACTACCGCCCGCCCTACCCCAGGCCCAGCCCCACCCCGCCCCTACCGAGCCTGAACCAGTTCCGGACCGGTACCGCTGCTGCGGCCCGGCCCGGCCGCTGTCGTTAACTACCCCTTCAACCCCTGCTTCAACCCCTGCACCAACAAAAATACCTCCTATTTCGCTGATCATACCGGGCACCCAGATACCTCCAGACGAGTACCACGAGTACGCATTCCGTACCGGGCAAGTTGTGAGGCCCCACCACGCATGGTCGTTGCTCTAATATCCAATCTGTGGCCCTTGTGAATTTGCAATACCTCGGCCTCTGGTATACGGTGGTGAGGCAGTTTCTCGAACGCGGCCGGATGACCAGGGCGATACATCTCATTTTCTCTCCCTCTAAAACTAGATACCGGATAAAAGTTTGAAATTAGGAACAGAAGCAATGAAAATATAAAAATGTATTTTATTAGACCAGAACTATATAGCAGGGTAACTTCATAATCATTAATTATTAAAACAAAAAAATATAAACATGCTCAATCTTTAACAACAGCACAGTGGCAGAAAATAGAAACATTTGACATTCAAAAGATGATACATACAGAAGAGTTAATGTTTTTTCTTTTGTTCTTGACTAGGAAGAAGGCCTGCTTTTTCAATAACTTGCCGTGCAGCATTATTGATGAAACGGAAACGGTCTGGACCTAAATGAACTCCACCATACCATCGACTGACAACAACTAAAATGTTACGAGCGTCCATGATCTGAAATAAGAGGACAGAGTAAAATAGATACAGCAAATGAAGGTTTTTCCTCGATGTTTTAAAAATATATCAACGGACCTGCAAGAGGTGCAGCATTCTGCTTCCTGCTTGTGTTTCACCATCATCATCACAATCTTGACTAAATGATTTTGTATCTTCTCTATATATTCTAAAAGCGTACATATTATGAGTTGCGTGAGCAATTTTTTTGTTCTCCATAAGGTTAGACAAGACTTGCCTGTTAAAAAATGTAATATATTAGATCTGACGATACTTTCTTGAAAAACTTTCAATTGAAGCAGGAAACTTACTTAACTTCATTGGTTGAAGTAACAGTCGCTACATGTCCTTGAAAAGTGCTTTTCTTAAAACTTATGGGATCCCCGTGAACTATTTTTGCACCATTTAGCATGTCTTTTGACAAATGATCTGTCTTCTCATCGTGTTTGTCATTCCAACATGTGTAACTAGCAGCAAATTCTTCTTCATCCTCCAGATCCTCTACTTTGGCTGCTACCTCACACGCTTGTAGGGATACTTTATCTTGAAGCCATTCTCTGGCTTTTTCCACCCATTGAAATATAACAGTTTCTCCAATGTTGTCTCTATAAATGTAAAATAATAGTAATGACAGAGATATCAAACAGAAAGCAAAGAACTATTAAATTCTCAACACAAATCGGGAAAAAATATCTTACAAATACATATCTTGCAGGATATTGGTAATTTCTGTCATGTCTGCTCTAGAGAGAGATGGTGCAAATATTTGGAATAGCGGTGGGCCTTGTCCTGGGTATTCATCGGTGAGAGTAACAAACAATTCTAATGTTAAATTTTCTTCAGAAAGGGTTATACTCCATGAACCACCACCGTCATCTTCTTTCCAATCTTCTCCATAAATTGATTTCAATACTTCCTGCTCTTCAACCTAAGATCACATCCAACAGAAAAATTGAATTAGTAACATAATACAACAGAGAGATGGAAAACAAGTTAGGTTATTGTGATCTTATTAAATTCTCAATTTCGATGGTTTTAGTGCAATGACACTCGACGAGAAAATGTAAATGAGTTAGAAAATAATACGCCGTTGGTTACCTGCCGACTTATGTTGTCAATATGTGTGTCATTTTCCATTGCGACGATTTAAAAGTGCACAGGGTGCACAGTCTGCAAACTTCCGCAACGTTTCCAAAGATAACAAACAACAACAATGGCTGCAAATAAGTCTTGCTGTAGTCCTGCCCAGAGCTTGCGATCTGCGAATACTTAGTAAATCGAATCGAGTGTGGGGAACAGAAGAAGAAGATTGAAATAGCCAACACAGACATGGTTTGAAAAACACATATTTAAGTTGAGTTAAAATAGTTTATTTTGTGTACTTTCAAAGGTATTGTACCTAAAATTCTGATTTTACTCGCCGCGATTCATGCGAAGACTGTGTATAGTGTTCTCTTTCGAAATGTGATGGAAACTACTTGCATGGGACTACTTCAGTGTGTTGGTAGTGAGTTCTAGTTTGAAAGTCGCAACGGTTTCGAAGAGAAAGCATTTGACTGTGACTTGGAAATCTTTAATTTAATTTGCTCGGTGACAGATGTAGAGGGAATCATCAAGAATGGCGGAGTTTAATGATACTTCTATGCTGTTTCTGGATGAGACGTAAGTAATCGTTTTCTGGTGTGAATTTTAAATGCCAACAGTCAAAACGAAGTTGATGACACTAGGCTAGAGACTAGCTTGGGGCTTGTTTATTTACTTTTTTACTGTGAGCAATGAAATCTTGCTGATTAGCTTCATTTTCAGTCGAATCCTTTCAATTATGCGAAATCTCACCACTGTCATTTCACCCTTTGCGCATTTGAGGTTTGAATGTGTGTGATTTAATTGTGAATGCTGCTGGAAGTTTGAGGACACTTTTATTTTAGAACTCAAATCCTTCAGCTTCCTCCATTATGTGCTAGGAAATTATTACTTCTTGGAATTAGTTCTTGAGGGACTGTTACCATTCAATCAAGACGTAACTTGTTAATTTACAATTTTTGTCAAGTGGTTTGATTCATTTAACTACACATGATTTATGGCATCAAATTTGGCATGTGTAGGTATTTGGAAAAACATATGTAATCATTGCCTGGAATGTTGTTTGCACTTTTGACCTTGCCCTTAACATGGCTGAGGTAATGTGAAGCCCTATGTATGAGACCGGTGTCCTGTCGCTGCCTGCCATCAAGTTCCTCCCTCCACCCCCTGCCTGCTAATGTTAGATTCTTCACCGACTTTTAAGTTAGAGAAGTTGTGGAGTAATTTTAGACTGTTACTGTTTTACCTATCATATTATTACTCATCACTGTCTGATCTATTTAGGGATCACAGAAAGGAAAAGTTTTTATTTATTTCTGATGCGGAGTGATGTTATGGGTCTTGTTCTGGTTATCGTCTTTGGTGCTCCTATGCCTGTCCTCAGCACGGTAACTGAAATGATACATGGTATTTCCAATATCATTTTAAGAGGAGTATTTCGAGGGAAAAGCTGTTGGTTTGTTTCTGAAATACTGTATGCGTTTGGATCAAAGACTAGACTGTGCTTAAATAAGTAATCTCGGTGGGGTGGCTGTGGCTAAGGGTATTGGAGGAGGGGGAGGAATTCGAGTAGTGCGCGCGTGACATTCAACCATGAAGACGTGGTGCAGTTTGGGGTTGCTGACTCACCCTGACCCCACTTTTCCCACTCCTCTTAACTCCTTTCGCCTTGCTACGTCACCACTTTACTGCGAACAAAATTTTACGCGAGATTTACCGGGAGGCACCTTTCGCCACCCTGTGTGCCCTTTCACTCAACTCTTCTTGCCATGACAGAGACTTTCGCCCCCCACCCCCCGCCCCCCGCCCCCTCCAACCTCGACGCCCTTTGCTTTTGCTACCCTGCCTGCCATGCCCACCCCCTGACTACTATTCCCAGCCCCAGCCGAGCAGGACCCGAGAGGGGGTGGTACCGGGGGCGGGGCGGGGCGGGGCGGGGGCTCTTAGTGCGCAGCCGCCGCCCCTCCCCTCCCCCGCCGGTCGGAAGGGCGGAAGAGGGGCGGGAGGGAAGGGGACTGGCAGACCGCCACAGCTGGCCGCCCCGCCCCGCCCCGCCCCGCCCCGCCCCGCCCCGCCCCGCCCGTACCGCAGCCTCACTGCGCCCCACGCCAGCCCAGCCCAGCCGGCCCAGCCCCAGCGCGTCGCCGCGCTGCTGCGTCGCGTCTCTGAGTTGGAGCTCAAGGTCCTCCCAGTTCAGTTCAGTTGGCCGCCCGCCGCGCCGAGGGGAGGACGCCGGGACCCCGTCAGCGCGCGCGCGCACACGTGTGTGTGTTTGTGTGTGTGTGTGTTTGGGCCGCGAGCAGGCCGGGAAGGTCATATCCATTTCCCCGTGGTGCTCGCGCTGCGCACGCGTCGTCGGCGACCCCGTGACCCCCGCCCCGGGCCCCGGGCCAGGAGACGACGACGGCGACCTGGAGATGGTGCGGCCAGGCGTCCGGAAAAAGGGCCCCGTCCGCGTGTGATGCGCGGCGCGGAGCGGCAGTGATTCAGTGTAGTGACACAGTGTAGTGACACAGTGCAGTGCGAGTGGGGACCCGAGGCGAGCAGCCCGCTGGATTTCTGTCGGATTTGGATTTAAATCATGTCTGCATTTCGTCTGAGCTCGGCCGGGGCCGGGGGGAGTTCCTCCCCCTCCCCCGACTCGCCGGAGCAGACTCCCTTCTGGTGAGTGCTCTGTTGTGCGCTGGTCCCATGTGTGCGGGCGGGTGGCTCAGGTCAGAGGAACATGTGGTGCCCACCTCGCTGGGGTTACTACCCTCGACGGCAAACTTACGAAAACGAGTTAGAAACGGCGTCGTGTGAATCATGGGTATTGCGCGGAAGAAAAGGAGAGGAAATGTCGTCTGCTTTCCGGACCGTCGCAAAGCCCCGGCTCACCAAAAGGGTTCGTTCAAAGTCAGTCTTCCCAAGAGGAAAGGGCAGCCCTCATTAGTCGAGACTTTGTTATGACACGGGGGCAGGCTATATCCTTCTCCTTTTACGCATTTTTTCGCGATTGCAGAAACTGCGATCTCGCACCATCATGTGAGTCTTATGGCAAAAGTCCCGCTGCTCTCGGGTCAGCACAGGATGCTGCACCCTGCACCTCAGGGGTCCACGTGTCTTGCTGGGTCGGGGTGTGCTTACTTAGCACGTGCGGTGTACCCCACCCTGCCCAACCCCCTCCCCCTCCTCCCCCACCCCTCCCCCCACCGGCGCGGTGTCAGCGCTGTGCTGCAGATGCCGAGGGTTGGGGTTGGCTCAGGCTCTCACCAACACGTAACCCCCACCCCCACCCCCACCCCCCCCACATCCCCTCGCCGGTGGGGTCGGTCGTCGAAGATGTGGGCGGAAGAAAGGGCACTCAAGAAAAAGGTAGATTGAAGCAAGAATTTCTCACAAAACAAAAGAAAAATATCTTGAGTCCAATTTTTTTCCCCCCTGCCGAGTGAGCACCATATCCTCACTCTCCCCGCCGCGCGCCCACATGTCAATTTATGACAAGCCGCGGCCTGGCCTGGCCGCTGTACGCAGTCGGGCAGTGTGGTCGCGGGGGGGGGGGGGGTGCACGGGGTGGCGTTTCTCGGCTCTACGCCAGCAGGGCTATGCCCCTCTCCCTCGCCCCGTCCTCTCATTCTGAGGGGTTCAATTGCCTCTCTCCTGACTTCACTCTCTCTCTCTACTTCTCTCTCTCTCCCCCTCTCTCTCTCTCTCTCTCTCTCTCTCTCTCTCTCTCTCTCTCTCTCTCTCTCTCTCTCTCTCTCTCTCTCTCTCTCTCTCTCTCTCTCTCTCTCTCTCTCTCTCTCTCTCACTCACATTGGACTGAGACGAATCGCCGAGCATTTGCCGCCTGCGCGTATCTTCACGGAGAGCGCGGACTTGTTTTGAATCGCGAAATTGGGTGGGCGACGCCGAGGCCGACGCCGACGTCGGAGTCGGGTATGAGCCTGCCTGGCGGGGCGATGAGAAATATCGGAGTGGAGTGAGGGTGGGTCAGTGCTGTCCGCTCAAAGTGGCGAGCGTTGTTCTTGCAAAGTGGTTTTAAACTATCGCCCCGCCCCGCCCCGCCCCGCCCTATACCGCGGAATTCGGGTCAGAAGCGCGCGTCGGGTCCGTATGTTTGCTGCGGTGCTGGCGCGGCGTGGTTTCATCTGATGTCCGTGTGACGTCTTGACACGTCTCTGGCGTCGTTTTTATCGATATTGATTCATGGCCGGTTCAAGAGAACGTCGCTCATACAGCTCTCGCGCGCGAGGAATTGCGACAACTTTCGTCTGGACGCTGACCATGTCTGACACCGACCAGTGCCATACTCGGAAATGAAGCTCATTGAGCCCGGGCGTCAAGGAGCCCTCCTCCTCCTCCTTCACTGAAAATCTACGAGTCATAATTCTCGCCCCCATATACGAGTGAGAATTTGAGGGCAATTTTATTACTCTCTGGAGAGTAAGAATTTTTTTCCTCGCTCTTTTTGAGAAAGAATTTTGAGACCTTGCCCTAATAAAGTGAGAATTCGTGCTCAAATAAAGTGAGGTTAAATAATCCTTACTCAAATAGAGCGAGGTTAAAAAATATCTCGCTCGAAAAGAGTGAGTTTAAAAATTCTCACTCCAATTTAGTATGGAAAAGTGTCCTCTCTCATTTCGGGTGAGAAATTGGATTCCAGGGTTTGCAGTGTTATTATTATTGTTTTTTTTTTTAATATCTTTAATTGTCTTCAAGTCGTCGTCACTTCACTTAAGTTTATGAAAAATCCTGGAAACCACCAAGGAGGGTTTATAAACCAAGAGCACCTTACTCAATAATCCATGTAATATGCGTGAATATTATGAGCGTCTTTCTCTGGATAAGTTATTTGAAAGTTTTCCCACACCTGATGCGGGAACGGTGCTCCATTATCGCCCATGGATGCATTGTTGTAAATGCCTTCTGCCTATGCCGAACTAAATCTGCTCGGTGTTGGGAGATGTTCTCTGCCGAGGTATCGTACAGGCAGAGCCAGTCGAGGGGGCCTCAACTCCTGAAATCATGTGTACACAATCGCTGATATGTTCGAAGTCATTGCCAAAAAAAGGGGGATCTATTGCCGAAAAAAATTGATTTGAGTGCGTATTTTGGGCTCATAAAGCTCAAAATAAGCTTGTATTTATTTTACGATTTATTTCTTTCAATTATAAGAGGTGTAATCATGTGAAATCTTGAAATCATTGTACAAATTTTGGGTGAGTTGAGGCCCCCTCGGAGCCAGTCGGTACAGGAGGGGTGGAGGGTGGACGAAGCAAACCGAATCGCCGAGCCGGCTCGGAGGTAGATATCGGGTGACCTCTTGCACCCGGCCGGGCCGGGGCCGGGCCAGCTGCGCCTGGGCTGCGTCCGTTCTTGTGTCTGTCTGTCTTTGTGTGTATTTGTTTGTTTGTTTGTTGCTCTGTTTCGTCTATCTGCCCGTCCTGAAGCGATGCGTCTCCGAAGGCGGGAGCGCGTCGCGATCGGTTTTTACTCTTTTGCGCCTCACACTCATTGTGTTTTTCGGTGGGTGTTACGGGAAAGTTTTCCTACAAGAAATGGCGTTTAGTTAAAATATTAAATTGTGAAAATACAAAATTGTAATACTTTGATATTGACTTGTGTATGAAAAATGTTGTAATAAGTTAACGAAGATTTTTTTTATGTAGTGCTCCGTCACTCTTTCCTGCGCGTGTCTGTCTATACGCCACCGCACGGCCGTGCTGATGTTGACTCACGGGTAAGGCGGGGCGGGGCGAGGCGCGGCGGGCGCGGTTACTGCCCCGCCGAGTCACTGATAAGGACTGTAGGCGGGGCAAGCTACTTTGCAGCGGAGGGCTCTCGGGTCTTACTCGTCGAACTGAGCTGAGCGCACACAGAAGCCCGCCATCTGTATCAGCACAGGGCCTCGGGCGGGGCGGGGTGGGGGCCTCCCTCGGGGTAGGGGTCCGTAACTTAACATACCTTTTAACATAACAAATATTAGCGCGTAACAAAGAATAATGTTATTATTTAAAAGCTGTTAAGTAAATTAACAAATAAAAAAAAAATGTTAAAGTTGACTAAATGAACACGGCAGGCAGTCTATCTAACGCGCACACCAAATTTTAGGGCCCCTAACATTTAATATTAAAATTTAACAGTAACTAATACTTGAAACCTTAAACAAGGAGGCTGATAGCTGAAAATGAAATTGTTATGACCAAGGGGTGGCCAACTCATGTATTTCTGTGTACACTTGCCTTGTATTTCTTGTATTTTTAATGTATTTTTCGGTATTTTTCTCGTATTTTTGTTGAGTATTTCTATGTATTTCTGTGTATTGTAGAGTATTTCCTTGTATTTTAAGTGTATTTCTAGAAATACACATGTATTTCTGTGTACACGTTTTTTTCGAGTTGGCCGCCCCTCGGTTATGACTTTGTTCTGTGAAAAAAAATCATTACATTTTCATTACATTGTAATGAAGCAATTTTCGCCAAATTTCAATTAACATAGTCATTTGCATAACGTCATGAAATTTCAAATTAACAGTTTTAATTTTTATGTCAGCTTTTATCTCTAATTTTTGATAAGTTACCGACCTCTGCCGCGCCCCGGGGGCCGGGCTTCTCGCAATCACCATCCATGGCGGACTCGTATTTCGCTTGCTTCGGCACTTCACTTCACTTGAGGCCGCTGGGCGCGGCGCGTCGCGGACCCCGCGGGGGCGATCCCCTCCCCCCCCCCTCCCCCTCGCCCCCTCCCTCCTGTCGCCCGCGGTGCCCCTTGCTTCCCACACACACCCGGGGCGGGACGAAGTGGGGCGCGGGGCAGGGCAAGCAGCATCAGCAGCTGCCAGATTTGCAACAAGGCAACTTGATTTTGCCGAGGCTGAAAAAAAAAAAAAGAAAGGAAAAAATGCCGATCATCCTCTTTTCTGTGTGTCTCTCTGTCTCTCTCTTCTCTTCTCTATTTGCGTGCGAGGCTGCTCTCCTGCTGGTGGGTCCTTCGCGTGTCTGTGCACAGCGTGGGCGTTCCGGCCCGGACCGGAACAGCACGGCTGTTCTGTGCGTCTCTTATTTATTGTACCTACCTGGCTGTCGAATAAGATGCACTCGCTGCCTCCTCGTATGGGGCGGGGCGGGGCGGGGCGGGCATGCTCACAGCCCCGCCGCCGCGCCCCGCCCCAGCGGAACCGCGCTTCAATGGCCCACGGTCTTTTATTCCTCCCCGCGTGTCTTTATTAGGCGATATCGGAGCGGATGTCCCGCCCCGCCCCGCCCCGCCCCCCCGCCCCGCCCTCCTGTGACCTAACTTGTACTCGCGCGTCGCCCACGACGGCGCGGCGGTCACGTCGCTGCTGCAGCTGCAGCCAGCTGCACTACAAGGTGACCGCCGGGGCGGGGCGAGGCGGGGCGTTCTCGTTTGGGTCGCGAGGTGTCCCCACCCGTCCCCACCCCACCCCACCCCACCCCGGCGCACCTGCGCGCTGCCGCTGAGACAATGAGTGGTCACGCGGGGACTCGGACAGGACAACGCCCCTCTTCGTAGCCTTTTCCTCCTTTTTCTTCCTTCTCTTCTTTTCCTCCTCCTCCTCCTCATTCTCCTCCACCCCTTCGACCCCACCCGCCACCCGTCCACAAATGTCTTGAGGTCACAGTGACAGCGGCCAGCAAACACTCTGCAGCGCACATTATCCATCATCGACACTAAAAAAAACAAACTTCCAGTGTGCCAGCTCCCCGCCCCCGCCCCGCCCCGCCCCGGCGCCACGCGCCCACGACGGGACGCCTCGCCGCCTCGCCGTGCCCACTCCCATACATCTGCATACGAAAATGCCCCGTGAGCTATTTTTTCCAGTACGGAGTTTAAATTGAAAAGAGTGCAGATTTCTTTCCGACCTTTTAAAAAGAAATAACAAAGTTTTAAACTCTACCTTTAATCAGCGGCTCCTACAAGTCTTAAAAAACGACAACATGAAAACCTGGAAAATAATTTTTAAAAAGTAGCCATGGAACGTCAAGGAAGGTCGTGGAAATTGCTGGGACTTCCATGGAAAAATTCGAGTGATGGGGACTCTTTGTAGGAGATATTTCAGATGTAACGTTATATTTTGAAATTTGTTCTTAAACATTTTTCTACATTTTTTATTATGTTTTTATTTTAAAAAATGTATTTTTGCTATTGAAATTTTAACAATTCAATCTGGAAAGTCATGGAAAGTGCCGCGGGAGCCCGCATGTGGGAACCCTGTTTTAATTTGTCACTATTTCGTTTTGCGCGTCTGGGATTTTGCTGTTCATCGGGATTATCGCGAATGACCTGCCGCAGGCCTGAACAAATGTTTCACAACTCGGAAGGGGAGGCGGGGTGGCGGCTGAATAAACCGACTAGCGTTGCCCATAGCCGCGGGCGAGCGGGCAGACAGTGCAGGATGTGTTAGTTAAGCGCCTATGGGGCTGCCTTGCCTGGCCTGGCCACGGCTGAGCTGGGCCCCTGTGACCCGGCTCAGACAGACCCTCATTGACTCTTGCATAGCTGACCTCATGCGTAGTCATTCCACATCGCAAAAATGAATGGCCGTCAGGCCGCACCCAGAGAATCAGTTAGTTGATTCGACAAAATCAGGGTCATATGGAACACAATGTAGTTTCAGAAACCGATTAATATTTATTACCCTCGTTTTTAACTAAACAACGAAATAATGTTGAACAGTTCAAAATTGATCAACTTAGTCCAATTATTATTTGATCAAATTAGTTCAAATATAGCTCATAAAGTGAAAATTTGTTTGATTTTGAGTTGGGTCGCCTGAACTAAAAGGCTCTCTGTGTGTAGATGGTGCCATGAGTGTAGCTGGTCACGGTCACCCATGTACGGGAGAAACGCTTCATAGCGAGACAAAAATAATAACTAATAATACATAAAAAGTATATTTGCATTTACCATGTATATAGACATTCCCTTGCAACTGTCTCTTCCCGAAAGGTAAAAGCCACGGTATAAGTTTGCCGTTTTGATGAAAATTATGTCCCAATTAATGTTCCCCAGACGTTTTACACCAAGCAACGCGAAATTTTAGAAAATTTTGGCGTTTGAATGATATCTTTGAAACTTGCCATGCTTTCTTGTAATTTTCTTTTCTTTTTCGCACTGTCAGGCTGGAGCATTAGTCTCTCCCCCCCCCCTCCCCCCCACTATCATAAAAGCAGAGGAGAAATTTTCCATGAGAAATGCCACAAGTTTGGATATCAATAAATTGTAAAATTTAATCATTACATAATCGTTATGAAATTTGCTATCAACTTATTATTCTTTAACGAACACCATTTGGATTTCGTAAGTATACGATACTGGTCGTAAATTTTCTTCGCCATTTTGATTTAATCAAAAATTACGAAAAATGTCGAAAATTAACGAGTACTTTTGCCAGTGTGCCCGGGCTGTGCTGAGCTGTTGGCAGCACTGGCAGACAAGTGACGAGTGTCACACGTGCGCGCGGTACAAAGGCAGAAAGAGAGAGAAAAGGGGGGGGGGAGGGGCGGTGCATCCGGCATTATTAAACACACGGGGAAGAGGATGTCTTGTGTTTCTTGTTTGGTACTGTATTGTGTTATATATAGAGAGAGAGGGTGGCGGCGGGACAGCTTGTATCAGTTTTGGCAGTGTAGTGCACCCGCACGTGGCGGTCACAGTGCGAGTGGACAAGAGCGATAGCGGACGCTGTTATTGTTGAATCGAGCTGTACACTTTGTATTCTATTTCTGCGTGTGTTTCCTCAAAGAGAGGAGGAGAAACTGTGACCTGTTGATTCTAGTCATGCACAGTACTTCACGAAATAAAACTTAAATGAGCATGATACAATACGTACATATTGTATCCAGTTCCACACTTCTTGCACTTCGTGGAATCGTATTATTATTTATTTTTTTTTAAATCAGTCTACTTTGGGGGTGGAAGGGCCCTAGCCACCGGCATCCACAGATGGCTCGCTCGCAGCTGGTCCAAGTTTTTGCTGCACTTCCTGTCCCATTGCATCCCCGCGCCGTCTGCAGGCCAGGCAGCTGGGTGCAACGTGACCCCAGCCAACAGGCTGCGCCCCCGCCACGCTACGCCACCCTGCTGCACCGTGGAAAATATCTTAGGAAACTGATTTTTTTAAAAATTAAAATTTTTAACATTAACTTTACGTTGTAAATTTGCGATGGCAGGGTGGCCACAAGTCTGGGAAGTTAGTACGCTTGTTAACGGACACCACCTTGCATATTTTAGTAGAGAAAAACCGACCATGGGGGCTTGTAGTACATACCCCTAGGTCACATTTCAGAAGTGGTGCCCACCTCGACCCCGTGTCAGGGACCCGTAATTGCGGATTGCCTACCCAATAGGGGCAAATGTCTAGAAATGCGTATTAAACGTTCTTCCGGCCACTACTTTGGCTCCAGATTGATCAAAATGGATGCGGACGGTTGAACAACGATCAATTGTATGTTTAAAAAGCACTTAAACACCGGTTGCCTACTTTTAAGGGGTAAATTGAGCTCATATTTATAAAATTTTCGTTTTAAAAACGATACTTTACCTACGTGCTTAAACGCCGACGCCAATGAGATTTTTCATAAAATCTCGTGAAAAAACAGACTTTTATCCCTAGTGCGTCACACATGCACTTTGCCACGCGCAATCCTCCTCTCCTAGAAGCTAGCGAAGTGCCTAATCGTCTACAAAACACCGCATATTTGTGATAATTTCATCGAAAATTGTGGTGGAGTGCAACAGTTGACATTTCTAGCATAGGTGCGCACCGCGCCCACCTTGGCACGTCTGATCCTTTTCTCCTAGAAGCTATTGAAGTGCCTGATCGTCTACAAAACTCCGTATATTTGTGTAAGTAACTTTTATCAGAACAAACAACGTATTAAGGGGAAACGTCCGGAAGTCCCATCTCCGGAAGGTCTGCATAATTTTTTTTTCAAATAAATCTAATGATGCATTTAAATATAATAAAATATTCTAAATTATTCCAATATATTAAAAATATAATCTTAGCGCGCCAACCGATTTCTCATACCGTCTCTGACACGGCATTCGTGAATCCCGCCGTTCCAGCGCGATATTCGAAAACCGAGATGGGCAACCAAGCATACCAAACACGACCAAACATGTGTGGAAGTTTACTTTTAAAAAAATGAAATAAAATTATTGTTGCTATCCTATTAACCGTCTCAACAATGATCATTTTGTCGTTCTATTGCTTCTCTTCGTCCAGGTGAGAGCACTCCTTATAAAAATAAAAAGTCGCAAAAAGTGCTTGTTGGTACCCTTGATAGATAGGCTACAATGAGCTAGCTGTAATTTTTTTCCTCATTTGATGCCAAGGAAACAAATGCTACAAAAAAATTATTGTTGGTAGACTTGATAGAAAGCTACAATGAGTTGGCTGGTTGATTATTTTTCCATTTCGTACTTTGGAGACAGATGCTTTTTTTTTTCTATATTCTTTCAGGACTCGCTGAACGAACCCCTCATCGTGGAGCTCTTCATCAGAGTAACAAAGTACGTCTATCGCGCTTAGCACGACTTAGCTCTCTCAGTTTATCAAATCAATAAACAATTGCATTAAATCTCGTTCTCTTTACGACCTGCACTCCCACAAAAATAAATTGATGTCGTGTTCACTGGTTGATGTGGACAACTGAACTGTCCTCATTCGCTACGATTCTATGCTATGATTTTAAAAGTGTTCAGAACCAGTCGTAAGTATTCTGTTTTTTGGAAGAACCGACATCTAAAAGCTCAAATTTTTAGTTCGTTTTCCTTCCCCTCTCTCCCTTTTCTACATTTGATGGCTATTCTCATCCATACTAAGCATTTGTCCATATCATCCTGTGAACACATCAGTCTATCTTTGGAGAGTGCAGGTCCTGAGACAGGGGTATGGTTTTAGATCCGATTGAAAAGGGGGTGGGGGCAAAGCAATGCAGGTTGCCTACTTACACTGCAAACCGAAGTGTGTACTTAGTACACACATATTTGTGTGTACTTGCAAGCACTATGCCAAATACACGACAAATAATTGTGTACAATGGCAAGTACACCTATAAGTGGGTGCTTGCAAGTACACACAAATATGAGTGTACTAGGTACACACTTCGGTTTGCAGTGTACAGGGGTGTTGTCGGGCAATTTGCCTACTCTCCAGGAGGCTATCTAGAGACCGATGGAGGGGGAAGGGGGCATACCCCGGTGCCCACCCCCTCCCCTAAAACCGTTCTGAAGAAAGATGAGATTTAGTGGAATTGTTTATTGATTTGATAAACTGAGAAATCTGAGTCGTACTAAGCAGGGAGACGTAATTTGTTACTCTAATTTGTTACTGGCTAAGATAATATTTTTAATATATTGGAATTATTTAGAATATTTTATTATATTTCAATGCCTCATTAGATTTATTCGAAAAAATAATAAAATATTCAGGGGGGGGGGCCTCCAGGAGGGGGGACATCCAGATGTTTCCCCTTAATATATTTGTTCTGATAAAAGTTACTTACACAAATATACGGAGTTTTGTAGACGATCAGGCACTTCAATAGCTTCTAGGAGAAAAGGATCAGACGTGCCAAGGTGGGCGCGGTGCGCACCTATGCTAGAAATGTCAACTGTTGCACTCCACCACAATTTTCGATGAAATTATCACAAATATGCGGTGTTTTGTAGACGATTAGGCACTTCGCTAGCTTCTAGGAGAGGAGGATTGCGCGTGGCAAAGTGCATGTGTGACGCACTAGGGATGAAAGTCTGTTTTTTCACGAGATTTTATGAAAAATCTCATCCTGGGAAAAAATTATATCTGAGCCAGAGCTGTGGAAAGTCAACCGCAGCGCAGAAAAAGCTGCACTTACATGCGACTAGCTAACATTTGCTGATTCAGCTATATTCGGTGTTTCTCGGTTCTGATTAATGCTGAGCTGGGGACAGCTGTTATCTAACCGTATACTGAGGAATTTTTCGACATGATCTCAGTATGCATCAGCTTCATTAGATGGATGCCGAGAATAAGTGACAACAGCTGATACAGCGCGGAGTCCAAAATACAGACAAATTCAGAGAGTGACAGTATGCTGATTTTCACTGAACAGATAGCTCGTTTTCGGTAGGCAAGTGAGTAAAACTGAGGAAACCGCACGACACCGCACGTCTCAATCGTCAGATTTAAACAGTTAAAACTGGTCTCACCTCAACAACTGCGCATAGCTGACCTATACCCGAGCTTCTCCAGTCAGCTGTTATCAGTAGTACAGGCCTGCTGAGGAGAGCTGCGGGAAACTGTGCATTCCCCTGCTCCTACATTTCAGGTTCAATCAGTTTGCCCTCAGGTGCTTCATAGTAAATGCATTGACCTGACTGGCGACCAACTTCTGTAACTCAGCTTATGTCAGATTTTCGACTGACTGAGAATATCTGCGTGTGGCTGAGTGCGTTGCACGTCAGCTTCACACAGCAAAGAACGGTTTCACCTCAGTAACTAGTTCAGCTTCTTTCAGCATTTACACTTTGCTGAGTGGAGGTGAGAGTGACGGAATTTTCCACCCTCAGTTTACGGACAGCTTGGTGTGGTCCCCAGCTCAGTGCAGTTCGGCTTACACGCAGGTAACTTAAGTCTTCGTGCCAGCAATATTTCTGTATTCTGCAGTTGCAGGGCAGGTATGCGATCAGCTCTACAACAGCTAACCTCCGGTCCGGCTCAGATAGAATTTTCTCTCGGGATTGGCGTCAGCGTTTAAGCACGTAGGTAAAGCATCGTTTTTAAAACGAAAATTTTATAAATATGAGCTCAATATACCCCTTAAAAGTAGGCAACCGGTGTTTAAGTGCTTTTAAAACATACAATTGATCGTTGTTCAACCGTCCGCATCCATTTTGATCAATCTGGAGCCAAAGTAGTGGCCGGAAGAACGTTTAATACGCATTTCTAGACATTTGCCCCTATTGGATAGGCAATCCGCAATTACGGGTCCCTGACACGGGGTCGAGGTGGGCACCACTTCTGAAATGTGACCTAGGGGTATGTACTACAAGCCCCCATGGTCGGTTTTTCTCTACTAAAAAATGCAAGGTTGGTCCTAAATGTGACCGTTAACAAGCGTACTAAGTCAGGGAAGTTAGGGAAATGTAAGAGGGGAAAAGAAATTGGTCAGGGAAGGGAAATGTCAGGGAAAAATGCTCAATGTCAGGGAAATTTTTTAAATCGACTGCATTTGCCAATAATTCTTACAACGCAGATTTTTCATTATTTTTTTTTTTTTTTGGACAGGTTTCTACCCTTAAATTCTTGCGTTCATGTCACGGAAAAATACAATTTTGTCAGGGAAAAGTGAGGGAATTTGAATTTCCAGATTTTGTGGCCACCCTGGATGAGTTTCACAACTTATGTGACAGCATCTGCGCCTGCCTACATTGTTAAACCAACTGTGCAACTGTTCAACACTTTTAAATGTCCAACTCAACAGCTGTGCAATTGCAATGGTTCAACTTAATAATGGCTGTGCACTTGTAAGTGTTCAACACTTTATAGAAGTTCATTTGCAAGTATTCAACTACGCAACACAACACTTACTTTATCGTTAAACACTTTCAAGTGTATAACCGTAGAGTTGAGCACTTATTGCAAGTGTAAAACTAGCGAGTTGGACATTTGCCATTGCTCAACTTCTGGTTGAACAATTGTACATGTTATGTTAAACTGGAAGTTGCACTCTTACAGGTTTTTAGCACACTTGGTTTCACAGTGTACTAGGCAGCATGCGCGCGCTTTTGCTAAGGTGTTGCCTAGTGGACAGGCCTTACCGCACTGTGTTTGGGTTGGGCTACTTATCGCCTACTTCTGTGGCCGCTCTGACATTTGCTGTTACACTCGCGCTCCGCCCTACCCTCAAGTCTTTATAGGTGACCAGGGCAGACCTACGTGTTTGTTTAGGCTGCATCCGGCCCTGCCCTGCTCTGCCCCACTGGCGCGAGTCGGGATCCGAGAGGGGGATCTCTCGTACAATGATTTTGCTAACTTTGATTTTATTTTATTTTTTTCGCTTTGAATTTTCAAGGAAAATTTCTGTCTCTTTTTGATAAATTTTGATCTCTTCCCGGGCCCCTCTTTTAGACTTTTTTCATTTTTTTCCCAATGTGTTGCTCATTTCTTCTTGATGTTTCGGATTTATCTCCTTCTATTTGATTTTGTTATTATTATTTCCTTAAATTTTTAAAATGTATTTTTTTAAAATTATTTTTGAGGGGCCGTGCAATGATTTTTCGAAGTGACTCCTCCCTCGTCGGGATCTTCGTCGTTTGTCGCTCTCGGGTTCGAGCCCCGCGCACCGCCGCCCCGAGCGCCACCGCGAATAATCGTGTTTTCTTTTTCGTTTGACGTTTTCGTTTATGGCATTTTTATGGTTGGTATATATCTCGCGGCTCCATGCGGGAGGCCCGGCCCGCAGTGCTCCCCGCCCACGCCGACAACACCCTGAAGAGCCACGCGGGAGAAGAGAGGCTTAATGAGCGGCCGCCACGCCCCGCCACGCCGCGAAGGGCCGACGGAAATAGGCGCGGTGGTCCGTGCGGGGCGGGGACCCGCGCCAGCGCGTGGCGGCACACTGCGCCTCTCTAGAGTCTAGATCTCTAGTGAGCTTTCCGACCCGCCGGCGCCCAGGACCCGCGCCAGCGCGTGGCGGCACAGTGCGCCTCTCTAGAGTCTAGATCTCTAGTGAGCTTGCCGACCCGCCGGCGCCCAGGACCCGCGGCGCAGCGTGGCGGCACACTGCGCCTCTCTAGAGTCTAGATCTCTAGTGAGCTTTCCCACCCACCGGCGCCCAGGACCCGCGGTGCAGCACCGTGGCTGCAGCAGTGTGCCTCTCTAGATCTCTAGAGTGCCCTCCGACCCGCTGGTGCTCCTCCCCGTGGGCGCCCAGGACGCCGCCCAGGACGCGGTCCCCTTCCCCACCAGCTCCTCTCTCCTGTCTACTAAACTGTCTCAGTCATCTCACGACCGCGCTCTCCCCTCTCTCTCTCTCTGTTTCTCTCCTGGGTGTCCTACGTGCCGAAGGGAATGAATCCTCTATAAATACGGTACGGCGTGCCAGGAGGAGGCGTCTTGTGATGCCTGTGAGGGGAGGAGGGGGGTCCTTTCCCCGTTCTTCTTCTTCTTCTTGTGGTTGTTGGTGTTGGTGTCCTCCGCGGACCGTGGGGTGCACCCGCCCCGGGGCAGGACTAATTGCGTACCTCAGCATTCGTGAGTCACCCAGCCGTCGCGCTCGAGCGGGCTCTCCTCTAGGGTGCCTCATGAGTGGATTAAGGGTGCCATATAAAGGTGCCGTAGGGTGGCATAGTGGTATCCGAGGGGGCGACGGATTTGGGAATCATGTGTACACAAGCCTGGAAATCACCCTCATAAATTAAGGGAAATCAATGAAAACCACTACAACAAAGCAGGAAACACCTGGGACCTCCGAGTACTTGAGCTCCGCGCTGCGCTATTAGCTATTTTTTTGGCCTTATGTACAAAAAATCCAGACCCCTGTGGGCAAAATTTTGAGTCGAAAAAGCCCCCAAAATACCCTTGAATTTTAATGATTTTTGCCCGAGAAAACCGGGAAAAACACTTGAATTTTATATTGGATCGCTGCTCGACAACCCAGTGCTATGAGGTCCCGCCCGCGCCGCCGCACCGCCGCAGTTTTGTTTTCTCTCTACACCTTTTGCCCGTTTTTGTGTGGAGCAATGATGCCCGATGCACCCGTAGGGCGGGTAGGGGTCGGGAGCGAGCGGGGGCGTGGAGGGCGACTTGAGTGATAGCAGGGAGTGATAGGACCGCCCGGCCCGGCCGGGCTCCTCCTCTCCCCAACGCGACTGTTTGCTGTTCTCGTAGCAGAGCTGCTAGTCCGTTCTGGACGGTCATCCGTAAATGATTTTAAATCATAGTAATTTTAGTCTCGGCACACTGATAAATCCTTATTGCGAAGAAAATTGTTCGTAAGCGTTCGTAAGCTGCGAAGCATTCGCCTGCTCTGTATTACGAAGCATTTTCTTCGTATAGTGTGCAAACAAATTTCTTCGTAAGGCAGGGCTTGCGAAGAAAATACTTCGTATTGCAAAACATTACGAAGCAGCCAAATTCTTCGCAACATTACGAAAATTTACTTCGTAAGGATTTTACAGCGTAGTGTGTGCCTGGCTTATCGTAGATTGCGTAGGATGTCTTAGAATCTGATGAGTTTTCCTCAAATCAAGGGAGCTCCTCAAAGTTTAGAGAAAATAAACACCCAAATGTTGTGATTCCGTGAGCACATTCATACCACCTTGCCCCTGTCACTAGTACTGTTTCTTCAATGGCAATGAAAGTACTACCATTTGTGGTAAGAAAGGGCTCGCAATGGCAATAAGACAAAAGTAAGTCCTTTCCAGCGGTAATGAATCGGTCATTGCCAATTCAAAGGCTTCAAGTGGTATTTTAAGAAATTTCTGAAAGTTACTTGCACTTCTACCACTGCCGCTTTTTTTGCCATTGCCAATTTATTGGCTATAGGAAAGTTCATTGCCAACATGTTGGCGATGAAGGTTCATTACCAACATGTTGGCGATGAACCTTCATCGCGCCAACATGTTGGCAATGAACCTTCACTGCCGATAAATTGGCTATGAACCTTTACTTCCCGCAAATCGGCAATGTCTTCATCGCAAAAAATGCGGCAGTGGTAAAATTGCTAATAAATTTTGAGTAATTTTTATTGCCATTTTTGGCAATGAACATTGCCGCTGGGCTGGCAATGACCGATTCATTGCCACTGGAAAGGTCTTACTTTTGGCTTATTGCCATTGCGTGTCATTGCCACAAAAGGTAGTGCTTTCATTATTGCCATGGAAGAAACATTGCCTCAAAGGTAGTGATTAAGATTTGCCCATTTTTTTTTTCTGCTACGTGGTGGAGTTGGAGTACAGTTAGTAGGATTTGTTCCAGCTGCCTGTGTGCGCTGCCCCCGCAATGACGTCACTCCGAGTCTCTCGCGCCCCGCCGCTGGGGGTGGGTCTGTTCTGTGGGGTGGGCCCGAGCGGCGGGGGGTGGGGCTGCGGTGGATGACTCACGCAACGCAGTGCTGGGGCAGGGGTGGACCACAGGGGCTATGGACCGCAGCATCCCTGCCGGTGAGCGAGGGGAAGCTGCGGCCCAGTGCTACGGGCACTGCTACCCGCGGGGTCCTTCACTTGAAAAAATAACCAAAATATTAAAAGAAATGAAGAAAAAAACCAGCAAAAAAATCATGATAAAAAAATCACGAAAAACAAAAAGAAATCAGAAAAATCAGTGTACGCTTGAATTTATTGTGAAGGACCCCTCGCTGCAACCCCCTGATCATGATTGCCCATGGCACCTCTGGCGAGGGGTCCAACTTTTCGTTACTCGTGTGTACTCGCGCCTAACTCAATGTTACTCGGCATTACTCACCAATGCTCACCTTTACTCGCAACCTCTTTTTCTTTTTCTTTTCAAATTACTCGTGAAATATACTCGCCAATACTCGCTCATACTTACCAACACTCGCACATTACACGCCAAAACTCGCCAAGACTCATGAATACCTGGCAGTACTCACCAATACTCGCCTTTACTCAAAATACTCGTGTGTACACTACTTGAGGGAGTGGGATACCCCTCGACCTCTGGTATCCCGTTGCACCCCTGGTACTTTAGGTACCACGTGGCTCCCCCTATACCCATGGTACCCGTGACACCCTCTGGCACCCCTGGTACCCCCAGGTACCGCACGTGGATGCATGATGGTGGTTCATCCTCGACGCAAACACGAACTGCCGCCCGGGTTCCGAGGATCGTTCTGTCTCCTCTGGCCTTGTCGCACTCATGAAGCAGTGCCAAGCCCAGCCCGTGAGTACGACAAGGAGGTAGCGACCGTCCTCAGCGCCAGTCGGCCGAACCGGGCGCGCCAGGGTCGCTACGCCAGGAAACCTTTGGCGAAAACAAAAACACGGGACGAGCCAATGATATCATTGTAGCGGGGCGGCGCACCATCGCCACGCCCGCGAGGGGCGCTCTGTTCCCCGCCTCAGCCCGGGCTCCAAGGGCGTTCTGAGGGCAGCGTGTTCACCACCCCTGCTGCGGCGGGGGCTGGGCCCTGCGGACACCGTGAGGTGGGGTGTCCTGAGCCTGAGGTGCCGGACTCCTGCAAATTGGTGAATTTTCGCGACCAAGGGCAGGAAGGGGTGGTTTTCATCTAGTCCCGCATTTACCGTTCCCAGTCTAGGCCTGAGGCTGCTTCGAGCTGCTTCCTCATCTTATTTCCTGTCGGCCCCTGCTTTAATTTTGTGTGTACCACTTCCGCTCGCCCAGGTTAGGTAGCGGCGACAACTTCCTGACAGAACTTCCCCACCCCACTTCATGCCCTCTTTTTCACTTTTCACCCCCTGCGTTGCTGTTTACATCTCTTATTGCAATACCATATAACGCCTCTCTGTATTTGTTTCTTGCAGCACGAGCCCGAGCCAGCTTCATGAGGCGCTGGGGGAGACGTTCTCTGAGGCATGTGAGTATCCGGCGCGGCAGGGGTGGACGTGGAAAGGCTGGGCGGCCGGGGCGGGGCGGGGCGGGGCGGCGCGTGGCTGGCCGAGCAGTCGCGGGGCTGAGCAATTGTGGGGGCAAACTATTGTGGTGGGTCCGGCGGCCGCGCCGCAAGAGGGACGGGGCGGACAGGGCTGCGAGTCCGAGGGATCCCTCTCTAGAAATTCAAGCGTACACCGATTTTTCTAATTCTTCCAGTTTTTCGTGATTTTCCTTGACATATACTGATTTTTTTTTCTGATTTCTGATTTTTTCTTGTTATTTTTTTTTCTGAATTTTTACTGATTTATTTTTATGATTTTTTTTCTGAATTTTTACTGATTCATTTTTATGATTTTTTTTCTGAATTTTTACTGATTTATTTTTATGATTTTTTTCTGAATTTTTACTGACTTTCTTTAAGGATGTGCACTGATTTCTTTGAGTGAAGGACCCCTCGCCCCTCGGCTGAAAGCCCCGCCCTGCCGACTCGGCACTGCGCGGGAATGGCGGGGCGTAGCGTAGCGCGGCATGTTGAACCTGTGCCAAGATGCAGCCAACGCCGGTCTCCTGTTAACCTGAATTTTGATGAAAATTTTTGCGCAGACGATCAATTTAGCATTTGACTTAAATCTGAATTTTGGTGTACAAGTGTCCTGAATCTCCACAATTTTTTTTTTTTTTTGGGGGGGGGGGAGAGGGGAAGGGTCTTCAGTCTTCATTTTTGTGAATTACGAGGTATACCATGGCTCATACCGGTCAGGGAAGTCAGGGACGAGAAAAAAGGGTCTGGAAGTCATGGAAAAGTCAGGGAAATGGTATTTGGGTCAGGGAAAAAAATGATGGTCAGAGCAAATGCTGTCCATGGTTCCGAAGCCTCGGCAGATATTCTCCGAGTCACGCTGCAGACACTTGTTTACCCAAATAAAGGTATATTTTATTTTTTAACAAAAATAATAATCTTATCTTTGCACACTGGTTTTGCCATATTTAATGTACAATGGACCTCTCAAAACTAGAAAAAAAAAGTCAGAGAAAATTGCGATTTGGAAAAGTCAGGGAAAATGGGAATCGGGATCCGGTATGAGCCCTGTTTACAAAAATTTCAGTGTTGTTTCCCTCTTTTTACATAAAATTTGAATGGAAAAACTGACATTGTAACTCTTATTTTTTTCAGTTTTTAATAAACCTACAACCAGTAAGGCTTCTCCTCTTAGAGGACGAACCATGAGAGAAGTTGAAGAAAAACAAAGTCAGTTGAAGAAGGAAAATTTTAATTTAAAACTTCGTATTTACTTTTTGGAGGAGAGGATGGGTCAAATTGCTGGCTTGAAAGACAAAGAAGAAGCCATTAAAAAAAATATTGAATTGCAAGTAGAAAATGAGTCAATGCGAAAAGAACTGTCTGAGAAGCAAGATCTTCTTTGTCAGGCATCTAAAGCACTTGACCTAATGGAAGAGCAAAGAAAAGAAGAAAAATTGAGGCTTACAAAAGATTGTGCTGCCCTAGAAGTTAGAGTGCAAGAACTAGAAAAAGTATGTTTTAATTGTGGTGTACTCTTCTAGTTTGTAGTATTGTGCAAGATAGTTGCAAAAATAACATCTCTTTATTGAATCATTTTGTGTAGGAATTACAGGAAAGTGCTCAACTTGCTGCACAGCAAATGAAGTTCTCCGCTATGACACAGTCTACAGATTCTCAATACTCATCGGCCTGCTTTGAGGTTGACCAACTTACAGCTCAACTTCAAGAAGCACAAGAGCAGGTAAATTGATGTTTCTCTAAATTTCATTTTTAAATAGTTATTTATTTCTGATTATTTCATGTGTTTCTTTTTCTCTCCTTGGCAGGGTAAGGAAGACAAAGAGAAAATACGCAAGCTTGAAGCAGAACTGAACACTTCTAGACAAGAAATTGAAAGTCTCAGGACAACAATAAACACACAAACCAGTGTATTACAGAAATTAGAAGACTCTGTCGGAGTAGCTCAGTCAGACCTTATCAACTCAGTAAGCGATCTGTTTTGACTCTTTTGGCATTTTGAAATTTGTCGAAAATGCAGGATGTTTGAATAAAATTCTCTTTAACAGGTTCAAAAGCTTTTAGATGAAACCTCAGAATTACGAGCCCAGATAAAAGCTCATGAAGAAACTGTAGCTGAAAAGGACTCGAAACATCAGAAGCTGAAAAAAATTGCTGCCAGTTTAAAAGAGGAAGTTAGTGTGCTTCTCTTTCTACCATTTTATTCCATATATCTTTTTGTACTTATGTGAACTAATCTCTGATTCTGAAACAGGTTCAAAATTTAAAAAGACAGAGGCAGGAAGATTTGAAGAGGAAGTTAAGTGACTGTGCCAATTGTTCAGATGTTGTTGCTCAGAAAAAAGTAATTTTAGAAAAATATCAAGAAAAGTGTAATGAAATTCTAAATCAGAAAGAAGTTCTTGAAAAAAATGCTCTGATCACACGTACAATCATGTCTGATTATTCAAAACTTAAAGAGGAACTAAAAGCCAAAGAGGAGGTAATTTCTGACCTCAAAAACAAGTTGAAACGAGAGGTAAGAGAAAAAAAGTTACCCTAAATTGCATTTGGCTTTCAACAACAATAGCTATTGCTTTAGTAAATTCATTTTCTGTTATTTTAAGAGATTGTGTGTCAATAAACTATAGTTTTATGCCTTTTATGTACTGCTTGCAATTTATTATCCTTCATGCATGGCCTGTTTTCCTTACTTCACCTGCAACATGGTAATGCTGTGTACTCTTCCCACTTACGTAACTCTCTTCTAAAAATTTGCTATGCTGCTCTGGTACAAAATAACATGCACATTTGAATTACAACAAAGGTAGTATAGATTATGCTTGCCAATTATTCAAGTGAGGTATATTATTGTTGTAGCTTGTATTTGGATTAACCTGTCACACTGCCTTCACTCTGTTTTATTGATGCAGGATAAGTCCGATGACTCCAAACCTAGTGATGAAGAATGTAGACTTCAGAGTATTCAAGCAAGTTTGAAAGAAAAAGAATCTCAGCTAGTTGCTTGTGAACAGAGGCTTGAAGCAAGGGACAATCGCATCCAAGAATTAGAACATGAAATTCAGTCACTGAAAAAAGAATGTGAAATAATTACTACTAGAAACAACATAAACTCTGAGGTAACCTGTAACAATGAATCACATGAAAATATAAGTAAACAGCTCATTGACAAAGAAAAAGAGATTGAAAATCTTAACATGGAATTGAGGAAAAGAACTTTCAATCTTCAAGTAAGTATGGCTAAAACACTAATGAACAATAACAGAATCTTTTTTTGTTGTAAATTAAGGCTTTCAAAAAAAAAAAAAAAATTTACAGGAGCTAGTTAATAAAGAACTTTGGGACAAGAACAAACAAATAGAACGATTAGAGCTAAGACTTGCTGCTCAGGGTGCTGTTTGTGATCGCAAAGAGCTTGATTTGAAAGAAGCTAGACGCAAACTTGCAGAATTTGGAGTAACTGTTACATCTCTTTCTCAGGTAAGTCAGTGCATAACTGTTCGAGTCCATTTTTTCAATCATTGAATTTAATTAATTAATGTAGATACCTGTTAACTTTACACAGCTTGGTGCTGATGTTACATCAGATGATGTGTCAGAACTCCAAGAGCAACTGAAAATCAGTCTAGAGGAACAGATGTATTTGAGTAGAGAAGTTGATAGTTTAAAGGAGCGTTTAAGAAACACACCTGAGCGTGATTCTGAAAGTGCCCGCTTACAGAGACTTCTTGAGGAAAATAAGAAGCTTAAGGTGAAATGTCGTTACTCTGCATGTAGACGTGTCTTCTACTTAAATGCATTGCTTCCTGATTTCTAACTCTTGAATACCTGTGTATGTAGATGTCTGAGATATACAGTAAACTGTGGAGGAGAGAGGCATCCAAAGCTTTGTCAGTTTTGAGAACAAGATTAGAAGAACTTGCAGTTTTCCTGGATGAGCTGCTCCATCAACCTGCCCTTCTGGTTGGTTTAGGCGCAGAAAGGCAGCAGGTTTTACGCGCTGCAATCAATGGAAGTTTAGAGTTAAGCCGCACTATTGCCAATTTGAGCAATGATTCTACACCAGACGACAACTGCTCGCATTCACAATGCACAGGCACCAATATCTCTCTCTGCAATATTTCTCTTGAGGTATGGTGGGCTCGGTTATTTTCTTGTTTAGCTATGTTTCAGTTTTATATTTAAAAACAAAATTAAATAATTCCAGGATCCAGAATATTCTGAAATTCTTGAATTAGATCTGAAGCCTGATTCACTTAAGTTTGATAAAACAATTATCACAGTTGATGAGAGTAGTATTACTCAGAGGAGTATGCAGTCTCTTAAACAAATCAATCAAGCTCTTGATGCCACTTGCAGTAAGTACAAATAATTTATATCTGTTTCCTGCTCGTTTTAGCACAAACCTAAGCCTTTTCTTTCTCTATAGATAATGAAAGTAAAGTCAGTCAAACTTCCTGCTTAGCCCCTAATAGAGTAAGTAAATTTCTATAAGACTTCACATTTCCTGTATGTTCTAAAAATTCTTAAATATCTTCTTTTATTTTAGGCCAGAAGGCGGTCAAGGTCACACCCTCAAAGTAATATTCAAAAAGATGTTGCTGCCAATTATAATGCTGGCTCTCAATCAGATTCGGAATCATGGTCTGAGCCTGATCGTAGTGTGTCTCAGGCCCGTATGGGAATTCATAACGAGAGCTCAAGGTATGTCATGTATTCTGGACACACTTCTATATAAATCAATTAATAATGCATGTTTGCTCTTTTATCTTAACATACACTAAGAGAAGTCAAGCCAATCCTCCTTTAATTTCATAGGACTCTGTCAAGTGTAGCCAGCACAGTGCGAAGAGTGTCATTAGGGGGTCAGTCCAGCTCTAGCTCATGTGGCTCAAAACACCAAATTAAACCAAATAAACGATCATCTGTCAAAGAAAATACAAATGTAGAGCATCATCTTGTAGCCCGTACCCAATGTCTTGAAAAGTTAAATCAAGCGGTTGAAAATGAGCTGCATGCTGGAGGCGCCCCAACATCTCCGTCCCATTTGCAGCTGGAAAGCAAAAATTGTGAAAATTCTGCTTTTGAGGTGAGGATACATTTTGTCAATTTTCTATATTCATCAAATATTTTATTTTAAGTAACCTTAAATTAATTTACTTCATCCTATTTCTGTAATTTTTTGTAGCATGTGTATTGTGCATGTTATTTAGTATCCCTCCCTCAATGCGCTGTCATTGCATTAGCATCTACAACTACTAACAGTGCTGTAGGGTTAGATTTCTGTATTTGATCCTGTTATCTAACTGGTCTCATCTGCCTTTTTTCTTGTCTTGTAGGAATAATGTTTTTGTCTTGAGAGAGTGTTGCATGCTGATGCTTACTCTTTAAAAACAAAAATAGTACAAACAAAAGATTTGATTTTTGTTTTCTTGCATGGTTTTGTACTTTTGTATTCTCTTTATCGTAGAATTGTTTTGTCGTAGGTCCCTATTTGCTCCAGATATCTTTCTAAATACAGGCATTGAAGTTGCCCTGTAGTGAAATTGTGGACCTTTCCTGTCTGTTTAATTATTAGTGTAGAAGGTATGGCTAAGTGGATTACGTATGTTGCTTTTCTTCTAATCTTCCTTTTCCGGTGAGAAGCTTTTTGTTTCTTTTGGCCTCTCTTACTAGTTCATTTCTTTGGTTTAGTATTGTTTTTGACTCTTAAGCAGGAGTCCTTAAAAAATTTATTCTTGAACTTTTTCAAAAGTGAAAATAATTTAAACTTTGAAGCACGACATTCACATTTAGTGAGTTAGATTTAAATTTTGAAAAAAGGTTTTGGGCTTGCATACTTCCGTTAACTGTTTCAGAGTGCAATGGGGTCAAGTAATTTGTTGAAACGTCTGGATTGGGAAAGAAATGCACGTAAAGCATGGCAGCAGTGTGCCGAACACAGGCTGCATCAACTGCAGGTGTGCTCTTTATTACTACCACTTAATAGTCACTGTATTTTTAATTTTATGCCAACTTTGTTAGAGAGTTAAGAAAGTTTGATCCCCTCATTGCTCATGTTTCTTCCTCAGGTTCTCTCAAAAGCCAATGGCACTCTGTCAGAGAAGGTTGTCCAGCAAGAAAGGTTGCAGAAAGAGCGCCATACAGAGTTCCTAGACATGAAGTTTGCGCTAGCTGAAATGAATCAAAGCCCTGATGAAAGGCAGAATGTTTCTAGCCAAGTATTGCGGGGCTTGGAAGAGAAGGTTCAAGAGCTAAGTGTGCAGGTAAATAGTAATGTAAATTAATTACAGTATAAATAAACAATTCAGTTGGGAGGGAAATACCTAACAATAGAAAACATAAATATACTAATATTTAAAAATTTTATCTTTTTTTCAAAAATAAGGTGCTGGAGGTTGAAGTCCGTCGAGAACAAGCTGAGCAGGATGCCCAACAAGCATTGGAAGAGAAGAATCAACTTCAGAGAGATCTTGGTTCGAAACTGGCTGCAGCAGAAAAGGAACTAGAGCAATCAAGAAGGGAGGCAACAGCTTTACAAGCAAGTGTGAAGCAGTTGTTAAACAAGAAGTTTGAATTGGAGAAAGTGGCGAAATCATGGAAAGAGAAGGTGGAAGATTTAGAAAGAGAAGTAGAGAAATGGAAAAGAGCGGCTCAGACCTATGAACTCGAAGTCAAAGAGGTCCACTCTCAACTTTCTCACAAATTCAAAGAGAAACTGTTCCTTCTCGAAAAATTAAAGAATAATGCAGAACAAAGAGCAGAGGAATGGTTGAATAAATATAATGAGGCTGAGGCAAAGTATGCAGAGATTGATCGCCGAGCCAAGGAGAAGATTCGACTAATGGAGGAACAATTAAAACTGAAGCAAGCAGAGATTGAACGTCGCTCAGAGGAGCTTCAAGAGAAGTTGAAAAGAGATGCTGAAATCCGAGCATCACGTAAACTGGAAAAGATTGTGGAGCAGCGAATGGCTGAATATGATTTGGAATCACGAGCATCTAATTCCAAACAGATGCGTGACATGGAAAATGCATATTTGTCTCGTATTAATGATCTTGAGAAGAGAATTGCCAGTGCTGCTTCTGATTCTAAAAGGCAAAATCCTGATGTAGAGGAGAAAATTAAAGTAATGTTTTAGAGACAAATCATCTAAACAGCTTTAGAAAAGACTCAAATTACATACAATTTTTAACCAGAGAAATTTTATCTTTCAGGTGGAAGAGAAGCTACCTATGGATAACAAAGGTAATGCTGAAGGAGATGATGATGTCCAACGACAGCTGAATGAGGCTGCAGTTGCTGTTTCTCAGGCTCAATTGGAAACAGCTCGGCTTGCAAATGAAAAGCTTCAGCTTGAACAACAAGTAAGATGGCTTCAAGGAGAGGCTATGCGAGAACGCAGGCAATTACATGACCAGCTTTCCCGCAAGGTAATCTTTCTATTTTATTATATATATTTAATTTCGTCAATAAAAAAAAAAAGTAATATGATTAATACCAAGTTTACATGTTTATTTTTCAGATTCAATCTCTAACTCAAGCAAATACTGACTTACAAAAGCAAGTGAGAGATCTAGAACGTGGAGTTCATGCAAATCAATATGCTAGACGAAAAGAAAGTATCAGTCATTGTAGCAGTAGTGGGTCGGAAGGCAAAGTCTTGAGTGAAATAACTAATTTGAAGCACTGTAACACCAATGCTTCAGATTATGTTTCAGAGCAAGAGGATGGTGTTCATCCTGTTAGTACATCTCAATATTCAAGCTTTTTTCTGTTAGTGTCTTCCATGTTTTACTTCTTTAATTTTGCTTGATTTTCAGGAGGCTAGTGACCATCCTTGGTATAGAGAGGCTCCTCTGTCACCTCCAGCAGTTTTGCTCACTACTGACAGTAATACTGTATCTGTAAGAAATGGTCGTGTGACTACAGCATCTCCAGATCTTGGTATTGAAAGTGATCAGGGTCGATTCTCAAGTCTAGAGCCATTCCCAATTAAAAAGTCAACCACCGCTCCAGCTTTAAACTCAGGAGAGAGTTTCCCAGGCAACTTTCAAGTAAAGAGTAAGTTAAACCAGTCAATGTGTTAAAAAATGCATTTTGCCTATTTCATTCCTTTATTTTGTGATATTGGTTCCGGAAATTGTAAATATTTTTGTACCTCATTGACAGAAAAAAATCAGTTGGACTACAAAGGTCTGGAACAGGAAAATCAAGAGCTGAAACAACGACTGCTTCACACTAGGCAGACTTTAGAACAAACCTATGCTCAATTGGCTGCTGCGAATCAAAGGAAAAGGCTTGTGGAGAAGGCTATTTGCAAGCAGCTCCACAAAACTCACCATATCTTGAGAAGAGCCAGAGACAACTTTGAAACAAATGCTTCGACGACTCCTCAGCCTGATGAAGATAGTCTTCAATGTACTGATAGTGTTTAGTGTATTTTATGATTTTTAATACATACATATTACTGTACTAATCTGTGACCAGATTTTGTGCTTACTTGACTGTGATGTTATCATCATTTAAGGTAGTTGAACCAGTTTAAAGTTTTGACTTGTAATGTCATAAATATGCTGATGTTATGTTTGATGTAATGCTGACAGTTATATTTTTAAGATAAAACAAGTACTGTCCTAGTACTAGGCCTAGTATTGTATGGATGTGTCTGTGATGCCTGTAATTCCTTTTGCACTCTTCTCAAGTAAATAATGTTCTAATATGATAAAGGATTAGTAAGTAAGACCAGAAGGTTATTTGACATAATCTTACCCCTCCCTTTTTTCTGTTGTCTTTTATTTTAATTTTATTGAGTTTTTAATTGAGCTACAAGCAGGATTAATTTATCAGTTGTATGTAAGTTAAATATCTATCTATGGATGTATATATTTGTAATTGTGTTGTGTTGTGTAATCTAATCTTCCATATGTGGTGTTCTGATGCCATTTGTCAGCTCAGATATTGAAGTATCTGCTATTTTATTCAAGTATTTTAAACATTGAATATTTATCTTGCCCTGTTTTAGAGTGAGTATTTTATTTTTCAGTATTATAAGATTGATCTTATAAAAGAAACAATGTCTGTGCCTTAGATTAAAGCATTTTCAATGTTGTGTGTTTAAGGTGATGACAGCCAGTGAAACTTTGTACTTACATTGCATAAGTATATTAAATATTGCGTAAATGAAGTAAAGTTTATTTGCTATTGATCCTACCAAAAACTTGTGGGGAGTACAAAAAGATAAATGACCATTTCCAAGAGTGACCAAAAGCACCTCTCATTCAACCCGGGTGAGCGTGAGCTCAGCTGGTTCAGCCCAGAGCCCAGCCTTGCGAGGCGGTGATCAGGTGTCTGTCGCCTGGGTTGCATGGGTAGAAGGGGCCCCGTCGTCGCTGATAAAAGCAGAGCGAGATGGGTTGCCTACCGACCGGGCTGACCTAGTCCTTCTATGAAGTGAGGAAGCGCTCATCTGGCGCAACACTCAACACGTTGGTGAAATGGGAAAATAACTCTGTGTTTTGAGTTGACACATGTGACATTTCGTAAAGTTTCCTGGACTTTCAATAGTTTTTCTGAATTTTTGTTTAATTTAATTTTCCTGAATTTTTCTGACCTTCTGGTTTTGTTTATAAATTTCTCTGAATCTTTCCTGAAGCTCTCAGAATATTTTATTATCACTTCCTCAATTACTTCTGACTTTTTCTGAATTTTTGTCTAGGCACACGCTAGGGGCTCCTTTCTACAGGAGGTATTAGGGGACTCCCACCACTCCCCTCCCCCCCCCCCCCCCCCCCCCCCCTCTAACCCGCCCTACTCCGTCCCAGACCCTTGCCCCAGCCAGCCGGCCCAGCCCAACGGGGGCTCCCCGTGTCGCCCCGGGCCCGGGTATGACATTTTCCTTTTGTTAGTTTCCTGGTAGCCGTGCCGTGTGCCGTGCCGTGCCGGGGGGAGGGTCCGTCGTCGAGCTGGTGGTGTCCTCTCTCTCTCCTCGTCAGCCACCAGTGCGCCGCGCCGAGTCCAGCTGAGCCGAGCCGTCAGGAGCGAGTCCCAGCCCCGGTGAACCCCAGCCTGCCAGGTGAGTACATGAAGCAGAAGCACTAAGCTGCGGATGGTATGACTCGACTCGGAACCAGAGCGTGTAAATAAATGCTGGGTGTTGAGCAGCCCGGGCCCAAGGCGTAGGGGCAGACTTCTCTCAACCTGGTCATGATTTCGTTTGCGCAATCCAGCCAGAAATTAACCTTCAAAACTATTTCGAGCTCGAAAATAATAATAATAATTTTTGAATAATTGATGGCTTTTTGTCCTTAATCGCCGTCGAATCACTGTCGAACAGTCGAAACTCCTCCTTTTCGAAGTTCGACGTCTAAAAACCCATCGATTCGATAAAATATATCCAGGCCAAAATCCATTTCGATCGAGGGTGTGCTATTTCTGTCTGGGGCAAACTGGGTAGGGGCACGTGTCGTGGCGTGGGACACAACATATCGGGCTGAGCTAGGATTGCGCCACCTGAGGCCTGCGTCGCATCCGACCAAATTAACTCAAATTATACTCAATGTTTTTCATGAAATTTCCTTCTTTTGTTGGCATATTAGCCAAGTTCGGTTTTCCATCTGAACGTTCACTCTGCGGTAAAATTTAGGCTGAGCTGAGCAATTCAGATTTTTAGCAGATGATACCAAAGGTAGCATCTGCTTTTACTCTCGATCTCGTTCATACGGTCGAAGTAGTTCGTCCCTAGGAGAAAATGGGGTTAGGAGAGAAGGGGGCTAGGAGAGCGGGGCCCAGTGAGGTGGTCCGGCGTTCGTCTCTGACAGTGACACGTCAGTGACACGTCAGTGACACGTCAGTGACACGTCAGTGACACGTCAGTGACACGTCAGTGACACGTCAGTGACACGTCAGTGACACGTCAGTAACACCAGTGACATGTCAGTGACACGTCAGTGACACGTCAGTTTTATGAAAAAATATCTATCATCTGCTATCACGTTAGCGTGAGCGATGACGTTTTTACTTTGAAATAGATTTATAATCAGGTAGCTCGGCAACAGTAACTCGCGTTCTAGTGTTTTGCCTGCTTTTTCTGAAAATTTCTGTGTTGTGCGGCGGTCCCGTACAAATTAGAGGAAAAAGAACCCCGGAAGTGGCATTAGAATCTTTGCTTATATGGCGAATTTTCAAGCAAACTTGTGATTTCTAGCTATATTCCATACTAATGTGCCAAAAACCACTAACCGCGAAAAGAAATATACTCCTTTTGTCGAGAATATAAGGGCACTTCCGGAGTTCGTGTTCTTCTTCTGTACACGGGACAGGTCCTCTATTCTATGGGCGGCGTACGAAAACTCAAGAGAGCCGAAATCGGGCTGGGGATCGGCGGTAGCGGCTGCTGCAAGGTAAACAACTGCAACAAGATCTGAAGGGGCTCAGGCGGGGTGGGGCGGGGTGGGGCGGGGTGGCGCTGGGGGGGGGGAGTGGAGCGGGGCCCCAGGCCCAGGTCGGTGTCGCATCGCAGCGGACTGGAAACCCTTGTACTCCACGGTAGCAGCAGCAGCCCCCGCGTGGGCATCTGCGAGCCCCTTGTCGAAGGGATTACAACTTCTCAGGCACAAAAAGTTTGCCTCTCGTACAAGCTGGTAACAGACCGGCTGAAGGCCGATTATTGTGAGGTGGTGGGCGGTGGGGGGAGATCAAATCGACTGCTGTGACCGTTGGGTCGTTCGGAGGGAGGGTACAAAAGCACCGAAGGGATTTGTTTCTCCTTCACCACGTGCGTACAAATCGCCTTGGTGGGATGTGGAATCCCACTGGCAGGCCGTTGGGGAGGGTACAAAAGCACCCCAGGGATTTGTTCCCCCTTCACCACGTGCGTACAGATCGTCTTGGTGGGATCCCACTGTCAGGCCGTTAGGGAGGGCACAAAAGCACCCCAGGAATTAAATCCCCCTTAAGGGGGATCAAAATTTAAATGTACTATTTTGTGCATTCAAATGCACAGAACTACACATACCAAATTCTGCACAAATTCGTACATAGTTTTGCATGAATTTATTCGTAATTCTGCACAAATTTGTACCAAAAACGATTTGCAGAAATCTTCGTGCTTAATTATGTATACTATTTATGCATAATTCTGCACAAATTTGTACATAATTGTGCATGTGTAGTTCAGTGCATAAATGTGCACAAAAAATCTACATAAACATTTAGGTGTTCACCACACGTGGGTACACGTGGGTACAAATCTCCTCCTACAGGTGCATTGCCAGTGAATGCGTCCACGCCCGCCGCCCGCCCGAGTCGAGTTTTATCCTCCCGTTGCATCATCATCACACCGAGCAGGTGCTATCATCCAATGTCTGTCCTGTCGCCACTCCCGCAGTTTCCTCTGGTTGTGCGACGTCACGTGTCACCCGCCCAGGTGTGCTGCGCGGTGATCTCTCGGCCCTTTTCAAGAGTATGCATATCTTTCTCAAAACTTGAACCGCCCGCCCCACCGAGGGGTCCTTCTCTCAAAAAATAAAAATCCAGTCTACACCCTAAAACAAAATCAGTAAAAAATCAGAAAAATTCAGGGGGGAAAATCCGAAAGAAAAAAAAAAAACTAGAAAAATCGGTGTACGCTTGACTTTGGAGGACCGTGTCAACTCATGGTGCGCTTGCGCGTTGCGCAACGCGCCGCGGTTATCTGTCCTGTCGGCGTGACCTGTGCGGTGCGGCGCGCCTCCCCTCCGCCTAACATCTCGACGGTTTAATTTGTTTGAGTTTTACGAAAGGAAAATCCACACTGCATCGAGATAACACATTAAACCCTGCTCATGCGCGATTTCGGAATCATTATGCGCCGTTTTACTCAACCATAAGTTATACACATCATTTTATGCGTGTTGGTCATGTAGGTCCATACGTGGATCCAATACGCACACATATGGGACAAGGTTACTCACCAGTATGCTCGATAAAACTGTGGCTGCCGAGTAGTCCTAAAGGTCTCATGGACAGCACACTGCTCAAGGGCTATGGCAATGTACTTTATCGTACATATTAAATGTAACTGTATAAACATGCAGATTATGCAAAAATTCGTGCCGAATTATGTAAAATATTGTACATACACTCTAAGCTTTCTACAAAGAAATTTTTAGAAGAATCCAAAGAATTCTGTGCAACCTTGATACATAGTAAATTTTCTTGTATTACAAAAAGTTTGTCTTTGTACTACAAGGAATTTTCTTTGTATTACAAAGAAAATTCAGCTTTTCATTGGCTTTGTATTACGGTTGCACACTATTCTTTGTGATACAAGGAATTTTCTTTGTAAGAAGTTAAGAGTGTAAATGTGTTAAATTTTGTGCATTTTTTCTGCATGTAATAAATTATGTAGATTTATGCAGAATATTTTACATAATTTGGCACGATTTTGTTCATGAAACTGCATTATTATATAGTTACATTTCTTATGTACGAAAAAGAACATTGCCAGTAAGGAGGAGCTAGTTCGTCTAATTTGTGACTTGCGCGAAAACCGTTTGAGAGCGTGTGTCGACACTCTATTGTGAGCCTCTTGAGAGCATGATTAATTGGTGGCAATGCGAGACTGAGCGACTGAGCAAAAGTGACGTGGAGCAGGATCGTGACTAGGTGACTAATGTGACGAGGTTTCGAGTGAGGGGAGGGGAGGGGAGGGACGTCACCTGCTCAGTGCACGGCGAGCGAGTTCAAAGTCTCCTAGACCTACCTCAAGGTAATTGCCCTCGTGCCGTGCTGCCGCTAGAGTGCGCTCTGACCTTGGGGACGCAGCGCGCACCGCGGTGAGTAACTGCTGCTGCAAGTGGTGTCAGCAGCCTCAGCCTGGCAGCTCGGGGCACCGAGAGGGGGCCCGCTCCCCTGGATTGGGCGTTAACTGTTTGGAGGATTTTATCGTGATCGGGGACGGTTTCCTCCACCCCAATTCTCAAATATTTTTGGAAAAAGTATTGAGCGTTGAATTTGGAAGTCCTGTCTTGACATGTTTGACCTACAGATATGAGAGTGGAGTACGTTCTTAGAAATTGATTAGAGGCACAGAGAGGTTGTACACTGATTGGAGAAGGTGAGCACTCCCGAGTAACGTCGAAAAGACGCCGAAAAGTCGGCATCGTCATTTCGATCTCGCGGCTGTTGCAGTGTGATTACGAACAAGCATTCAGTAGTGTTCGCTCGTGATTGCGACAAGGACAGAGAGACCTCTCTAAACACTAACTGGCAATGTACTTTTTCGTACATATTAAATGTAACCATACTAAGTCGGGCTGAGCTAAGAGTGCGCCTCAGGCCTCCGGCGCTTCCAGATTGTAATGAAAACATTTTTTTTTTTTTTTTTGTTTTCTTCATGTTGGCAAGCCGGGTCAATTCCTACCCCATCACGCTTGGCTCAGCCCGGAGGTCCACCCTGCGGTGAAATGTAAGCTGAGCTATTTAGATTTTTATTTTGATACAGATCTAGATTTAGCTGAGCAATAAAAATGCAGATTTATGTCAAAATTCGTGCGGAATTATGTAAAATATTATACGTAAATCTGTTAAATTTTGTGCATTTTTTCTGCATGTAATAATCTATGCAGATTTTTGCAGAATTTTCTACATAATTTGGCACGATTTTGTTCATAAATCTGCATGTTTATATAGTTACATTTCAAATGTACAAAAAAGTACATGGCCAGTTAGAGGGTACAGTGCGGTGCGGAACCATTCTTCTGGGGTATAGCCTCGTATCTCAGGGCGGGTCTCGTCCCGGACCGGACAGATTCTTGCAAAACGCTACGCGCCGAACAGAGGAACCATATCGAGTTTGTCCGCGGAGCCGCGGCGCGACAAACGACATATTCATAAACGCCACCCTGTCATGCGTTTGCTGCATGGCACGACGACTCCGGGCTGGCAACACAGCGAAAGACAAAGCCTGCGAAAAGTTACTAAAGGAAAAGAAAAGAAAACGAGAGAGGAGGGACCACGGGCTGGGTGGAGTGATCGCGCTGCTAGCTGCGCTGCGGCTGCGACCGGCTGCGACGCCTGAGGGAGGGACCACGCATCTATTATAGAAAATGTGAACAATTTCTTTTTTGTCTTGATTTTTCTTCTTTTTGTTTTTATTTTTTGTTTAGATTTTTCAAGAGAATTATGAAAATTTCTGTCACTTTTTGATAATTTCTTTTTCTCTCCTCATTGTTTCTGATTTTGTCATTTGTTCTCAGTTTTTTGTTCGTTTGTTCTCAATTTTTCGAATTTTTCTGTGACTTGCTTCTTGATTTTATTTTGATTTCTTTTTGTTGTTTTTGATTTTTTAAATGATTTTTTTTGGAGGCCGTTCAATGAGTTTTCGAAGTGATCCCCTCCTCGGCAACACCGTGGTCGTAGTCGTGTGGTTCACTGACCGGACCGGACCGGACGGGGACGCGCCACGGCCTATCGCGTATCCGCCGGGCAACAAAGTTGCTCGATGCGGTCGGGTCCGAGTACTTAGTGGCCCTGATTGCAGGGGACGAGATACCTAAAGGACTGATGTGGTGGCCGTCGGGGCGTGGGGCGGAGGGTACATGAGACCGACGACTGCTGACCTCCCGACCGACAGTCTCGTCTCAGTCAGCTCCCTAGATTCGTCTGAAGGTATGCAATTTGAGCTACAAACCCCTTGTATGTAGGCAACTTTCAATACATCGCCGTCCTCTCCGCCACGACGTGCCTGCGGCAATTTCGCAAAATTATTCCGAAAAAAAAATATCCCAAGCAATGTTTAGAAATCAACGGCAATCTTTAGAAATCAACAGCAATCTCCGAAATCCTGAAAAATCCGAGCAATTTGAAAATCACGCAATGTTGGCAATCCGGTGTTCCTTCAAAAAGGGAGTGGAGGTCCCTCGGTCGCCGAGGAGGTAGAGCATGTCAAGACAGACCGCGAAGACGCGTCATCACCAGCAGTGATGCAAAAACTACTGCAAGACAGCACACCAGAGAAAGTGATTGGGTTAGGGATCAGATACTGTGACTGTCAATCGCGCATAGAATCCGCCATGCTGAGAGGATATTATCCAGGTTAATGTCAATAGGACAATGCCGCCAATTTACTCAGTCATCGTAACAATCGTGTGAATGATTTTTATTTTAATTCATTTAATCTTATATAATTTCGGTCCCACGGAATTGGCCGTAATGGATTCTTTGAGATTTGTGTGAGTCAACTGCACGCCGCCCGGCCGAGCCCGCGTGGCGCGTTGAGCGTTTCATCATTCATGGCGATTTGAGACACATTCGCATATTGCGCAACGAAAACGATGTACGCGTGAACGCGAGGGACACGGCGGGGAGCATGCCGCCAGCCGCCATGGCGATGCAGCGTGATTGGTGGAGTTTCGAGCTGCTTCGCCCCCTTTTGTTCTTTTTTTTTCCTTCGCACAGAAGAGAGGCAGCTGCTGCGAGGCGCGGCCGGGCGATAGAGAGTTTTTAGCAGTGGACGCGTGCAACTTTCCTCCTCTGCTTGCGGCAAGTCCGCGGCCTTGCTGCGCACTAAGATTATAAGAGCGTCTGTGTGCATTTTAATCTTATCGTCATATATCGGAAGAGTTTGTATTTTGGGCAGGAAATTGGATTTCGTAATCGCGAGAGAAGGTTTAAATGGTCTGTGTGCGACTTTTTTTTAAAAAAAAATTTTAATCTTATTTTTATTTATTTACAAATTCTACAAACTGTTGAGTTTTATGCTGGGGCGGATGACGAGAGGTCGAATGCCATTTCGCGTTACAGTCAACATGGAAAATCCTCGAGACTTAACAATATAGCGAGGCGCGGGTAAACAAGTGAGCTGCGCGAGGAAATGGGTCATGTATGAGCCGCATGAGATCGACGACCCGAACACTTGCGGGACGTGCCGACGTGCCGGCTCCCCCGTGAGCGGGCGGGCGCCAAGCGGGCGCTCCTCTACCCGCCTGCTCGCCTGCTCCGCGTCACGTACTCAACATCCTGCGCCTACGACGCACCTATGGGGAGGCGCACTGGTGAAACAAATGTTTCGTTTCTATACAGTATGGGTGTATAGTCGGCGATTCTACACAGGACATGATGTATAGCAGCAACTAAACATGACAAGATGTCCAACACCTATACACTTCGTAAATGTACAGGGTGATTCTCCTCGTGAGGTCATCCACTTCAGGGTGGATAGGGGGCACCTAGGGACGCATTTTTCGCAAAAGAACCCATGGGCGCAAATGTCACGTTACGGAGTTACAGGGGTGTAACTTTAGCTCACTGTGCGCCTGGGCGGTAGGCAACCCATCGCCAAAACTGAGGTTACATCAATTAAAATTGACAAACCGCCAATACCGTGAAAATTCATTTCCACGGGAAAGAAGGAGGGGGGATGGGGTGACAGTGGTCGGCGAGGCGTATCATGCTCGATGGGTTGCCTGGTTGGCAGGCGGATAGACTCGTCCGCCACACACAGGTGTATGCGGGGGATTTTTTGCCTATTTATCTGGCAGCACTTCTTCTCCACTTCCAGCTCCGCGTGTGCCAATGCCCTTCACAACATCCTCCACCACCACCACCACCACCACCACCAACTCCCGACGGGCCCCTTAAATCCTCGGCGGCCCGGAGAGCACACTGGCGCTGCTGGGAGGAGAGAGGGCGACGCTCTCCACTAAAATGAAACGACGATTACCGTAATTACGCTTTCGCCGACGCCCTAAGCAGGCGCAAGCAGGGGCACGTCGTTGACAAGTGGGGCGTGGCGGGGCGTGGCGGGGCGGGGCGGGGCGTGGAGGACGCGCCCGCGCTGCACTTTGACACCAATCCCACTCTGCTTTGACAACGTTGACCCTGCTCGCCGCCGCCACGCCAGCCCGCGCGGAGTAACCCCCACGCCCCGCCATGCCCCGCCCCGCCATACCCCACCCCACCCCGCCTCGCCCCGCCCCACCCCGCCCCACCGCGAGTCAGCCAGTAGTACAGATGTATGAGTGATGTTTCGTCATTGTGGTCTCATGGCAGATCGTCGCGGGCCTCGTGACCGTTCCCCCAAAAATGTGCTTACCAGTCTTATGTAAATTGCACGTGCTCAACTGGACCATTTGTGTGAATGTCCCATACTTTACTTTCGCGTTTTCTGGCTGGCTCCAATTTTCGCGACCGTTATTCGTTCCCGAGAAATAACAAAATCATGTAGTAGATCTGTGCGTATTTCATTGGGGAAAAATAAAAAAAAATAAATTGTTCATCTTAAAAGAAGAATCCTCTCTAAGTACGATGATGACGGTTGGACGACGGTTGTGAAACGTTGCCCAACCCTGTGTAGGGTTGCCACACTTGCGGCAGTGCAAAGCTCATGCACCGTTATCTCGGAAGGGCGGGTCTGACTTGGGAGGTTGATTGGTTGGCCCGGCCCGGCCCGGCCCGGCCTGCCACCCTCAACTCGCATGCAAAGCTCATGTTGATGGCCAGGCTGACAGTCCTGCCCGCGAGGTCCTCCGCCCACCGCGCCCCGCCACGCCCCGCCACGCCCCGCCACGCCCCGCCACGCCCGCCCCCTGCAGCAGAGCAGAGCAGGACCATTTCGACAGCGGCATTGGAACTTCGCCCAACTTGGTAGTGGTTGGTATACTCGCATGCCGAGACACGAGACAGGGTTGAGTTACGTGGGAACATCGGCATTTATTCCCCGCCTCGCTGGATGCCGCAAAAAGCGCGCTGCCTGCCCATAATTTATTAAATTTGAACCAAGACATTTGGTGTTCAATTTATATCGGGGCATCGGGGTATAGGTATTATGCTAAAGTTGCGGTGATTTCGGACAGAAAAATACTAAACTGAAGCGAACCAAAAGCTTTCCCTATTTTTATTTTAGTTTTTTGTTTCTTATTTGGCATGTGTCAAATAATTACATGTAAGCAATAAAAACCTAAAAGGCTCTAGTGTCGCCTTCGGAGAAGAAAATAGTCGTAAAAAGTACTTTACACCTTTGATTTTTATTTTTCGTGCGCACTAAAAAATAATATTTACTACGTGTCAAAAAGTTTGCAAGTTCTCCGTCACTTCCCTCAAGAACATAAAATTTGAGAAAAAACAGGATTTTTTCCGTGAGACTCCTGCTAACTTGATGAACGAGGATGCTCGGCAACAAATAAGCTGTGCGCTGCTGCACATAAGACCCTATTGCTGACGACAGCAGCCGCGTGAGTGTCAGTATCGTGTCCGCAGAACGCGCAGAACTGACCACCTGCGCTGCCAGCGCGGGTAAACCGTTCGCTTCACAATCGCGGAATGATTAGGGTGACCTTTCGCACACACACACCTCTCGCGGGATTGCAATCTGTTGCGCTCCGCTCGGGTTCTGCCTTGTTCCAGAAAAGCGATATTCATCATTCGGGGTCTTCTCTCGCTCAGCTCACTCACTCGCACGCTCCAGCTCTGCGCTGGGTTGGGTTTGAGTCATCTGGGCGGGACTATAAAACACTCAGACTGCGCACTTGTGTGTGTGTGTGTGTGTGTGGTGCAGCGTCGAGGCGTTACAGAGGGCAGTGCTCCGTGGCGCAACCCCCGCCTGACATTCGCACACCCTACGCCAGGCTATGAAGTAGCGGGTGTTCAAACAAGATCATAAAATGACCGTCGTTGGCTGACCATAAAACAACTCTTTAGTCGTGCTTAGAGAACGTACCCTGCCAGGGCTCGCTCCCGGGCGTCGTGGAGCGGCGCAGCGCAGACATTTCGCGTGCAACTGCTTAAACTTTTGCAAGCGAGAGCACCGGTGGAAATTTTCTCGAGTGAAGTGCAAATTACGCAATTTGCGTAGCACAACTTAAAAATTGCGCTCCGTCCTTCGCGGGGGACTCCTTTTATTGCCGTCGTAGCGACAGTCCGTTTACCTGCGCTTTTGACCGTCCCCGTTCTCGCGCAACACCTCGTCTCGTAAGCTACTTATCAATGAACTGTAGCAATAGTACGCCTCGCTTGCGCGCGCTTTACACGCACACACCGCGCGCACGCACTCACACAGACGCGCCCGGGCTGAGCTCGCTCGCGCGCATGCGCACAGAGCGACCAGGGCATCGCGCGCCGCGGCACTGACAACTGTCGTGAGTTTGAATCGAGCGCCGCCAGCGGGGCGGAGGCGAGGGTGCACCGGCCGGTTTAAGGGCCACCCCTTTCTCGAAACGCGTCGACGTTCAAAATCACTTCTGCTCCCATCACTGGCAGAATTTTTTGTTTCGAATACCTCCCCTGCTGCGCGCTCGGCAACTGTTTTTCTCGCGGGTGGGTTGGCAGCGCCGGCGCGCGGCCGCCGGTGGGGGTTCGCCTTGGCCGGGACAGCGGCAGCAGCAGCGCCAGCCAGTCAGTCGTACCATGGAGCGGTCCGGAGTAACTCGTGCTTGCCGCTTGTAGGGGACGCCGGCCTAGTGGCCTGACTGTACCGAGCCGAGCCGAGACAAGTCGAACGCGAACCGACCACTTCCGTATCACAACCTCAGTGCCCCCGTGTGGCAGTGCGCCGTGAGTGAGAACAAGGATTACACGACGGAGATCGAGTTCAACAGTCAGCCGATAGCCAACAACAGCCGGGTAAGAGCCGAACCGGGCTCGGGCGCAGGAGTCTTCTGTTGTCGAACGGAACCTCGTCATTATTGATCCGTCTGTTTGCGCGCGGATTTTTGAAGTGTCGTGCGTTCCCCGCGCTCTCTGCAGAGTGCAACCGGGGGGGGGGTGACGGTTTGCCGTTGATGGGTTCGCGTGCCGTGCCGTGGGCGCTTCGAGGGATGACGTAGCCTCGCTCTCCCCACCCCCCACCCCCTGGCCTTCGTGCCAAAGGGAGGAAAGTGACAGTTGTATTGCATCACGTTGTCAAAGTTGTTTTTTTTTATTTTTTGCTGCTCTTCCCTTTTTAAAAGTCCGGCGCGACCGTTGGGATGTGTCGGTTATCACACCACTTGCACTTTTAAGGTAGCCTTAACTCGCCTTCTCGCCTTAATCCGCCTGGTTGTAAATTGTTTCGAGTTTATTTTTAACTCTTACCCTCGTGTCGTCACGTAGCGGTGGGCTAATTTTACTCTGGTTTAGTCACGTGGCTGTTTCGGACTGCGCCGCGGGCACAGGGCCCGAGTGTGTTTTGTCTTGCGCCGTTTTTTTCCCCACCTTTTCGTCATCCATGCTAAAATATGCAATGCCCGCGAAACGTGGGGCGCCTTGAAAGTCAGTAGCGAAACTCCGTCGTGGCGGAAATATGTATATAGCTAGCGATCGGCTTGTTTGCGGCGGTGTCTCCTTCCACGTCCGTTATTGACTTGTGTCCGGTGAGCAGGAAGGAAGGCGGGTTGGGGGGGGGGAGATACAGGAGGGTGGGGGTAGGGGAGGGAGGGAGGGAGGGAGGGAGGGAGGGAGGGGGGGGGGAGGGAGGGAGGGAGGGAAGGAGGGAGGGGGGGGGGAGCCACCGGACCTACAGCTGTTCCGCTCTCCTCTCCTCTCGGTGTGGAGAGCGGAGCACTCGCGCGACTTTTGAAAAGGGTTGCGCCATTGTCTTTCTCTGTGTCTGACCCAACGGACGCCGAGCCGAGCCGAGTTGAGCCGAGCCGAGCCGAGCTGTGTCTCATTGCAAGTGCGTGCCTCCTGATTGTCCTCAGGTCCGGTCGAGTCGAGAAGCCGCCGCCCTGACCGGTGTCCCCTAGCCAGCGAGCAACGCCCTCACCCGACCTGGACCTGACCTGCCCTGCCCTGGATTTACCACTACTGCGGCCCCCATTTGGATTAACGTGCCGAAGCGACTCATCATCAAGAATCCGAGCCAATCCTAGTTAAACCGCGCGCGCGCGTGTGTGTGTGTTGTTTTTGTTTTCGTTTTGTTGTGATTGTGGAAACCAGTGATACTTCAGTGAAATGTATTAGTTACCGCGTAAAACCAAAAGTATTCATCGTATTTCTCAACGTAGAGAAACACAAACATTTTTTTCTTCGTTTACTTTCATATATTTAGAATATTTCGCGTGTGCTTTGTGAAGTGCCAGTGAGTTGTAGTTTCAATGCAAGAGGAGACGAGCAGCAGTTCCCATGAAGTGTCCGAGCTGCTCTTCAGGACCAAAGACCATGATCCGTCCGCCCAGCTCGAGGGCGAGGCCGAGGGCGCCGAGTGCCCGGAGGTGCCCGAGGGCGGCGAGCCCCCCGAGGGCTCCGCGCCGCCCGCCCCGGGGCTGGGTCCTCAGGCGCCCGGCCTCGGACTGTTCAAGCACCTGCCCCTGCCCCTGCCCCCGGTGGGGCCCGGGCCGGCCAGCCCCCCCGGGGGCGCCGAGCATGGCGCCGAGCACCTGCAGGGCCTCTCCCTGTCCTCTGCGGGCGCGTGCACCGGCACCAGCCCCGGCGGCGCGGACGCCTCGCCGCGCATCGCGCCCATCACGTTCGTCGCCAACAAGTACGTGCTGCTGGACAAGGTAGAGGGCAGCTCGTTCTTCAACTGCGTCGACGTGCACACGAGGGAGCAGCTCGTCTGTAAGGTGAGTCGAAATATACGGCTTCCTGCCGGACTTGATCTCGCGCGCGCCCCGCCCCGCCCCCCGCCCCCCGCCCCGCCCCCCCGCCCCGCCCCCCGCCCCGCCCGGCTGGCGGCCGGTTCCACCGCGGGACCGGGCGCAGTCACGGAGCGGAGAGGACCGGGCCCTGGGTTTGCCTCACTCACACTCAAGTCAAGCACCTCTCCCTCACTCTTTTTCTCTGTCTCTGTCTTGCTCTCTCTCTCCTTTTCCTCTGCACGCATCTCGGGTGCAGGTGGAGAGATGGGATAGAATCAAATGCAAACGAGGCAGTCCTTCCCCGACCCTGTTCTGACCCGCGCCCACATCCGGCAGCAGACCCTGCCCCGCCCCGCCCCGCCCCGCCCCGCCCCGCCCCGCCCCGCCCCGCCCCTGGTACTGCTCAGCTACGTCAGCTACCCATATTTTCCTGGGCTGGACTGGATGGTCGGCCGTTACTCCTGCATCGCGCGCCTCTTTCGAGCACTATATGGCCCGTATTTTAAAACTTTCCCCCCAAAACCGTCAAAGGTAGGCGTGAGCGCGCGTCTCCCCGCGTGTATGTCTCATTTCCATAGTCCCTTTGCCGCAACGGCAGCGGCCTTGTGCTCCGAGCCGCATTGCGTTTGTTTTGCAATGAGGCACACAGAGCTGAAGAGATACCATCGCGTTTCGGACATTCATTGTAATGCGGTGGCAATCGCATTGTCTAGGATCGGTTCTTCAAAGGGCTTGTGTCCAGCAGTGGGTTGTTGCCCTTGCACCCGCCTCGCCCCGCCCCACCCCGCCCCGCCCCGCCCCGGCTCGCCTCACCCCGCCCCGCCACCTCTCACGCGGCGGGGCGGGGTGGGTGGAGGGAGCCCGGGGGGGAGGAGAAGATGACCGCGAAATTCGCCGTCGCGTCGGCTGGCCCCAGCCGGACCTTGAACTGCGCGAGCCGGCGGGGGCCGGACCGAGCCCACCGGGGCCCACTCACCTCCCCGCCACGCCACACCGGCAACCCCGGTCTCTCTCTCTCTCTCTCTCTCTCTCTCTCTCTCTCTCTCTCTCTCTCTCTCTCTCTCTCTCTCTGAATTGTAGTATTCATGAGTTAATAAGTATCAGAGATAAGACAAGAAAAAAGTGTCTCAAAAGTAAGAAAGAAGAACACCTGGAAGAGTTCAGAAAATTAAGAAACAAAACTAAGCAAGAAATAAGGAATGCCAAAATGAAATACTATCATGATTTATTCAATAATAACAAAAGTATGAAAGAGATGTGGAAAACTATTAAATCTTTAGGAAACAATAAACAAAGAAACACCAGCTGTGATATAAACATTGAGGCAGATGACTTGAACAAGTACTACAGAGATGTAGGTGAGCCAAAAGACACAGAGCTTTGTAATAGAGCCACTAAAAAATATTTAGAGAAGCAAAGACCCAAGCATGACGCCTTCTATTTCAGATATTTTCTGCCCCAAGAAATAAAAGTTGCAATTAACAGCATTACATCATCAGCTATTGGACCGGATAATATACCCATTAAGTTTATAAAGTGGGCACTAAACCCCTTGCTGCCTGTATTGGAACACCTGTTTAATTACTGCTTACAATCAAGTGTACATCCTATAATTTGGAAAATGGCAAATATGAGACCATTACCAAAAGTTAAAGAACCAAGTGAACTTAAAGATTTCAGACCAGTTAGTATTATAAGCTGCCTTGGAAAGACACTGGAAAAATTAGTACATAAGCAAATTATTGAATATCTGAACAGCTATAAAATAATGTCTGAAATGCAATCCGGTTTTAGAGAAAACTGCAGCACAAACACTGCTCTCATAAAAGTTGTTGATGATGTAAGAAAGGCGATTGATGAAAGGCAAGTAACAGTGGCAGCATTATTAGATTTGAGTAAGGCTTTTGACTGTGTCAATCACTCACTTCTGGTGGCTAAACTTAGGTCAATTGGATTCTCGGACTCAGTACTCCTGTGGATGCAAAACTATCTTGGTGATAGATTCCAGCGGGTATCAATAAGTGACACCAGGCGCTCAGACTGGGAGAAGATACTCTATGGTGTGCCCCAAGGAAGTGCCCTTGGGCCGTTATTGTTCTCCATCTACATAAATGATTTGTCTTTGGTATTAAGCAGTAGTAAGATTCATCTCTATGCTGATGACATTCAGCTATATATTCATTCCAAAATTGAAAACTTGGATGCAGCAATTGGCCTAATTAACAATGATATTAATAGTACTGTAAAATACTTGATGGAGCACTGTCTGTATGTCAATCCTGCTAAGACTCAACCCATTATTATTGGCTCTAATAGATATATAAATGAAATAAGATTGGATAAAATTCCCAGGATAAAAATAAATAATCAAGAGGTTGACTACTGCACCACTGTAAAAAACCTTGGCATGATAATAGACAATACATTATCATGGAAGGAGCAAATATATGGCACAGTGAAGAGAGTCTTTGCCTCCCTGGCACAAATCAGAAGAAATATAGACCTAATTCCTCAAAACATAAGAAAGAAAGTTGTCCAATCTCTAATAATGCCTATTCTGGAATATGGACTTTGTGTAATGACTGATATCAGTAAAGAAAATTTGAACATCCTTCAAAGAGCCCAGAATAGTTGTGTTAGATTTATATTTAATGCTAGGGCCGATGAGCATGTCACACCGCTCTTTTTAAAATTGGGGTGGCTGAAAATGGTCGACAGGCAGACACTTTTTTTGGCAAGCCTGGCCTGGGAAGTAATTAAGTTGAAAGCACCCAGTTATCTTTATGAAATGTTTACCTTCACTAAAGATGAGAGCACAAGATGTTATAGAAATAAAAATATCCTCAGAATCCCAATACACAGAACTGCTACTTATGACAACTCATTTTGTGTGCAGGCAACAAGAATTTTTAATCAACTCAATGTAAACATCTATTTAAATCACAGAACCAATATGTCACTTAAGAGAAATATAATTAAAATAAAACTAGAAGGCTACTGTCAAGCTACATCTACTGTACTCTAAAACCCCTGTAATTATGTGCTGTCTTCTATAACTATTCATGTTATTTTTTCTTTGTACTCCTATAACAGCTGTCATTTTGTGATAACTTTCTTCATCATTATTATTTTTATTTTTTTTGTTTCTTTTTTTTTTCCTATTGTACTGCTACTGTTATTAATTATAACTATGCAATGTGAGAGAGCAGACTGCTTACTGCAGTGGGGCTTTTTAGCCCTTTTGTTAGTAGTCTAAAATAAAATAATTTTAATTTCAATTTCAATTTCTCTCTCTCTCTCTCTCTCTCTCTCTCTCTCTCTCTCTCTCTCTCTCTCTCTCTCTCTCTCTCTCTCTCTCTCTCTCTCTCTCTCTCTCTCTCTCACTCTCTCACTCTCTCACTCTCTCACTCACTCTCTCACACACACACACACACACTCGCTCTCCCGCGCAGAAGGCCCGCAGGCACTGCGGTTATTCCCCGGAACACCTCTCTGTAGTTCTAGATAACTATGATGTGGGCGATGTGATCGTCATCGTTACATTATGAGGATGATGATGATGACGGCAACTATGACGACGTCTATAGCGCGTTTAAGCACCCTCCTGGTGATAAAAAAAGGAAAAAGGAAAAAAAGCCACCTTAGGAATTATTGTAAACCTTTTCCAACGTTTTTGTTGGGGAGGGGACACTCGAATTTTACTTTACTCATTGATCTGGTGATGACGTAGAGGCAGTCAATGCTGCGTGCGCTGCAATGCAGCGTCATTGTCATTTTGACTTTCAAACAGTAAGGCCATGTCGTCGCGTGTACCGCGCGGGGCGGGGCGGGGCGGGGCGGGGCGGGGCGGGGCGGGGCCGGGCGGGGCGGGGCGGGGCGCGGTGACACCAGGCCGGGACACAGCAGCTCCCATTGCCTCCCGGGCGCGGCGCGACGAGGCCCGGCTGCTCGACCCGACCGGATGTTGGGTCATTCCTCGAATACATTGCGCTCGCGATGACGAAAAGGTAGCGGAGCGGCGGGAGCTGCGCTGCGCGAGTCCGAGTCAGAAGCTCGGTCCGGTCACCGGTCCGGTCACCGGTCCGGTCACCGGCCCCGGCCCTGCGCACTTGAAACCAAAGCGAAGGTAAAACAACTCTGAATTTTGGTGTGCACATTTTGTAATTTTTTGCGATTTTTTACTTGACTTTTACCTTTTTTAAAAATTTTCTGAATTTTCTCAATTTTTTCTAAAGTTTTGTGAATTTTTCTAAATTTTTCTGAGTTATTCTAAATTTTTGTGAGTTTTTCTGAATTTTCCTGACTTATTATGTGTCGAAAAATTTCAGAGTTGTTTCCCCCTCGAACCCAAGTGTGCGAATGATGGACTCTTGTACGTGTACGTGTGTGAATGCTGCACACCAGTAGGTGTATAAATTTTTCGCACTTGTAGGTGTGTAAGTTTTTATTCATATCAAGTTATAAGGCGTGAAATTTTACACACGTTAGGGTTCAAGTGTGCTAATAAATATTCACACTCTTGTGTTCCCAGTGCAGGGGCGGAGGGCTGTCCCTTTATTGTAAGGTTTAAAAAAAAAAAAAGCGCGTGTCAGTAAATAATGCAAGGCGGTGGAGGACACAGTTGGGCGAGCTAAGTGAAAATAACTTGAACTTTAAATGATTGTCCCTGTCAGAGGATACAGGACACAGCCCAGGCGCGCGAGACGTGGCCGCACAGATGAGCCAACTTTCCTTGGCCGAATGAATGAATGAAACGGCGCGTACTCACTCAGATTGAACGCAACGCAGGCCAAGATTGACGCAATTCCAGCTCAGATTTACGTATGATCTTAAACGTGCGTCTGCTTTTAATATTCATTTATAAAAGTGAAGCTAAAACAAGTGCGAGACAGAGGGGGAAGGGGTCCAAGGGCTGCTGCGGTGCCAGTGGCGCGTACCGGTGAACCTTGGCCCACATGGCCCGGCGTG